>CM037785.1:43911683-43961683 GCA_021229015.1 Solen grandis
CGCATTTAGCCTTGGACAACTCACAGCTGCAAGAAAAAAAATGTAATTAGAAAAACACCTGTAACAAGAACAGAATAGAACAGTAAAGAAATAAGAATCCAACCTGTATAAACTACGTCTGAACGGCTCCCGGGGACGAGTGGCAGGTGTATATCTCCCGAGTTTTTACATACAGTGAAGGAGATCGAAACTTTTTAAAATCATAAATTTACATATCTCTGATATAAATTAAGATTTCAATGCGTGTGGAAATTTTGCGGTTCGAGCGCCAGTCGTTAAGTTATTCTGCAATGAACTAAAAATAATCATAATACTCGAATGGGAAAATACGGAAGCACAGAGGGGACATGGTGTGTTTCTTTTTTATTATCTCGTGGCCACGAGATAATAACTAAGAAAAAAATTATCTCTTGCTAACTCGTGGCAACGAGTACTTAGAAAAAAATCTCGCTAACTCGTAGCCCCGTGTAATAACTAAAAAAAATGCACTAATGCAATGGTACGCTTGGTCGTACATTCTGGAAAGAGAATGCCAGAGTAATCTCTCTTCATTAAGCATAGGCCCTAGCAAAATGTAAATGTTCAATATGGTTCCGAGCTTCGATTATGCTTAGTGTGTAATGCTTACTGTCTTGTGCAAAGTGTGAACTTGTTTTCGACAAGTGCTATTATACTTGCAGATGAATTATGGTTTTAACTCTTTGCGTTTACGCAAGAGTCATATTAAGAGTGCAATCAATTGCCATTGATTTACAAATTGTATAATCATATAGTCTTGTACTTCTTATTTGGTTGTTAACAGAAAGCATTTAGCACTATACACTTCTCAAAAGAAATGAGACAAGGCTACATATATGCTTGCACTTCTCATTTGATAGTTTGCACCAGGGTCTTAACATAAAAAATGGAGTTTGGAAGTTAATACTAAAAAAACTAAGGTTATTGTTTTTAGAAAAAGGGGTAAATTATATCAAAATGAAAAATTTGATTTTCAAGGCAAAGAAATAGAAATAGTTAATGATTTTAATTATTTGGGGACTGTCTTTAATTATACAGGGAATTTCGCACGTAATCAAGAACACATTGTTGGAAAAGCATTAAAAGCCTTAAATGTATTATTGATAAATTGTAAAAAGTTTAAATTAAAACCTAAATTATTATGCCAATTATTTGACTCTTTTGTTGGTTCTATACTCGGATACGCATCAGAAATTTGGGGATATAGTAAATCAAAAGAAATAGAACGTATACATTTAAAATTTTGTAAATCAATACTTAATGTAAAAAATACTACCCCTAACATTGGTGTGTATGGGGAACTTGGACGTTATCCATTATATATTTCTAGATATATACGAACTTTAAAATATTGGTGTAAATTGTTAAATACTGAAAATATATTATTAAAAACTGTGTACAAAGTTTCATTAAATGATTGTGAATTGGGAAAAATTATTAAATGTAAAAGAAATGTTATATAAAAATGGTTTTGCATATATATGGGATCAACAAACTGTTTTGAATGAAAAAGATTTTATTAATATGTTTAAACAACGTTTGATTGATACTTTTAAATTGGTTAAAGAAAAGAGTGAAGTTTTATCTTTATATAATAATATAAAAAATGAATTTGGATATGAAAGCTATTTGAATGTTTTACCTTATGACTTAAGAAATTATATTTGTAGATTAAGATTGTCATCACATAGTTTACATATTCAAACTGGTCGCTATGGTAGAAATAGAATTCCTCGTTCAGAAAGATTTTGTATATTTTGCAGAAGTAACGACATTGAGGATGAATATCACTTTATTATTAAATGCCCATGTTTTCTAAATTTAAGAAAGAAATTTATTGATAAGTTTTATTATGTTAGACCTAGTATGTTTAAATTTTTAGAATTACTTCAAACAAAAAATGTTGATACACTTTTAAATCTTGCTAAATATTTGAAATCTGCATTTTCTTTACGCATAAGTTTGTCTTATGACACTTAGTTCATCCTCTTAGTTAAAAATCGACTTTGATTACTTGTTCACGTGATGTTATGGAAAAAGAATTTATGATATATTTATTAATAACTTGATTATTATATAATGTTGAATGTTGATGTTATTTATGATGATGTACTATGTACAAATCAAATAAAATATGTTCTGTTCTGTTCTGGTCTTAACATACTGGCATATTATTAGTCAGTAAGCAAATAGCATTTAGCATTACACACTTGACATTTAACAGAAATGCAATAAGGCATCATTGAAAAGTAAACATACATGCAAGCACACGTCATTTTTCATAAAACATTCGGAAGTAAACATGTTGTAATATTTACATAAATAATTTTCCATATGAGTCACCTGCATTCCAGCAGTTGTCAGAGAAAGGGTGAACATCAAATAATCAAAATTATACTTATCACTATACAAAATAAGCTTGGAGTGCATCCACCATATACATGTAGTATTGAAGTTATGCCCTGATATATTGTGCGATTTCCAGGATACGAAGGGGTCTGAAGGTTTCAAATCCAACGTGTGTTTTTCATCCTTTAGATATGCTGTGTGTGTTTGTGTGGTTGAATTATTATTTTGAGCGACTTTAAGACGTGAATTAATATATTTCTGTCGAAAATTCGAAGTTGTAGGAATGAATATACAAAGCGAACAAGCTAATCTGTTTTCCGGATGGATATTGCAGTATTCATCAGCTGTTTAGTGACCTTCACCTTTAAGTTTAGACATGGAGTATGATTTCAGTCACGTGTAACTAGGTGGATGCCGCTAAATGACTTAAATACTGTAAACTCCAACACAACGACATTATTTCAGTCATTTTGAGACTTTGTCTACAAAAGTCAGATATAATGCGCCACAACGTAGACAGTATGATGCCACATTCAGTCAAATTATCCCGACAGAGGACAAATCGATCCTGAAGCAGGGGTGAGCGCCAAGCACAGTCAGTATATAACAATTCCATGGAATGTCGCAGCTGGGGACCGAACCCGACACATCTCGGTTACGTGCCAAAAGTCATAAAACCCCAAAGTTAATACAAAGTTAAAAACGAGTATAGGGTCCGAATGTAGTGAAAAAATCAATTTCAGAAAGCAGGAGTGAAATCTCTTACTCATTGGGGTAGAACTGTCCATCGCTGCCACAGACGATCTTGAAGCCAGTGTTACAGTTCACAGAGTCAATGTTCTGACAGAAGACATTCTGGATGATAGAATGGACCATGTCGGTTGTCGTCATCATGGTAGTTGTCGTCGGGATGTCGGTGGTTGTAGTCATGCCAGGTGCCATGGAAACGGTAGAGCCAGCAGCGACGGTTGGGCCGGCGGAACCGGTTGGGGCAGAATTTCCAGTGGGAACCGTGGTAATTACCGTACCACATGCACTGGTGTGTTTCACGTGCAGGTTGGCGTGGACGTGGGCGTTATGTCCATGCTGATTCATGAGAGAACAGCGCTGGTGGGCAAACTCACAACTAAAAATTCAATTCTCGATTATTATGAAATGATATGAATAAAATGGGGTCAGAATCATTTAAATGTATTTAACCTGTATAAAAGTCTCGAAATAACGGTGGCATAGAGGTGAAACGCACTAATATTTCGTGGGAACGAGTTAGTTATCTCGAGGGAACGACTTATTATCTCGATTGAACGAGATAATAAGTCGATGGAACGAGATAATAACTCGAGGGAACGAGTTAGTCAACCAATCATATTACGTGTTATACTGAACGCACATGACGCGTCCGTTTCCGTAAAGCCAATCACATAATTTTTTGTACTCGTTTGATTTGGAAAGGAGAAATTTTAAGTGATATCAAAACAGTTAAGGATTTAATTCTGAACGTATTCAGTTAGTCTGGAGGTTGTCTCAGTTACAGAAATATTGTCGATGGACCGTTAATCCCATTAAACAAATAAACACGGACTCAACATACGGACTCTTGATTGCAATATTTGATTGGTTGACTAACTCGTCCCCTCGATATAATTGACTCGTTCCCACGACTTATTATCTCGTTCCCTCGACTTATTATCTCATTCCCTCGACATAAAAAAGAGTAGTGCATGTCACCTCTATGCCACCGTACGAAATAGTTTTGTAAATCATAAATGACGTTAAAGAGGCGGGGGGGGGGGGAGAGAGAGAGAGAAATGCCATTGCATATAACGTAATGTAGAATAATTATGCGTTTGTGTAAATAAATGATTGCATTTGTAATATTTATTTAAGGGCTCCACAAACTCATTTCATATGCGAATCGGTCGGAGAGCGATTGAGATTCGAGTCCCAGTGCTTCAAATCGACGGTGTGTGTGTGTGTGTGTGGTATTGGAATAACACTGACTGGTTGCTGTATGTGTTGCCGTCAGATCCGCAGACTGTCTCGTCGTTCATGGTAACGTGCGTGGCACAGTCTATAAGGAGGATCTCCTTGCAGAGGGCATCTGTATAGTGAAGTTCAATGTTCACGATGGCGTTGTCAACCTCTGTGGGGTCACAGTTGTGGTGGCAAACGTGAGCCGCATTGCTCTGGTGGGCTGCAGTGGATATTACCAGTGATTATAGAAAAACCTAAACACATACAGTCAAACCTGTATTAAGCGGTCAGTCAAGAGAAGAAGAGAAAGTGACTACTAAACAGATGTGACCGCTAAATGAAGGTTAAATATGTAACAAAATACTAGTTTGGTTATATCAAAATTGACCGCTAGATGCAGATTGGCCACTTAATACAGGTGACCGCTTGTACAGGCGCAACTGTAAATGTACTTGGTTCATTTGAATGTCAGTAGTAGTCCTGGTTAACAAAAAGAAACATGCGGGCGTCACGTTTATCGACCACGGTTGCAAGGTCAACCTCCACGGGGCCGAATAATTTTAATAACAAGTCATGCATTATTTAATGTAAGAAACTCGACTGTCTGGATTTGGTTTATATCGTATAGAAATACATTTTTATTGTAAGAAAATAAATCTCTATATTTTTTTCATAATATTCTGCATCTTATTGCCTTTGGAAAAAAAGAAAGAAATCTGAAATTATTTTCTTAATTAAAATCAGAATTATTTTTAAAGTATGACATGGATTCTCTGTTTAGTTATAAAACTAAACCTGTATTAGCGAACTATAGCATATTTGTTACATATTGAACCTTCATTCAGCGGCCACCTCTGTTAAACGGTTACTTTCTCTAGTTCCCTTGTCTGACCGCTTAAGACAGGTTTGACTGTATATGTATTTACGCAGACTGCGTCGAAAAATAAATAGTGATGTTAGATTTAAAAATATGTTTTTTTCGGAGGAAAAAAATAATTTATAAACATAATTATGAATGCAAAGTAGATACTGCAATTATAAAATATAATATATAAAATGCAGAAATCGAGGTCAAAAATATTTAGTCTTATTCCTGACCTAGAAATACGGTACACGAAGACTAACAGAAAACCACTGATTCTTATCAAAGTACCGGTATGACAGTTGGATTGACATTGAAACACGTTCTGACGTAAGGATCGGTCGAGATTTCTTAAAGATTTGAAAAATCAGGCTGATAACGTCATGAACTAGGAAGGTCAATATGAGGTCACTCATATGAGATAAGGATGTATTATTCTTTCCACTCTTTGTTCTACATTCTTCCACCTCATTGCATTATTATGTCTTTATTGTTTTATAGGATTACATTACATTGGAAAAGATGGATAAAACAGCGACTGGTACACCTGATGCTATTATGCCTTTAGCATCTCACAATACAGGATTCTAAACGTTGGGGACATTATATTAATAAATATAGTTTAACACGTCATACATTATATAATACGATGTCATTAAATCCTTAGTTTTGTAGGTGATGTTATCCTTTAAAATACATGTATTTTGGAAAAATAACATTTCCTCGAAAAATTTTCTTTTAAAATCGTCCAGACTAGTGAATTTGTTCAACGAACACTTCCCGAACACCAAGTATAGGATAGAGTATATTAAGACATATCTACAGACAATAGAAGACCAAAGCGAGCGTAGCTTTGGTCTTTTATTGTCTGTAGGAATGTCTTAATATATTCTATCCTACGTAGAAGTTTCCCGGCTCAACTTAAATCCATGCACTGAAGCCGGGACACAATATTCATATTACCCTATCATCCGTCAATCAAATGTTTCTCGACTCGGCGGAAGGCGGGAAAATAAGCTGCTGGACATCGAAATAGACTATTACATTTTGTGCAGACAATAAGGGTTGTTTCATGTCACATCAACCTCTGTGAGCTAAAGTTTAATCGATAAACGAGAAACGTCTCCCCTTTCCGATATAATGGTCCAATATTAAATGTAAGCTTCACATATACTGCTTGGACATCAACAGGTGACGAAGGATGGCAGCAAATTCGAATTACTGTTTAATGTCGTTTTGATAAAGATATTTCAACGTAAATAATTTAACGAGGAAATTAACTTATGTTACTTAGCAAACCGTAGATAGTGCGACGCGATTGGTGTCATTTTCTACAGTTTGTTGTCTTTTTCTTACATAAAAGAAGCGACTTGCTGTGGTAAAACGCCGGGTCACTGAGCTAGAGGTAAATGGTTCGAATTCCGTTAGAGGCGAGATTGATGTCCGTATCTTTAAAAGCGTCTGACAGGCAAAATCATGATGGGAGGAAGAAACGAAATATAAAACGGGTGCATATTTGTGAAAAGCATGCTAGAAAATGAGAGTTACTTGAAAGGAGAGAGGGAAGAGTGAAAGACAACAGGGAAAAAAGCCTGGATTTTACTGCCTATGTATGATCACAATTGTAATATCATTTTGTCCGAGAAAAAAATGCAGTTCAGACAAACGGTTGAACAGAACCGAGTTAGTTTTTACGCCATCAAAAAGCAGCGCCCTGAAGGTGGGGTTTGTTGCGCATGCGCACTTAAGCCATCGTTCTGTTTCGTACATTTAAGATAGAAAATAGAAAGGTGTTCTATTGAAATAAATCGTGGATAAATGTAAATTATATGAGCATCTGATTGGCCATATATTTAGGGCAGCTTCTTAATCTACATGCTGGTGTATAATTTCAGACATTGTTCAATGGGAAATGAATATACATTTGAGATTTTTCCCCAGTCACTGACTGGTTAATTTAAATCAGCGAATTATATATACCGGGAATTGCAGATCCTCTGGTGAAACGGTCTATAGATTAAAAGTCTTGGGTAGCATCACCACGCTCTTACTCAGCAGAAAACACACTTAATTGAAACTGATTTTCAAAGTTCTACATCTTGACAAAAGCACTGAAACTTGGAATGTAATATATGCTTATTCTAAACTTATTTATTTCAATCAACATGAAAACTTTTTTTTTCCCAAGTTCTTTCAATCCTATCGAGGCTTTTTGGATTGGATCGGAACTTTGTACCTAGTTTGTGATAGCTTTGAATCATAGGACCGAGAGTCCTAATATTGCTTTAAGCGTAAACTGGAACAGTAAAGGAGAAAGCGTGGCTTGTAATTTGGAATCGTTTTATTGATTTCCCTTATCAAATGGATCTTGTAGCTGTGAAGACCGAACGGCATAATTTTATTCGCCATATTCGTATTAGATTAACCTAGGATATTACATGTCAGAGGTGCGTGAACTGCTTCACTTCACTGGCTCACGTCACACATTTTCATTCATAGTATTTTCCCAGGTGCACGTATATCTTGTCCTCTAGAGGGCATTGGATTTGAATATCCGGTATTGTCACTTTCCCAATCGGTTACAATATGTAAACAACACAACATAAAAAGTATTTCTCCCAGCGCGGATTACAGTCGTGTCAAAATGCTCTATAACCATCTACACAAGCTTTATCTGAAGAAGCTCTATTGGAAGGTTTTAATACACAGACATTACTTTCCAGATGAGGATAAATATATAAAGCGATTTAACTCAGAATTATTTAGCTCTGCGTTTTGGATACAAAGTAGCTTTCGAAAAGGACCGCTTTTATAGTCAAAGTATTCCAAATTTAACTTGTACATTGGAAAGTAAGTTAAGTTTATATATATATGTATAGTAAATTATAATGATTAGGTGAGTGGTGCTCCAATTGTTCTACATTAATCCAGAAGACAACAATACGATTAACCTTTTTTCCAGATTATTTTAAAGCTTTAGTAATTTAATAACCAAACTATTGTTTTAGTTTATTTTTATCATTATTACTTCCAATTAGGCTTGCAAGTATATTGGCTGACGGACTCCCGATTTACTAATTGTATCTTTGGAGTCTCGGAAGGAATCCGTTGTTACCATTAGGCATAAGGTCTCTTTCTAAACACCAATTAGACTTAAGTGAAAATATATTTTCGGTGGTTCATATGAACAAAATATTAACAACAAAGTTTGGATGTGACGTTTTGCGACCCACCAGCAACATAACAATCATTTGGATATATCATGACATAGCATTGTATAATATATACTTTTTTGCATTAAATATCATAAGATATTTATAGCAAAAATACAAGTTTAAGTTTATTTCTAAAAATGCAGAAAGTCAATGACCCAAGTGGACATACATGTACAGTTAACACATAGAAACGTAAACAACGAAGACAAGAAAATTTACAGAGATCCATATGTAGGTATAAATCAATTATTCAGTAGGCATATTTTTATCAAAATATAACAATATAAACTATTATTTATTACATCATATTGTAATTGTTACTTCTGTTTCATTTTTCTCACATATGGCTCAAAGTACTATCAAATTCTAAAATATTTGGCCAGTGACAAAAATGGTATACTCACTTTACCTCGGATACACAAGTAAAAAAGAAATTTATTCGTGCAGCTTTTACACAATCCTTGGTTTCCAGTAATGTTATTATTGTACCTCCCCGTTTAATAGACAGATCATATGATAAAACGTGTTAATGCAATTCTAAAACGTTTATTTTTAATACCGTCGAAAAATATTTTTAAGCCCAGGATTTTGAAAATACATGATTTTAATTTTGTGTGTGTTACTGATATTTGTGCAACAAATATTGCGATACTTATCGAGTAAACTTTCACTGATATATTTAAAACAACTGAAGAAAAGAAATATCGTGAGAGATCCAAATTTACGACATACCGGTATGATCCAAAACATTATGTTTTATTTGATAAGCCTATTTGTTCTGTCTTAAGAACCTGTATCAACTTTGTTTCTAAGCATGTTATATGTTTTATATAGAATTAAGATCACATTTAATTCTATCACACTGAAGCCCTTGACATGTTGGAACGATAACATGTCCGAAATCCAAAAACTACGAGTATACACATGTACCTTGAGCTAAGTAATACATTTGTTAAAATACAAATTTCGTAAATAGTTTTCTATAATAATAATACCCCAAAATAACTCATTTCTTAACAAATATTGTCAGTTAGAGAGATAATGGTTTATACAAACATTGGTCATGTATACCTGAATATTTTATAAAGAAAAAGGACTTTGGAACGCTGGTCTACCGAAGCGCTTGGTATGTCGATAAGACAATCAAGTTATTCTGACATTAGGCCAAACAGTCTTATTTATATTTTTTTTGAATTCAAATGCAACCCGTTTATTTGCATAAATAATTATTTTATAAAAAAATTTATAATAGATAGGAATATTGACATCTAATATTATTTCAAATCAAATAACTTATCTATATTTATGCTTTATGCCAAACAGGGTACTACTTCGCTCTTGACAGTTAAACGATTAGACTAGTACTCGTTTTTTGGTTAACCATCTAACGACAGTTGTTCGATTATTGTCTTCATGATTATGAACAGTAATCGAGGGTTATCTTAATATACTACAAAAAAAATATTGCAATATAAGTCTCTCCTCTCTCTCTCTCTCTCTCTCTCTCTCTCTTATTTTCAGTATTTTTTTACATGATGTTTAAAACATTTCAGGAGACGATAAGTAACCACCATTAAAATAAGTTTAACATACGATCCCATACATATTGGCAATGCTTATATTCACATAATAAAACAATTGTAGCAAGGCAAACATTTCTGACAATAGTGGAAACCATATGATTGCACGTATATAAAAAGGACGTACCAATAAAGACGAGGCAAAATATTCCTAGGACCTTCATGTCTGCTGTCTGCATGAAGTTATCTGTCTGACTTCTACGTGCCGTCTGTCTAATATATAGGTTACTTAGCAACTGACTTAAGCGGCCCTTCGGTATCTCACTCGATCCGGTCACGGGACAGGCCTACTTTTCACGAAATTAACGTTGATATCAACACAAAATTTTGAAACCTAGACCTCCTTTATTGATTGACAGAAACAGAAGCTTTGCATACTTTAACACTTATAGACAATGTCTTATAATGTAGTCTCTCGGGGGTTCAAGGGTTTAAAATTATAATCGAATGAAAATACATGCATATACAATTTAAATTTAATTATGGATCTTTATAATAATAATGACTTCCTTAAAATAACATCAAGAATAACATTATTTTAGGACAATGGTCAACTGGTAAGTATAATGAGTGATAAGTTTTATCAAATAGGAAAGAAGACATTAATATACCTGTAAATGTATTTCATACGAACACCTGCCATAACGAGCCTATGTGGGAACGCACTTTGGGGTTCAATGCACTATGGAGTTCAAAGTATGAGGTCCGATCCCAAAGTGCAGTCGGTCTAACGCACTTTGGGGCAACTCTGAATATGGACTCCAAAGTGCGATGATATGTCACAAATGAACGCACCTTGGGGTCTAACATCGAACGATGATCGACAACAATGAATATTTTCATTATCATCAACATCATCATCACCATTATTATCATTCTCGCCATAATCGTTAGAATCGTGTCTGCCTTCGCTATCAGTTACACCATTTATTTGTATTCATTATAAGATAAGAACAGCACATCACCCTTACTACACCAGTATTATCCTTTTTAAACAGTGCAACGCATGCACGAAGTAGGCTTTTATAACCAGTACTGAAAACAACAATTGATATTTATTGATGTATTACTGCACAGGAGTAAATAGTTAATATTGAAATCTATCTGTAAAGAGAGAAAGGGTGCCGTGGTCCAGTGGTGACATACCCGACTGCAGATCCAAAGGTTGTGGATTCGAACCCATTGGTTGCAAGGATTTTTTCATTACCCTGGCGCAAAGTACTGGTCCAACTCAGGTATCGTCGAGTTCGATTAGTATAACCTTGAGACACCTTATCTATCGAATTCTTAGTCAATGGACACTTGCACAGGGCACCGTTGCTAATCATCATTACATTCGGATTCGTGGTCAATAGATACTGGCACTGGATAGAGGCGCTCATCCTATTATTCGGATTCGTGGTCAATGGACAATGACACTGGGCACCGGCGCAAATAATCCTCACCTACGTATTCGTGGCCAATAGATGCTGGCACTGGATAGAGGCGCCCATTCGATCTTTCGGCTTTGTGGTCAATGGACACTGGCACTGGGCACTGGCGCTTATCACTGGCGCTTATCATTCTAACATTCGGATACATTGTGTATAGATGCTGGCACTGGACAGAGGCGCTCATTGAATCTTTCGGATTCGTAGTCAATGGATACTGGCAGGTTTAGACAACTGGCCATCAAGTTCATTAAGGCAGCAAGATCACAGCAGCATGAGGAAGAAATGAAGACCACGTGTCTCAACCCAGTCCCCGAGCGGACAAGACAGCCGATGCGTGCCGAATACAACCCGCATCACATTAAGAATTGCCCGCCATAAAATGTTAATAGTCATAATTCAATTAAAATTAAAACATTCAATTTTCTGTGAGGGGGAAAAATGAATAACAGATTAGTAGGTTTCTGTTTGAAAATTACATCAAGATTTTTTGAGCCAAAAGCTGAACGATTTCTTACACACATAATGGAAGGCATTTACACACATACTAAAGTGTTCACTCTTTCAAATAATTACACGATAAGAGAGAGAGAGAGAGAGAGAGAGAGGGAGAGAGAGAATAACACAGACATATTTGATACATTTATTGATCATGAATGCGTGTATTATGTGCTATACAATGACTCCACTGGCCCCTTGAATATTTAAATACTGCATGATCCAGCAGCGGCTGAGGTCAGCGAAGGGTTGGCGCATTTAGCCTTGGACAACTCACAGCTGCAAGAAAAAAAAAGTAATTAGAAAAACACCGATAACAAAAACAGAAAAGATCAGTACAGAAATAAAAATCCAACCTGTATAAAAACTATGGTTTACGGTTAGTGTATAACAATAAAATCCTTACTAATTAAACTCATTTCATTAAAATTGTTCCACTTGCTGTTTTAAATCTTTCCATTGATTCGTAAGTATTTCTTTTACATTGCAAGTACATAAAGATCCCAAGTGAGCAAAGAACACCGGGAGACGGGGTTCGATTTCTTGCTTTTGTTTTGCTGGAACTGTCAGTATTTTAGTCATGTATCGCCAAATTACAGGTGGAGGAAGTCCCCGAGAGCACAGAGAGATCAAGGTAGAATCTCTGATCTACCACATGCCAGTTTGGAAGCTTCCATATTTGAAAAATACAAGTGTGGCAGCCGGGATTTCGATTCATATCGACGATGAAATGAGGAATATTATGCCTACGTCTTTAACGGTTCGATTTGTTTACGTCGCTACATGTGGTCAAAGTACTTTGTAGAAGTTGAAATTACCAAACTTCTATCTGTAGGGCGTAAAAGCGAAGAAAAACGTTATATTATGCATCAACTGCACGATGCTTTCTCCTTGGAGAAATAGCATAATATAGAGTGACCGATTCTTGAAAAGTCAATATTCAGGAATTGAATGTACAATGTTTTCGTTTTTATAATGAAGTGCATTTAAAGCCTATTGTATAGATGTGTTTTTATATTCTAATGAGAACATATGAATAGCTAGTCTTGGTGTTTTAACAAAATGATATAATGATAGAAAATTATAATTATAATAATTGCATTGAATAAGTATCAATACGTTCATTCTATCAAACCATTTATAATGCTTAAGACACACACTTAAGATCTTAGGGACCGCGGGTCACAAACTTTGAATTTTTACTACGTTAAGTTCAATGGCACTAGAACCGCATAATTTTTTGCCCCTCTATACTGTATTATGAACATGGAAAGGGTCGGATTCTAACATAACTTGATTACGGAGGTTGTAACAGTGTACAAATGCTTCCATTATATTTTATGCACGGTTTGATCAGTCTGATATTCATTTAACGCAATGTGTAACGAAAATATTGTCAAAAGTCAACCTTAACAAATTGATAACGATTTATCATAACATGTGTTAATAGAATATAAGACTGATGAAATCGTGCATATACTATGATGATAGCATACGTATAAACACAGTTTTACCCTTCGTATCCGTTTCTTGTCTTGTCGAAACATTTTAAAACATAACGTTACATATCTTTGATATTAATCAAATTTCAATGTGTGTGGTAATTTTGTTGTTCTAGCGCCTGTGGTTAAGTTATTCTGCAATGAACACAAACATAACTCCTTATACTCGATTGAGAAAAAAAGCCATAGCCAAAATAAATAAATATATAAAAAAAAAATGAAATTTGGAAGCTCGGATGTATCTGAATACATGTGCACGCAGGATTCCAGTCATGTGTTACTAGCTGGATGCCGCTAAATGACCTAAATACTGTAAACTTTAGAACAACGACATTATTTCTGTCATTTTGGGACTTTCTTTGTCTACAAAAATCAGATATAATTTGCCACAGGGTAGACATGTAGCATGATACCACATTCAGTCAAATTATCCTGACAGAGGACAAATCGATCCTGGAGCATGGGATGAGCGCCAAGCACAACAGGTATATACCAATTCTTCCATGGAAAGATTTTTGTATGTCGCGGCTGGAGATCGAACCCGACACATTCCGGTTAAGTGCCGAGAAATCATAAAACCCCAATGTTAATACAAAGTTAGACACGAGTATACGGCCCGAATTTGGTGAAAAAATCAATATTAGAAAGCTGGAGTGAAATCACTTACTCATTGGGGTAGAACTGTCCATCGCTGCCACAGACGATCTTGAAGCCAGTGTTACAGTTCACAGAGTCAATGTTCTGACAGAAGACATTCTGGATGATAGAATGGACCATGTCGGTTGTCGTCATCATGGTAGTTGTCGTCGGCACGTCGGTGGTTGTAGTCATGCCAGGTGCCATGGAAACGGTAGAGCCAGCAGCGACGGTTGTGCTGTTGGAGTCGGTGGGACCGGTTGGGGCAGAAGTTCCAGTGGGAACCGTGGAAACTACTTGGTTCGTACCACATGCGCCGTTGTGTTTCACGTGCAAGGTGGCGTGGCCGTGTGGTATGTGCCCATGCTGGCCCATGAGAGTACAGCGCTGGTGGGCAAACTCACAACTAAAAAATATGTAATATTAAAGGGACATGAAGATTAAGAAAGGTGTGTGAAGTTAGCGCGTAGATCGTAGATCGTAAATCAACACTATAACTAATTTTCTTTGTCGACCTGGGTCGTAGATCGTAGCTCAACCACTCAAATAAACCCAAATAAATGGTTGAGCTGGGTCGTAGATCGTAGCTCAACCATTCAAATAAACCAAAATAAATGGTTGGCTGGATCGTAGATCGTAGCTCAACCATTGAAAAAGTTCGCGGAATGGTTGAGCTGGGTCGTAGATCGTAGCTCGACCATTGAAAACTTTCAAAGAATGGTTGAGCTGGGTCGTAGATCGTAGCTCAACCATTCAAATAAACCATTATAAATGGTTGAGCTGGATCGTAGATCGTAGCTCGACCATTTAAAACTTTCAAAGAATGGTTGAGCTGGGTCGTAGATCGTAGCTCAACCATTCAAATAAACCAAAATAAATGGTTGAGCTGGATCGTAGATCGTAGCTCAACCATTGAAAAAGTTCGCGGAATGGTTGAGCTGGGTCGTAGATCGTAGCTCGACCATTGAAAACTTTCAAAGAATGGTTGAGCTGGGTCGTAGATCGTAGCTCAACCATTCAAATAAACCATTATAAATGGTTGAGCTGGATCGTAGATCGTAGCTCGACCATTTAAAACTTTCATAGAATGGTTGAGCTGGGTCGTAGATCGTAGCTCAACCATTGAAAATGTTCATGGAATGGTTGAGCTGGATCGTAGATCGTAGCTCGACCATTGAAATTAACCAAAAAAAATGGTTGAGCTGGGTCGTAGATCGTAGCTCAACCATTGAAAATATTGATGGAATGGTTGAGCTGGATCGTAGATCGTAGCTCGACCATTGGAATAAACCAAAATAAATGGTTGAGCTGGGTCGTAGATCGTAGCTCAACCATTCAAATAAACCATTATATATGGTTGAGCTGGATCGTAGATCGTAGCTCGACCATTGAAATAAACCAAAAAGAATGGTTGAGCTGGGTCGTAGATCGTAGCTCAACCATTCAAATAAACCATTATAAATGGTTGAGCTGGATCGTAGATCGTAGCTCAACCATTGAAAAAGTTCACGGAATGGTTGAGCTGGGTCGTAGATCGTAGCTCGACATAAATAATAAATGTGAGCGTTGACTCAACCATTGAAAAAGTTCCCGACGGAAACTTTTCCGACGAATGAGATATTCCCGACAAGTACAAAGATTTTTTAAGGAAACTCCTTTCCCGACGAAAGCATTTTTTCCGACAAATGCAATTTTCCCGACGAGTAAAAAATCCCGACGAAGATAAAAATATTAACAAAATACAATTTTCACAACTAATACTAAATTCCCGACATATAATTTTTCCCGACGAACAGAAAATTTCCCGACGGAAACTTTTCCGACGAATGAGATATTCCCGACAAGTACAAAGATTTTCGAAGGAAACTCTTTTCCCGACGAAAGCATTTTTTTTCCCGACAAATGAATTCCGTGAACTTTATCAATGGTTGAGCTACGATCTACGACCAGCTCAACCATTTATAAGTTTTAATGGTGAGCACGATCTACGACCAGCTCAACCATTCCTGAATTTTTCAATGGTTGAGCTACGATCTACGACCCAGCTCAACCATTCTATGAAAGTTTTCAATGGTCGAGCTACGATCTACGACCCAGCTCAACCATTCCGTGAACTTTTTCAATGGTTGAGCTACGATCTACGATCCAGCTCAACCATTGTATGAAAGTTTTCAATGGTCGAGAAACGATCTACGACCCAGCTCAACCATTCCGTGAACTTTTTCAATGGTTGAGCTACGATCTACGATCCAGCTCAACCATTTATTTTGGTTTATTTGAATGGTTGAGCTACGATCTACGATCCAGCTCAACCATTGTATGAAAGTTTTCAATGGTCGAGCTACGATCTACGATCCAGCTCAACCATTTATAATGGTTTATTTGAATGGTTGAGCTACGATCTACGACCCAGCTCAACCATTCTTTGAAAGTTTTCAATGGTCGAGCTACGATCTACGACCCAGGTCGACAAAGAAAATTAGTTATAGTGTTGATTTACGATCTACGATCTACGCGCTAACTTCACACACCTGATTAAGAACAAAGGTACAGTTAAGTATGCAATTGAAAGTCTACATGACTTTCTTTGGTGGGCATTCTCAGGCATGAATTCTCGATTATTACGTTATAATATGAATAAGAATTTTGTCAGGATAATATAATTTAAAACATATACAAAAGCCTCGAAATAGCTGTTTAAAACATGTATGTTGTCAAAGGAGGGGTGGGTGGAAGGGGAGAAAGAGAAATGTCATTACATATAACGTAATGTAGAACAGTTATGCGTTTGGTGTAAATAAATGATTGTAAATTAAATATTTGAAGTCTCATTTAAATATGCGAATCGGTCGGAGAGTAAGAGTCGAGCCCTAGTGGTCTGCCTTTAAGTGTGTGTGTGTGTGTGTGTGGTATTGGAATAACACTGACTGGTTGCTGTATGTTTTGCCGTCAGATCCGCAGACCGTCTCGTCGTTCATGGTAACGTGCGTGGCACAGTCTATAAGGAGGATCTCCTTGCAGAGGGCATCTGTATAGTGAAGTTCAATGTTCACGATGGCGTTGTCAACCTCTGTGGGGTCACAGTTGTGGTGGCAAACGTGAGCCGCATTGCTCTGGTGGGCTGCAGTGGACATTGTCAGTGTTTATTGAAAATCCAAATAATACATATACAGGTACTTGGTTACTTTGAGAATCATGCGGACACCACGGTCATTGACCATGGATTCGAACTCCCACCAGGGCCGAATAATTTTATATTGCATATTTAACTGTAAGGAATTTGACTGTCTTGATTTGGTATATATCGTATAGAACTATATTTTTATTGTAAGAAAAGTAATCTCTATATCTTTTTTATATAAAATTATGTACCCTTATTGCCTTGGGAAAAAAGAAGAAAATCTAATAACATTTTTTCTTAAATGTCCTGGCTCCTCTGTTTTATCAATATTTACGTTTACCGCGTCGAAAAGAAAACAGTTATGTTAGATTTTTAAAAAAAGAATTTCGCAGGAAAATGATAAGTCATAAACATAATTATGAATACACAGTAGATACTGTTATTATAAAATATTATATATAAAATTCAGAATCGAGCTCCAAAGTATTTAGTACTATTCCTGACCTAGAAATACGGTACACGAAGACTAACAGAAAACCACTGATTCTTATCAAAGTACCGGTATGACAGTTGGACTGACATTGAAACACGTTCTGACGTAAGGATTGGTCGAGATTTCTTAAAGATTTGAACACGTCATGAACTAAAAGAGGTCAATATGAGGTCACTCATATGAGATAAGGATGTATCATTCTTTCTACTCTTTGTTCTACATTCTTCCACTTAAATCATAACATCTTTATGTCTTTGTTATTTGATGTATAATCGTTAAAACAGCGACTGATACACCTGATGCTTTTGTGGCTTTAGCATCTCACAATACGTTGGGGACACTTTATTGATAAATATATTGATAAAGTTTAACACGATTATACATATATAATACGATGTCATTAAATCCCTATTTTTGTAGATCATCTTATCCTTTAAAATACATGGAATTTTGAAAAATAACATTTCATCGAACAATTTTCTTTTAAAATCGTTTAAACCAGTGAATTAGTTCAAAGGGAGCATATATTTGTTTTCTTCTTCCATTATTAATGAACAACTGATTACCTAGGGATCAATATTAGATTTATATTTTCTAACAGTGCCCTGACATTGATCGTACATACAACTTGAGATTTTTCTAAGTGTTCGATGAAGCTGGTATTCAGAATAGACCATTTCACACCGAAATGAGACGTAAACCTACATTACTCATCGAGCACTTCCCGGACACCTAATCTACATACTGCTGTATGATTACACACTTTGCTCAATGGCAAATAAACAAGCATTTGAGATTTTCCCCCAGTCAATGATTGGTCAATTTAAATCAACGAATTATACCGGGAATTGCTGATCCTCTGGTGAAATGGTCAGCAGTTTTGGGTAGCATCACCACGCTTTTATCCAGCAGAAAACGCACTTATATACTATGAATATTGAAAATGATTTTCGAAGTTTTGCATCTTGACAAAAGCACTTAAACATGGAATGTAATACATTGTATATGTTTAATATAAACTTATTAATTTCGATCAACTCGAAGAAAAGTGTTCCCATGTTCTGTAACTCCTGTCGAAGCTTCTTGGATCGGATCGGAACTTTGTACCTAGTTTTGAATCATCGGACCGAGAGTCCTAATATTGCGTTAAGGATTGAGAGTCCCTATGTTGCGTTAAGCATAAACTGGAAAAATGGTTTGTAATTTGGAACCGTGTTATTGATTTCCCTCATCAAATAGATCTTGTAGCTGTGAGGACCGAACGACATAATTAGAATAACCAAGGACATATTACATGCCAGAGGGGCGTAAACTGATGCACTTTATGTATAGTGTGCCACTGGCTTACGTCACACAATTTCATTCATAGTATTTTCATTGATAATTTTTCCCACCTACAGAAACAAGCGCACTTATATCTTGCCCGCTAGAGGGCGTTGAATTTGGATATCAGATATTGTCACTTTCTCAATCGACTCAATCGATTACAATATGTTGCGTTGTAAACAACACAACATTGAAAGTATTTCTCCCAGCGCGAATTTCAGTCATGTCAAGATGCACTATAACCATCTACACAAGCTCTATCTGAAGAAGCTGAATTGGAAGGTTTTAATGCACAGACATTACTTTGCAGATGGGGATAAATATATATGAAGCGATTTAACTCAGAATTATTTAGCTCTGCGTTTTTGATACAAAGTAGCTTTCAAAAAGGACAACATTTTTAGTCAAAAGATTTCAAATTTAACTCGTAAAACGAAACGTAAACAAATTATATATAACATAAATAAAAATGATTAGGAGCGTGGTGCTTCAATTGTTCTAAATTAATCGAGAAGACAATACTACAATTAACCTTGTCGGGGTATTTTAAAACTTTGGTAATTTAATAACCAAACTGAGGTTTTAGTTCATTATCATCATTATGGCTTCGAATGAGGATTACAAGTATATTGGCTGACGGACTCCCGATTTACTAATGGGACCTTCAGAGCCTTTGAAGGAATTCATTCATACCAGTAGCCATGGTATCTTTAAACATATGGAGTCACTTTCTAAACACGTTCGCTGTTATATCTAAAATCAACTAAAGAAACATCGTGAGAGATCCAAATATACGACATACCGATATGATCCAAATAATTGTTTTATTTGATAAGCCTAATTGTTCTGTCTTAACAACCTGTATTAACTTTATCTTTAAGCTTGTAATATGTTTTATACAGAAATGAGGTTATATCAAATGCATGTTATATCAGTGTATCACACTGATACCCTAGACGTTTTGGAACGTTAATGCCTGAAATCCACAAATTACGACTATACACGTATTTAGCGCTGAGTAATACATTCGTTTAAATATAAATTCACCAGTCTTATATCTTTAATAAAAACACCCCAGAATATCTCATTTCTTAATAAATATTGTTAGTTATAGGGGTAATGATTTATGCCAAATCAAGTCATGAATATTTGAATATTTTAGTGAGTGACGTCGGAACGCGGTTCTACCCTAGCGCTGGGTATGTCGATGAGACAATCAAGATATTAGGTCAAACAGTCCAGTAACTTCTCTATAGTTATACTTAGTGCCAAACAGGGTACTATTTCGCTCCTCTTGGGGAATGGTCGAGCGGATGGTGCAAGGAGAAAAAGAAAAGGAATATATATATCGTTTTTAACAATTATCGACAAAACTAATCCCTCTTGACATTTTAACGGTTGGACTAGTACTCGTTGTTGGTTAAACATCTAACGACAGTTGTTCGATTATTGTCTTCATGATTATGAACAGTTGTCGAGGGTTGTCTTAATATACTACAAAAACAATATTGCAATATAAGTCCCCCCCTCTCTCTCTCTCTCTCTCTCTTATGTGTCAGTGTTTTAATATGATGTTTAAAACATTTCAGGAGACGATAAGGAACCATCATTAAAATAAGTTTAACATACGATCCCATACAAATTGGCAATGCTTATATTCACATTATAAAACAATTGTAGCATAGCAAACATTTCTGGCAATAGTGGAAACCATATGATTAGATGTTTATAAAAAAAAGGACGTACCAATAAAAACGAGGCAAAATATTCCTAGGACCTTCATTTCAGCTGTCAGCAAGAGGTTATCTGTCTGACTTCTATATGAAGCCTATCTAATATATAGGTTACTTAGCAACGTCTTAAGCGGCCCTTCGGTATCTAACCTGATCCGGTCAAGGCCAGGCCTACTTTTCACGAAATTAACGTTGATATCAACACAAAATTTTGAAGATCTAGACCTCCTTTATTGGTTGACCAAGGAAACAGAAACTTTGCATAATTGAATACTTATAGGCATTGTCTTCCAGAAATTGTTATGTAAATATTTTGAATTATACTGCATGTATTTAGGTGATAAAGAATATAAACTGAGTAGGGGAAGAAATTGATTTTCTTTCCAATATTAAAGCATTCTTTTAAATTCAAGTTGATTTTGGAACAAATGCTCGGGAAAAATATTAAAATGTAACATAAACAAAACATAACAGTATCATCAGATAGACAATATGTCAAAATACCCTTCCAAAATATTAGTACGAAGCGCTTTTCTTTTTTCTCCGTGATCATTATAATAATTAGACGTAAATAAGATTTATGTATACAGCAGCTATGTTTGTAGCAGCTCATTGTATTCAATAAGAACAATGTTGTTTTTTGTCGTTAATTGTTTGTTTTTTGGTGCTGTTGTTTCTTTATGTGAGGAAAAGCATTTCGAAAAAATAATTTAAACTCATTTCAGATCTTACTTAAAATGTTTTATGCCTTTAGTATTTGGTATGTAGTCTGTCAATGGTTCAAAGGTTAAAAATTACAAACGAATGCAAACAAATACATATACAATTTAAAATTTAATTATGAATCTATATAATTAAGATTGACTTCTATAACTTAGCACAATGATTAACTTGTATTTAAAATGAGGGAGAAGTTTTATCAAATGTTTGAAAAAAGACATTAATATACCTGTAAATGTATTAAACACGAAAATCTGCCACAACAAGCCCATATGGGAACGCACTTTCGGGTCCAAAGTGCGTTACATACTTTGGAGTCAAACGTACTGTGGATCTCGACCCAAAGTGCGTTCGGTCTAACGCACTTTGGGGTCAGCTCCGAAAATGGACTCTAAAGTGCGTGAGATGTCACATTCGAACGCACTTTGAAATTCATCAACGACAGAATCATTGACAATGATGATATTTTCATTAGCATCATCACCATAATTATCATTACCGCCATTATCGTAATAAACGTATCTGCCAGTCATCGCCTTCGCTATCAGTTCATCATTTATTTGCATTCATTATAAGATAAGAACAGCACATCACTCTCACTACACCATTATTATCCTTTTTAGACCATGAAACGCATGCACGAAACAGGTTTTTATAACCAGAACTGAACACAACATCTAATATTTTAACATTGGTGTATTACTACACAGGAATAAATAGTTGAACTTCATATTGAAATCTATCTGTTAAGAGAGGAAGGACGCCGTGGTCCAGTGGTGACATATGCAGATCCAAAGGTTGTGGATTCGAATCCCTTGGTGGCAAGGATTTTTTCATTACCCAGGCGCAAAGTACTGGTCCAACTCAGGGAGCGTCGAAAGGGATTAGTATGCATTGTAAGAATTTGTTTCCCAATATACGTAATTAGATAAAGCCTCACCTTGAAATTATTTCGCGTTTTTCAAACAATTGAAGATTATTTAGAAATGTTAAGAGGCATATTTAGAATAGTTAAAGTTTTATGTCCAAATTTTATTTCATCAATGAGGTAAAAGGAGGGGTCAAAAGAAAATTTCGAGTTGAAATTATGTAATAATGAATTATGCATTCTCGAAGAGATATATTGTGATTAAGGGTCCTTCGAGTAATGATCTTCATAATGAGATAATTCTACTACTGAAATGATCATTTGGGATGGTCTTTATTTGGGATGTTTGGTAATCTATTTAACAAAATGTGTTTTTGTGTGATAATCTTCATTTACTGATTATAATGGCCATATTTTAGACTTTTCCCACAAATAGCCCCCTTCCTATTTTTTTTTTTTTTTTTTTTTTTGCTGAAGAGGCAGCATCGGAAGAGACAGTAGTTGGATACAAGGGAGTCCGGGTGCGAATTTTGCGACTCCTTGGTTCTTTTACATGCCCGGTGAATAACACCGATACACGGGAGACAAGTTCCTGGATATAACCAGTACTGAGTACTCCGAGTTCCCAAAGTAACCCCATTTTGCCGAGTGCCAGGCAAGGATGCATCTGGTACCAATTTTATACGTCTTTGGTTTGACGCAGTCACCAAAGGAAGTGCCCCGGCTGGGATTCGAACCCCAGACCTCCCGAACGCAAATCGGACACTCTACCACTGAGTTATGATAGTATGTCTGTCACTTGAAGACAAAACATGGCTACTACAGACAGATACAAATTCCTTGCACACATATGAGAGTTTGTTTTTGTTTTTTTGAATGGGAGGATTTAATCTGGCAACCGGTCATGCTGCTAATTTTAGCATATAAAAATCTCATGGTAAATGTTTACGCTAATGTATACAATAATTCAAATTATTTGCTCAAATTTATAGTTTTGTCCCTTTCATGCACTTAAGATAAAAATATTTAGTTCAAGGTTCTCACAGAGAAACCAAACGATATTCTCGAAAAAAAATCCTGTTTTTTTTTTTTTCTTTTTTTTTTTTTTCCATTTCATTTCACTTATGGCATAGAATATTCTTACGCACTGAAGAAAAAATCTGAATTTTGGTTTGGACGTATTCAAACTATTGAATAAAATAGCTCCATCACTTTAACATTAATAAGAAATTTGAAAGCTACGGAATTCAGTTAGTGCCACGTTAATGTCGTATCGATCTTATTGTGTGTCGTTTTATGTTGTGTTTCGTTTACAATTCAGAGTCGCTTTATGAAATCGACGCCAGTACGATGTGGCACTAAATGGATTTTGGAGAAAGCCATAACTTTTAATTCATATCAAAGAGGCAACTGCTTGAGACAAGATTTGATATTATAAAGCGATAAGTATAACATATGTTTCATATTAAAGGATTTAATATTTTGTGATATTATACGTGGAAGATACACATAAAAATTGTAGTGGTATTGTTTAAAATTAAATTAAATTGACTAAATTTGACTAAGCCGAAGTTCTATTTTCAAGGGCACAGTTAAATATATGTTGTACATCAGTAATTGAAAATTCCCAACAGTGACCGAACTCGAACCGTGGCGCTCTGTAACCATCGGATTCGTGGTCAATGGATTCTTGCATGGACCACGGTACTCATACTCAACATCGGATTTGTGGTCAATGGATTCTTGCATTGGACCACGGCACTCATACTCAACATCGGATTTGTGGTCAATGGATTCTTGCATTGGACCACGGCACTCATACTCAACATCGGATTTGTGGTCAATGGATTCTTGCATTGGACCACGGCACTCATACTCAACATCGGATTGTGGTCAATGGATTCTTGCATTGGACCACGGTACTCATACTCAACATCGGATTCGCGGTCAATGGACACTGTCAATGGACACTTGCACTAGACCTCAGCGCTCATGCTAACCATCGAATTCGCGGTCAATAGACACTTGCACTAGACCGTGGTGCTCATGCTAACCATCCAATTCGCGGTCAATAGACACTTGCACTAGACCGTGGTGCACATGCTAACCATCGAATTCGCGGTCAATGGACACTTGCACTAGACCGTGGTGCACATGCTAACCATCGAATTCGCGGTCAATGGACACTTGCACTAGACCTCAGCGCCATGCTAACCATCGAATTCGCGGTCAATGGACACTTGCACTAGACCGTCAGCGCTCATGCTAACCATCGAATTCGCGGTCAATGGACACTTGCACTAGACCGTGGTGCTCATGCTAACCATCGAATTCGCGGTCAATGGACACTTGCACTAGACCGTGGTGCTCATGCTAACCATCGAATTCGCGTCATACACTTGGAAACGGGGTTTCTACTCGAACCGATGGTGCTGTGCTCAGCTAACAATCGGATTCGTGGTCAAATAATTCTGGAATTGGACCAAGGTATATATTCTAACCATCGATTCGTGTCAATGGCTGCATTGAAAGGACTACGCGATACGGTGATTAATGGACACCCAAGGCACTCATGCTTACTATGAATTCATGGTCAATGGATATGACACTTGACCACGGCACTCATCCTAATCTTTGGATTCGTGATGGACAAAAGCACTAGACCGCGGCACACGTGTTAACAATCGGATTCGTGGTCAATTAATTCTGGCATTGGGCAACGGTACACATGCTAACCATCGAATTTGTGGTCAATGAATTCTGGCATTGGGCCAAGGTACAAATGCTAACCATCGGATTTGTGGTCAATTGACACTGGTATTGGACAATGGTACTTCTATTTACATCGGATTCGTGGTCAATGGACAATTGCACTAAACCCCGGTGCTCATGCAAACATTTGGTTTCGTGTTAAATGAATTCTGGCATTGGACCACGGTTCACATGCTATCCATCAGATTCGTGGTCATGGACACTGGCATTTGGCCACGTAACTATACTAAAGATTGGGTTCGTCGTCAATGGACACTGGCATTTGGCCACGGTACTCATGCTAAACAATACGTGGTTCATGGACACTTGCACTAGACGCGGCGCTCATCCTAACAATCGGATTCGTGGTTAATGAATTGCATTGAGCCACGGTACTTATACTTAACATCAGATTCGTAGTCAGTGGATGCTGGCACTGGACCACGGCGCTCATCCTAACCATATGATTCGTGGTAAATGGACACAAAAACTGGACCGCGGCACTATTCTAATCATGGTTTGCACTTGATTTGCACTCCAAGCGGCACTCATGCTAACAATCTGATTCTTGGTCATTGGACACTGACATTGGGTCGTGATACTCATGCTTACTATCGGATTCGTGGTCAATAAAGTTATTGGACCACGGCACGCATGCTAGCCACTGGATTCGGGGTCAATGGACACTGGCATTTGGTCATGGTACCCATGCTAACCATCGAATATGTAAACGATGAATACTGGCGACCCTCATCCTAACCTTTGGATTCGAGGTCATTGGACACAGGTACTGGACCGCGGCACTCATGCTAACAATTGGATTCGTAGTCATTAGATTTTTGCATTGGATCACGGCATTCATGCTAACCTCTGGATTCGTGGTCAATGGACACTGGCATTGGGCCGCGGCGCTCATGCTAGCCTTCGGATTTGTGGTCAGTAGATTAAGTTATTTTACCGCGGCACTCATGCTATCCACTGAATTCGATCGCGGCACTCGACACAGAGGATTTATGGTTAGCATTGTGGCCAAATACCAAAATTCATTGACCACGAATCCAATGGCTAGCACTGGCATTTATGCTAAACGTCGGATTCGTAGTCGTTTATTTATTTATCTACTTTTTTTTTCGTTTATGTAAAACTGTACCGTCAATTAACACTGGCACTTGGCCTTCCGAAAATCGTCCACATTCTGTGCTTATACAAATCGTGACTCGGCTCTCATGCCAAGACCACGCCGTGATCTATCAATGACCTAAAATCAGTTTATCTCCAAGACATTAATGACAATCATGTATGCAGCGAGAATACTTAATATAACTGGGTCTCGTATCTGAACCATTCCTTATCAACTTTGTCAAAGTTCAGATGTCATTTGGAAAACTCTGTTTTCAGAGCTCCGAAGTCTTGTTTCTTTTGACGGTTTCTGGGTTGAACCTGTATTATGAGCCTTTATAAGGAATTTTCCCCAAATGACTCCAATAGTTCGCTTACATACATGTAATGTGAACAACAACAACAACAACAACAACAAAAAAACAATACAAAAAACAACAACAAAAAACTATCATTGAATGTGATCAAGAAAGATATAACAATTTTGACATAGTTTGTAAGCGATGCATACTATATTGCACTTGTTGCGTTTATCAAGATGTCAACCACAGAGCCACGTATTCATAAAATGCTTATGTTTAGGTGACCGGACCGGATGTATATCGTTTTGTGTAACATACATTGATTATTGTGATTGTTATGTCACTTTGATAAATAATTTACAGTAGAACCTCGTCAAACCGAACATCGTTAAACCAACCTCACCATTTAATTTTTTTTGGCCCTTCCCCTTTTTTTTATAAAATGTTTAATCCGAATTTCGCTATTTTGATTTTTTCGCTATTTCGAAGTTAAATCCCGGTCCCGAGTTCACTATTTATACCTATTTTTCAATTTTTATTTCGAAGTCAATTTTCGTGCATTTTCGAAGACATCGCCCTTAACTTCAATCGTACACGGGTCAGTTTATTTTTCGGTGTCACTGGAATGATGGCTCAAGTAAGTTTTTCGCACCTTTTTCCAGGTAGGGATTATCAGCACGTGTCTGACCGGAAATTATTGATTACTTCTAATCGATGTCCGACAGGTTGAGTAACAGACACGCGTCAGCAGATAAACCCAGGTGTCAGATCTTGAGTACTTGTTTTTTTTTTTTATGTGAATTTAAATTTAGTCAGCAGATATTAATCATCAATTGTATCTCTGTCGTCTCTGCACACTTACGTCCGAAAGAATTATTGTCTCCAAAGATAATTCCTCACAATTGTCAATGTCAGACCAATCCAGTGAAATACCCGGTGTGTCCTGGGGGAATAACTGGGTTTGTATCAACCCTATCCGCTGTCGAGCAATCTAGTGAAGGGCCCGGTAACCAAACCGGGAGGATATCTGGATCGGCATAATGACGGAAGAGGGTTAAACGTAGGCACAACTCCGAAACCTATCAAGACAAGTTTGCGGCAATTCAGGAAGTCGAGAGGGGAATTAAAAAAGAAAAGAAAAGAAAAGCAAATTGCGGAAGAGTTTGGGGTACCACCAAATACGTTATCAACTTGGTTGAAACAGAAAGACGAAATTACTGTTAAACTGTTTTGTTTTCTTATTATTTCCATACGTATTTGCAAACATGTATTAAAGAAATTTCAAAATCAATAATTGTATGTGTTTGTATTTCCGTGAAGACCCTCTTACGTACAGGATCCGTTTTTCATTTCATACGTACATTTCATATGTACTTACTTACTTAGAATCAAATACACAAATTAAGGGATATAATATGCCTTTCACTTTTGATGATCCATGCATGCTTAGTTTTATAGACTTGCAGTAGCCAGTCTTGCGTATTGGTGATCAAAACTCTTGCATTGTTGATTTGCATAATTTCCGCAGCGTTTTCACTGCATTTATCATTGTATTACCCAGCGCTCAGAAGCGTATCAGTGCAATGCGATTATGTGCATACTGAAGTAAGGTTATTACCTCTTCATGGGTATACAATTTATGAATGGAACCTAACTCCGAATAATTATGAAACAAATCAAAGCGTTCAATGCACTGAGAGACTGCCAGCGGGGTTATCATGAAACAAAGAGCGAGTTAGCTGACATACTACTAGTAACTTTGGAGTTGCAGGAACACGTGTGGAGGTTTTGACGTCGTATGGCCTTTGCCTCTATCAACATCAAACTTGCTTAAACGCAAAAATCGGAATCGCATGCATAACTATTTCATCAGTAAATCCTGCCGACAATCTCTCCGCGCATTGTCATCTCATGATATTGAACTTTTGTAAAACCTGACATGGACAACTTGCGTTATTTCTACGTGGCCACTAAGCCATTTGCTACGCATATCCATATAGTTACATTCACATCTTGTTTAAGTCCATCGTCGGAAAAAACCACGTTTGCTCAATATTTTTGCTTTTATGCAGAAGTAATAACGGAATATAAATATATACCGTGGGTTTTCGACGATGGTTTTGTCCTTATTTAACTTTAATGTTACTAAATTTACATAATCTATAGAAACTAAGATCATGTGGTATATATGGTAGCATATAAATACATTTATACATATATAGATATATAGACATTCATACAAATATATACTCATATATATTTACGCAAATACATACCTAGTAGAGACTGTCCCCAGCGAACTTAAAGGGAAATAGAAGAAAATGTCACTGAACACAGGGAGTCATTATACACAGATGATTTGTTTAGGGTGTTCACTACGTAAGAAATATAGTATAGTTTAATTACAGAAAAGCTATACACCTTTTGTTATACATGTTTTGTTTTCATTGAACACCAATGGCAAATATATATCTTCACAAACAGTAAAGTTTTAACTGGTGATAATAATTATGGATAGTTTATAACTAACAAAAAGTCACTATTTACAGTCTCATTAGATAGAAAAATAGATTTTGGAAGTCAGATATCATGGTCACTAAACACATTAGACAGGGAGTCCATATACAGTTGAACCTGTATTAGCGGTCACCTTATTAGGCGGTCACCTGTATTAGCGGTCACCTTATTAGGCGGTCACCTGTATTAGCGGTCACCTTATTAGGCGGTCAATCTGCATTTATCGGTCAATTTTGATATAACCAATCTATAGCACATTTTGTTACATATTTAACCTTTTTCCTCTGACTGGCCGCTCAAAACAGGTATGACTGTATACAATCCCAGTATATAGATTTTATCTAGTTGGATGAAATAGGGTCATTCAAGACAGAAAGTCTCTATAGGCATGAGGTCACTTAGACAGTCTCAACTGTTTATATACATTCAGTTATACACAGGTGCATGCTAACTCGAAACTCACCACTAGGTAAACATATCCTCTATAAAGATAAAAAAATAACATCCACCTCTCGACGCCATGGAATGGACAAGTGCGCGAGGTATATGTTAGAAGTAAATGTTCACGCAATATGCCGAGAATTTCCACTGAAATTTGTGTGCTTGTGCGTCCACAAAATGGCGAGCAAATTAAAAAAATGTTATAGCTTCTCTTTTTACACAGTGATTAGTCCAAAACTATGTTGAAAAATCGTGCGAAATGTTTATCTTGGATGCTTTACGATCATAACTGATTTTTTTATTAACAATTTTAACGTGATGTTATCTTGGAATCTTCGGCATACTTCTTAACTGATCTCACCAGGACGAAGTCGTTTGGGGAGGAGGGAGAAGGCGTCAAACTTCAGTGTCAGCGCGATACTTAGGAACGGGTTGACAGATATAATTAACTTTTAGTACACATGTTTATCCAGTCAAAGTGAAGGTCAAATTCAACTTATGGCAAAATCCGTAAATTTTTGACACAGTTGTGTCAACTTTTCGATATAGAATTTGCTAAAACAACAACAACAAAAAAAAGAAAGAAAACGTCCGAGCGATAAAACATGAATGATTTAACATATTTAAATAATATTGGTACACATGTTTATCATAATAAAATGAAGGCCATGTTCGACTTCAAGCAAACTACCTACATTTTGTGACACGGTTATGACCCTTTTCATCTTAGAAAGACCGTGCCTGCACTATAGACAGACTGACAAACTTAGAAAATATTTGTACACAATGTATACCGCAATAAAATGAAAGCAGAGTTTTATTTTGGGCAAAATCTGAAATTTATTAAAACAGTTATGGTTCCTTTTAGACTTGAAAAAAATACCTTGTCCGATTGAAACTCATTATAGACTTAACCTTTTTCGGCGTAGTTGTATGTATAATATTGATTTTAACCAACTTCTTCAACCAATCAAATGTTGATATGCAAATGAAGGCAGAGTAATTCAATACTATCATTGGCTTGTATTTTTTTAATTTTAGGATATTTAGGATATTCCAATTTAAAATGGGAGTTTCTGGTTGTATATATCTTTCTACTTAATATAACAGGTTTCTTTTTTTTTCAGTTTAAACATGAAAGGTAACACGGCAATGAAAATTTAACACTTCCATTTCAATTTAGGAATGATGCTTTGGCAATATGAATAAGAAGCAGGCGTATGTCTATTTTTAGACAACAATTTCCCCTTATTTGTAAAAGTCGGCCTTCATGGGAGGTAACAGCGGAAAAGTTGAGCCGTCTTTTGTGAGGATCTAGAAACAATAATCGGATTTACGCGATTCATGATCTTTCGGTTTCGCTTGGTTAGATATGAATTGTCTTTACTTTTAAAAAAAATCATCATGTGCATAATATTGAATGGAAGTTTTTTCTTAAGTTTGTAAATTAAATCCGTTTTGTTATATAGTTTTTACACTACCTCCCATACTCTTGATATTTATTAACAATTTTAACGTTTGCAATTTCATAATAGTTTTAATCTGTTTTACAAGTTACAATTGACAATTACTTAACTACGCCCGTATATCTTTTTTAAAGATAATTCTTTTTATTAATTACAAAATAGTCAGTGGCATGTCATAGCAAGCAAATTGTTAATAGCATTACAATATAATGTACGCACGGATTTTTTCGTGATAACTCTATATTGTAAAGTAAAGGAATCAGAATATGATTCAAGTACATGTATATCTTAAAAACATTGGTATTGATAAGGTTTAAGAAAACAGCTTTTAGCATAAAAACTGTCTGACTGACAGACGCCTCAGCTTTTCAACAAAATGTAAATGATTTCCTCGCGCGCGCGCGCGTGTGTGTGTGTTTTCTTTTCTGTTTCCTTTTTATTTTCCTTTCTTTTTTATGATTGGTTGTTTCCCTGCTAAATGCGGAGGAATATAGCTTAACAGTCCACTAACTTGTCTTTCATATCTAAGATACGATAAGATGTATTTACTACTGCAGTAATTCGATTAGAGTTATCGCCCGTTTTATATGTTGAGGCGAATGGTGTAATATCTTTTGCTGTTCACGATATATTTGGAAGTAAAACGCAAACATCCTGTGTGAGTTACCTTAACACTAAATTGAATAAGACTAAAATAACATACAATAACTTTGATTTATCATTCGAAATCACAGAGAGAGAGGAGAGAGAGAGAGAGAGAGAGAGTCTTTCCAGCACCTTTAAGTGACGACAATATTCTTTGTATACAACAAACCCTAGCCCTAACACTAGCCCTAACCTTACCCTTATCTAACCACTGAGAAATAAATCGAGGTCAAACCAAGTGGGGATGTCCTCAGTGGTGGGTAAAGTGTGATACTCACAAACATTTACCTCACTACTTGTCTTTGCAAGATCACACACACACACACACACACACACACAACACACATTGCCTCTCTGCCAAATGACCTCCACTTTAGATTTCAACGAACATTCAGCAAATATCACTAAATCTATTTATCTTTGATCAGATTTTACATATTCATATTCACATAGTCATCAAAACAAAAAAGTTACTGTAGCCTGTGTATGACACGGATATTTAATTTTGTTTGGTGAGACGTTTTGCTCAATGAAACATACGCTATTGTTTTGCGAAATTTAGGACGAATTGCCTACACAAATAGTTTCAATGTGTTTTGTAGTCTGGTTCTTGGCTGGGGCACCTTCTCCTTACACTGCATTATCTAAAATCCTGAGGACGACCGGGAACCAGACCACAAAACTTACTTGTGTAAGCAACTCGCCCCTGATGTATAGAAACATTCACTTGACCTACATCTTACAAAATTATATTTTCTATCAGAATTCATTCCGGGCGGCCAAGTGGCAAGTGCAATGTTTCAATCCCCGGTCGCGACATCCTAAAATCGGTAAAATAGCGCCAGCGTACTTGATTGGTGCTCAGCAAATACGTTTAGCTCTCCAGTTAGTCATAATACCCAATATTACTTCAAACTGTATCTGGTAAAAACTATATACTAAGCAAATCATGAACTGTTCATTTTCATTCATTATATTTCTCTGGAATATACCACTAACAGATAATCAGGCGTGTTGCCTGATCTGTGACAATATTTTATCTTTGCTTAAACTGATAATTTTTCCATTTACACTGCTATAGACACTCTCACTTTTCCGCCGGGAATGGCCCAGCCCCGTCTTCTCGAAAAACTAAAGTGACACATAATTTTTGATTTGTTACGCTCAGACTCAAACTATGTCCATTAATGTCAATAGGGATTTGAGTATGATACTCAAACTTGAGCCCTGTGATTGTACTTATAATTTTTGAGAACAAGGGGCCTGAACTCTGATAGATTGAAAAAATTAGTTCCGTGTTTCACATTGACCTTAACTTCAATTAGGAATTTTGGGTAATATTATTCCATTTTTTTTCTATTTGACAGCCAGTGGAAGAATTTTGAGACCGGTCCCGGTGGTTGTGGTTAGAGTATCACTACCGCAGCTGAAAGGTCGTGGGTTTGACATCCGACCGAAACATCCATTCAAATGGTTCTTGTTTGATTTTCTTGCATGGTGTTCCTTACACAAGAGTAGTTTCATGAAATATTGGCCTGATACCAAGATGGTTTGAAAAGAACTGGTATTGTATCAAGCATGTTATCGCAAAGAGACGTGCCTATATCGGCCCCAAATGATTAAACGGCGTTAAATAGACTTATGGCATGTAATGACATGTATTTACATTGCTCAAATGTAAGAGATTATCAGTTCGTATGTCGGTGAAACAAGATAAGATGATTTACAATTATTGCCTTCTGGAAAAGAAAATGAAATGGTTCATGATTATATCCAGCCTGTTATCAGGTAGGTTAGCTTCATTTCTGTGCACAGTTCATTATAATTACTATAACCTTAAGCTCAAATATCTCATGAATATTAAATCGGTTGGCAAATCAAATCAAAGCACTTGTATACAAAATAATCCGTATATGTACATACTTATGCACACATATAAAAACTTAAAGATTAAAACTTTTTACATAGTCACATACATACACTTTTCATGAAAAAGAAAGTATAAAATAACATTGATATATGCATATTGTAGACTAACACAAATGGTACATTATGTTCAAATATCTGCTGTAAAATAACAGTTAAACGCATTGGAAACGTTGATCAAATTACGCAATCTAGTTCCTTAGATGATTGCCAAAATATTCTCATTGTTTACATTTTGCAATGGTGAGTATTCCCGAAGTCGGCCCGTAATCGGAAATTATTTGAAGACCGCCAAATCACAATTATCGCTACGTCATCAATTTATGTCGTCGCAATTCGTTAACGGAGACATACAGAAGATCTATGTAAAACGTAAGAAAATTGACAAAGATATACGGAATATGCAAATTAGGTATTTTTGTAAACAATTGAATGATTTTTTTCTTATTTATGCATTGTAGTAATGTTATAGTTAATAAGTATGAACAGATTGCATCTCTTAACAAATTTGTAGCACTCATTTTGCTTTTCTATTCGAAGACTATACACTGCTTTTGGAAGAACAACGGGCCTTTAACACAAGTGAAACATGCTAAATAGGTGGTGTGTTTTAAGCCTTTTTTCTGAGATGCTCCAAATGTTCTTTTGGAGAGCACATTCTACTTTTTCGGACCAGTGACAGAGTAAATTATGTTAGCTTGTTCTCTCCTTGTTTTTTTGTTGTTGTTGTTTTTTTAACACATAATTGAACACTGACTGTATTTACGACTAGTTCACCGGTCTCGATCCCGAGTGGTTAGAGCGTCCGCCCCGGAATCGGGAGATCGTAGACTCGATCTCCGGCCGCGACATTCCAAGGTCATGAAAAATGGTATTGGTATAACTCTCTTGCCTGGGCCTCAGTATATAAGGGTAGTTCCAGGGTTGGTTGGTCCGATGTCAGGATAATGTAAATGGGTGTGGTATCATGCCACATGTCTAAGGCGTGAGCCTGCAGTGTGGCAGCACTATATCTGTCTGAAAGTAGACATCGTCTCCAAATGACTAAAATACTGTCGGTGGGGTGTTAAATCCAACAAACAAACATTTACGACTAAAGTGTTTCAGAATTCTTGTACATAACAGATTTAAGCCAATTTATGTCATAGTTATATTGGACACGAGTGTTTTGAAAACTCTAGGTGTAGACGTGGCTGCGAAGGTCGATCATATATGCTCTCATAAAGAATGTTCGCCCCAGTTGATCGACACTGCCATTGCCGACGTAGATTTGTTCTATGACACCCACTTGTGTAAAGACCTAATCAAAGTCGACTGTACCACACACGTGACCGTCGGTGACGAGCTACTCTGTGGCCAAGATGGAGGTACCTATGGCAACCAGTTTGTATTTTCCACCACATATTTTGGTATTCTTTGAAGGGTGTATACTAGAAGTATTGTTGCAAGTAATTGATTTATAAAACGCATTGCAGTCATACAATATGCTATGCAAATATCCTTCTCAAGATATTTATATATATACATAAGATTCTGTTTCTGTTAATCGTTTCAAGTATTCTTCTTTAAGTACGTATCACAACCGCCATTATTGATATGTACAGTACAGTAGAGGACAAACGGAAATATCTATCCTAACACCGGTTTCAAATCTGCGTGAAAACTTTGCAGTTGAAATATAAAACGCACCCCTTTTTCGAAGTTGACTTTTCCATCATCTGGAGAAATTTCTATAAAACGTAAACAGTTATATTTATATTACCGGTGAAAATGTAAAATTTTAGCCTGGTGTGATAATAGAAACTGTCGCGATCGTGTCAAATGTTCTGCGGTTTAGTCCCGGTGAGGTATATCGGTAGTGTGTGAGGGCCCTTTAAGGCTTCTGATTTGTCAACGTAATAAAATATGGAATCATTTAGAAAAATCAATTGAATATCCAAAGTTTCAGAATAAATTTAACCGTTCAGTATACTTAAGACATAGGCAATGATATGTAATGACGTAATACACAATTTGTAATGAGATATTTAGTTTAAATACATCGAATACGAAACAAGTTCTCACAACTTATATTAATCACTCTCGATGGCTCGGTGGCGGTGTATTTGGTCAAATGTTTTTGAAGGAAACCGGAAAGTCCGGAGAAAACCCACGTGCCTGTACGGGCGACCACTGTACCCTCCTACGTGCGTGACCAGGAATCAAACCTGGGACGCATTGCTGAGAAGCGAAGCGCGTTACCACTACGCTATCCAGCGGCACCTTATGATGACGTCAAAATACACATATCTGATTTGTCAAATTTCAGCTGACACTTTGTGAAGCAAAGATGTAATTATCTACTGTCGGATCACCACTCGCCGCCACTCGAAGTAAGAAACCACGGTCCATGTCAACCCATTGTTTCTTCTACGAAACTTCCGCTGACGTCATCATCCGGGTATCATCCGTCTACGTCACAAACGACAACCACAGAGCCGTCATCGTCGTCGTCGTTGTCTGCACCAAGTCCTCAGACGACAGGTGGTAGCACTACAGTATCTATTAGCAACATTATGAGCAGCGTCTTCTGTCAGCAGGTCTCTATCATCAGTTGTAACACTGGATTTAACATCATATGCGGATCAGATGGGAAGTACTACCCAAATCAGTAAGTAGAATATCATTTAAAATTCACATGATCGTGGTCGTTATCTGTAGCTACAAATAATCCTACAACAGGCGTAAAAATATATGTTTTCCGCTAACCCCACCGACCCTATTTTTTAATACCGACCCTAAACATTTCTTTTAGCATTTAGGTTATCACGGTTGTGAAACACTGTTTTCCGTCACATAATATATATATATATGTAAAAATATAAACAAAAGTTAATAACAAAAATAGCTTCCCTCCCCACCCCGACCTATTTATTTTAGATGTTGGCAGAAACAAACAACTTACATTTATTTATTTATTTATTTATTTATTTATTAGGGGCCTCTGTACACCAGTCAAAAACATACTTTTATGCTAGTGAATGTATTCCTATTAATGAACACCATTCTGTTGTTTCAGGTGTGAGCTTGCCAAGGCAACGTGCACCAACCCTAGCCTGATAGTTGTGACTGACACGTCTGCATGTGCAATACCTTAAGCTCCAGGGGTCATTCTAAGTTTCAATGTTTTTGAGATGGAGAATGATGGTGGTATAATCTTGCCTCCACTTAATTACTTAGTTTTCATGAAAATTTATCTGATAAAGTGAAAATACATGAAGTTTTCATGACACCTGACTGGAATTTTAACGTGATAGTGCTTTTACTCGCCACCATATACCTGTTATTCTAGTTTCACGATATCTTATTAGTTTCATGAAATCTGCTATTACCAAGAAAACTTTCTGTTTTCGTGAAAATTTACATTTTTTCTTTCACGATACCAGATAAATACCATGACAGACTCAATATTTCGAGAAGGTTTTATTTAGATTTCATGAAACCTAATAGTTATGTGGAGGCGAGAAATGGCAGAAACGTGCAAAGTTTTCTGTTAAGGTATTTTTTTTTTTTAGTTTCGTGAAAAAATATATTAATTTCATGATACCATATAATTTTCATGAAAAACTCAAAACTTTTCGTGAAAGAGAGAGAAATATCTAAAGATATTTTGTTACTATCACCACGTGCCTCTTATATTATGTAGAGTTTATAGGGTATTCACTTCAAAATATGCAGTATTTAAGTATATAACGTAATGATTTCTCTGTAAAACCACGTCAATTAAAAATATAAAAACTGCATGTGTGCTTCTACATTTCTGTTTGTTATAACCATGTAGATCTGTAAGTTATGTAACTTAATGGTGAGTACAGAATATCGAATTTTCGATATACCTTACAGCAACCGTTGTACACAAGAGATGATACATACATTTTAGTTGTGTTTGACGTAGTGACCGGTCTCAGAATCCTTCCACAACTTATTATATCTACTCTGTGAGCATTCAATTCTCTACTTTGAAAACCGAAGAACCTCTTAGTTTTGTAAAAACGGTCGAACGATTAGAAATAACTCTACAACACAGGTATGCTTAGAGTAAGCAAAAGTGTTGAAACATCAATTTTGTGTCAAAAATAGATATTTACGGGACACAATAATTGTCTGTTGCATAAAACATAATAACACAAAAGAACTAATTTAACTATGATTTTGCGTAACTATCACTTTTACCATGCGGAAGAATATAGATTGTTTTGATGCAATGGTGGCTCGTAAGTAATTTGGAAAAGTAAATATACAGGTTTCGGTCATGTTATGGTGTTACAAGAGCCCACGTAGAAAGCTTGAAGTCCAAGACAAATCCGTGAAACATACCAACAAGAAGGACTATGGTACAGAGTTTCACAGCGGACCAAAAAACAAAATCGACCGACATGTAGATATTTTTATAAATATTTCCAAATTTTCTTTTGTGCAGCTTTCGAAAGCTCTTGACGTCACACAAACTGTTATTTTTAGGCCTACTTCCAGTCTTAATGGTGAAGAAACCCGGGCGAGCAAAAAATGCTCTATAAACGTTCGATGCTTTGAACTAAGTTGATTCAATCCTTAAAACTAAGAAACGAAATTTAGGCAAAGTCATCCACTTTAAGTTTACAAAAAAATGTATTTCTAAATATATCGAAACAAGATAGAGACGATTTGTTTGCGCACTTCCTAAATTTCACAACAAAACCCCGTCGGTTTTGACGTCGAAAACGACGTCATTTCAAAGATATGTTTCCACCTTGACACTTTTTTGCACATTCAAAGCTAAAAATCGCACACAAATTCAAATAATGGCAAGTTATATCTTTCAAAAGAAAAAATATCAGCAGCCGCAAAACTTACTAAATATTTTATAAATAAAAATGTAACATGTAAAATATGCAATAAGTTATTCTAATATATATAATAAAAACCGTAATCAGACAGTCAATTTGTAGTGCTATACATTAGCCGAATACTATTTGCAAATACAGTTTAATTCTGCTTCCATTTATTTAAGCTAAATAGAGAGGTTAATTGGGCAGATGAGTGAAATGACTGCTAAATGTATGATTATTTAAGCAATACGAAAGCAGTCATCTGTATGGTCTGTACTAAAAAAAACGTACATGTCTTTGTTGATTAATTATAAATTTAGGAACTGTAAATATGCTAGTCGGTGAAAAAAGTGTAAGGAAAGCAAAGAAAAAAAAAATGGGGGTTGAACTCGAGACCTTTAGCCTTCCAGATCTTCCATTTGCACCACGGTGATATTACACATTGTGCGACGTAGTTTTATTCCTTTACACAAATTCACGCTCTTTCTGAAAATATCGTTCGTTCTCCTTAATCGACTCGAAAGTGTTTAGTTTTTTTCTTGTTTAGTTAGAAAGATTAAATCGTTATTTGCAAATTAAAATAGGTTAATTTTTCATCTTATAATAGAAAGATTAAATTGTTATTTGCAAATTAAAATAGGTTAATTTTTCATCTTATAATAGAAAGATTAAATCGTTATTTGCAAATTAAAATAGGTTAATTTTTCATCTTATAATAGAAAGATTAAATCGTTATTTGCAAATTAAAATAGGTTAATTTTTCATCTTATAATAGAAAGATTAAATTGTTATTTGCAAATTGAAAATCGGTTAGTTTTTCATCTTATAATAGAAAGATTAAATTGTTATTTGCAAATTGAAATCGGTTAGTTTTTCATCTTATAATACAAAGAAAATCGTTACTTGCAAATTGAAATCATGGAGAAAGAATTGGTTGTGATGGACACAAAAAACAAATAGTGGACTGGTACCACATTTTCATATTAAAAAAACGACCTTTTACCTATGAGGAAAGAGCCGCAAATTCTCCATATACCGCATTGAAACCCCTTGTTAAATTTAGCGGGCCCTTTTGGGGGCCCGCAAAAATCACATCAAGCAATCAACCTCAGATACCTCCAGAGGTTATTTGCTGACCAAAACCTATGTCTGCTATCCGAAATTAGCTACAAGGCACTGTCCTTTGCACAACTACTTCAATCTATAAATAGTGACTGTGTCGTCAGCTGTTAACACATGTTTCAATGGACTGCTAACAATTCATTCGCTCCCTATTCATCTTGCCTACAGTTATATCAATATACATATCAAAATCAAAAGGGGCAAATCTAAAACAAAATCTTTCATTTTTTATTTAAGTTTAGTATCTGGCAAAATTTAAGTTACCCAGCAGATCTTCAGCTGTCATACCCTATTTCACTTGACACACACACAACTTCAGTGCCTTCAGCGCTTTGATTACTTTATGGTATCAAATGAATTCGTATAAATTTATAACACAAGATTGCATTGAGTTTGCGAGTTGTAAGTGAGGTTTAATTTTGTTGAAACTTAACTCCAATCACATGGCATGATAAAAAACACTTACTCCTTCAAATAATGGTGATCTTTTGGAATGTATCTTCGACCTTGACCCTCGCTTCAATTTTAACGAAATTTAGTAATTCCTTCTAATTTTATCTACTTTGGTTTAGTGACTTTCGACCCACAGCAGCAAGTCTTATATTCATTTGGATTTGTAATTCCATTATTGCAGCCTTTATGTTTCTCGTAATATTTCGGACATGTTGCATTTGGCAGATATCCGGGATTATCCGTTTCTGTACACGTTACATTCGGGTTTCTCAAAGTTAACATGCATTATGGGAGGGAACAAACATTCAATACCAACCAGAAACTGATTGTTCTGTAACTTTGCTTCGATTGGTGAAAACTAAATTCTAACATTTAGGCCACTCCAAGATACTTGGTATTATACTGGGACCAAGACTTGAACAAAATCAGTTAGTAGTTATGCATTTGCTTTGGTTGGACCGGCTAATGATAAAATGGGCAATCATTCCTTTTAAAGGGATATTTTAAGGTTTAACCCCGCCCCACCCCCCTTATATCCGTATTCCATATCTTGCCATTGGATGGAAATATTTCTATGAAACTTTGTCACGTTGAAGACATCCAAAAATAATTGTTAGAAAAGTTGTTTTTATTTGAAATATACAATTTCTGTAATATGAAAAACTGAATCTGATTTTCGAGAAAAACTCACGGTAGAAAGATGCATTATATGATTCTGATTCAAATTTCATGAACACATCTAAACTTTACCGTAGGAAATGGAGAAAATTTACTTTTTGTAGTTTTCAGGGGACATAACTCATTACATCAAAGTTATAAAGGAAAGGTAATAAAAGAATTTCTGTCATATGTCATAAAACGTCAATTTGCCTTTAAGATTTCCATGGTTTGAATTTCAAAAGCTTATATTGTAAATTATATGCATGCCTTGATGGTTATTATGGGGCAATACCTTCACCGGAAGTGAATTACAGGGCATAAACCTTAAGTCCATTTACACCATTTTAACAGACACTGTTAATGTAACCTATGTATGGATTTAACAAGTGTTGTTATTTTTAATTTTGTTTAAATATATTGTGGGGAAACTTCTTTTAATCAAAAATACACTTTTCTTTTACGGAAACTAGTTTTAACAAATTCTGTTTCGAAATTTATATTGAAATGGTGTCGGGCTACAAGTCCTAGAAACATTAGTCACGACTCTTCCTCTATACAGTAATATAACTTACCGTTTACATTGCCACGTGTTATATTCAAATAAATCATACCCAAATCCTGCACTGTTGAATTTTATTCAAAATCAAATGAACAGGTAAATTCTCATTTAGTTTCAAAGAAAGCTAAACTGCATAACAATATCAGAGTTGGTCCCGCTGGCCGAGCCGTAAGTCAATCTGGGGTTCTAGCCCAGCTCAAATATGCACAGCAAAGAAAATCCATCACTTTATAACAATTTAAAGTTCAGTAAGTTCAGTAAATTTATATTCATCTAATTTTGATCAATTTGTACATGAAAAATCATGAGGTAAAGAGTAAACCCAAAACAGACAATATATTTCTTTAAGAATATGTAAATCATGAAATCTTATCACAAAACTGGGTTCGATCTGTACTGATTTTATACCATTATATTGATAAACAGATTTGTGATCATGCTATATAACACGTGTATATGATGTATATCCTATACACTAGCATATACAGACAAATCTGTCTTAAGTGATCAGTCAAGGGAACACAAGAAAGTGACTGCTTAACACAGGTGGCCGCTAAATGAAGGTTAAACATGTCACAAAATGTTTTAAATTGGTAATATTAAAACTAACCGCTGATGCAAGATGGTCGTTTATTACAGGTGACAGCTAATACAGGTTCAACTGTATACCCATTAACTGATTATCTGTTTACACTTTTCTGTTGGGAATGAGATGAACTAGCGACGATGACCTTTTTATGACCCTGATTTTTAATATTATGATGTGAGATTCACTGGCATTGACTTCGTGTCAACATTTACCATGACTTCGTTTTTAAACTTGATTTTTACTTCGTGTTTAACCTTGACCTTTATTTCTCTTTAACCTTGACTTTTATTTCGTGTTTAACCTTGACATCGTGTTTAACCTTGACCTTTACTTAGTCATTTTTATCTCTTTTGTAGGGTACAATTTACTGAATTTATTTGTATCGTCTTGCAATATCCTTACTTCGGCAATAGGCGGTTTCCGAAGTCAAACCCTGAGGACAAAAGCATTTGTGTATCATAACCCTTCTAGCCTCAATGATAATATGCTTCGAGTTCGAAGCAGAAGATTAGGGGATGGAATCAAGCTCAGGCCAAAGATATTGTCCATACAATGTTTAATTATATGCTACATTTACATGCGAATCACATATATAGTTATAGCACGAATGTATCGAAATGATTGTTGAATACATTAGATGGTTTACTCAATACTCTACTGCATATAGGATTAAAAAAAGTACACCAGAAATTCAGCAAATAATTCATCCATCCACTCACACTGTATTAATAGAAAGAAAAGGTAAGCTAATAAAATAGACATATGTCTACATCTATGATTCGAACCTGCTGTTTCGTGATAACAAGACCGATGAACTTACCATTAGGCCATCCACACATATTGAAAGAAGGATGCATTTTAAACCATTTTACCATTTCAAACAAATGTTTGGATCGAAATAATTCACGGAAATTAACGAAGAGCAACCCGGAGATTAACCAATCTCAGGGAAATATTGCCAGACAATAGCCGGTGAAATTATTTTGTGACTGGTTCGGGTGGCTGTGTGGTTAGAGCGTCAATACCGTTGCCGAAGGATCGTGAATTTTATCTCCGACCACGACATCTGTTGCTCAACAAGGTAATTGTATATTTCTTTTTATATACAAGGGGAGTTCCACCAAGACATCTTAACCCGATATCAAGATAGCCGCTTGTCTGCGTGTTGTAGTAACGCTAAATGTCGCACTTGACGTTAAATGTCGCAAGGCTGACGCTAAATGTCGCAACCAACGCTAAATGTCCCAAAACCTCCTGATGCTATATGTCGCATCTGTAGCGCCAAATGTCGCAAAAAATTGCACTGCCGTTTTATGTCGTAACATAAACGCTAAATGTCGCACTCCTTTATAAGTGGATTATAATCCCACAGAAAAACATACTGCAGAATCGCAGTGCCGGACAATCGTTAATATTCATTTCAAGTTTATTTTTTTTTTTTTTTTAAGGTACGAGAGGAATCTCACAGAGACTATAGTCAACAGTACAAACACATGGAGCAGTTAGGGCAAGTTCTAACGAAACAGTTAGAGCAAGTTCACACGGAACAGTTAGGGCAAGTACACACGGAACAGTTAGAGCAAATTCACACGGAACAGTTTGAGCAAGTTCATGGGGAACAGATTAGACAAGTTCACGCTGAAAAAATTGTAAAATTTATGATCTAACTTCACTTCATTTTTTTCTTCTATCCCCTGGAGCAACTTTGAATGAGAACTGGATATTGTATATGCACGTTTTACAAATTAATAGTACAACTGAGTATGCAGCTCAGTGGATGAAATGTAGACAATAAAATTAAAGCTGACTTATTAAATGTTTTCTTCTCGTCTTTAAACTGTTATAAATGATAATACAATAATAGTACCTCCACTTGATCACTCAAACTTGAATAGTGTATTGTCATCTTTTGCTGTCTCTCCAAGTGATATCTTACCAATTCTTCGGGGCCTTAACATTTCAAAAGCCACTGGGCCTGATGGTGTTAGTAACTGGGTTCTTAAAGAAACCGCTCCTGAACTGTCGATTCCGCTTTGTTCTTTGTTTAATCACAGTACATTTGTATATCAATTGGTGTATTTCCTGAAACATGGAAATTAGCTCATGTCTGTCCAGTTTTCAAAGCTGGTGACCCCTCTCTTGTTTCTAACTATCGTCCAATCTCTCTTTTGTGCACTCTTAGTTAAGTCCTTGAAAGGCTAGTCTTTAAACATTTGTTCAACCACTTTAGAGGTAACTCAGTATTATCTCCTTTTCAGTCTGGTTTCATTCCTGGTGATAGTACTACTAATCAACTAGTTTATTTATACGATACATTTTGTAAAGCACTTGATTCAGGCCAAGAAGTAAGAGTTGTCTTTTGTGATGTGTCGAAAGCATTCGACCGAGTTTGGCATGAGGGTCTTTTGCACAAACTTGAAGCTGTTGGTGTTCGTGGTACAATTCTTAATTCGTTCCGTAGTTATCTCTTAAACAGGAAACAAAGAGTTGTCCTCCCAGAGGTTTATTCTGAGTGGCGATACATTAAAGCAGATGTTCCTCGAGGTTCTATTCTTGGTCCTACTCTGTTTTTACTATACATAAATGACATAACGTCTCATATTGGAACTAACATTCGCCTCTTCGCTGATGACACTTCTCTGTTTGTAATAGTAAATAATCCTGTTTGTGATGCCGAAATGTTAAATTCTGATTTAAAAAAGTATAACTGAATGGGCAGACAAGTGGTTAGTAAAATTTAATCCCCTTAAAACAGAATCACTACTTATTAGCCGAAATTTTAATAAACCTTTTCATCCACCGTTGTACATGGAAAACCAACTAATTAAAGAAGTTACCGAACATAAACATCTTGGAATCATTCTGTCTAATGACTGAAAATGGCATTCACATATAGATTATTTTTCAAATAAAGCTTGGAGTAGAATACATATAATGAGACGATTAAAATATACTCTTGACAGAAAGAGCCTAGAAATAATGTACATATCATTCATTCGCCCTATTCTTGAATATTGTGACATAATTTGGAATACTAGTAACTGTTCTCAATATGAAAAAGATCAACTCGAAAGTATTCAGCTTAAAGCCGCTCGAATTGTTACAGGCGCCAGTAAACTTATTTCAAAAACTCATTTGTACACTGAAACCGGTTGGGAAACTTTAGAAACTAGACGTCGTCAACATGCATTATTTCTAATATATAAAATGACGAATAACCTCTCACCTTCCTATTTATCGAACATGCCTCTTGTTTCACCTGAAAATGGCTACAGCCTTAGAAATAGCAATGCAATACCATTTCCACGATGTAGAACGGCCCTGTATTTGAACTCTTTCCTTCCTTTTAGTATTAGTCAGTGGAACACGTTAGACCCGTCATTGCAGACCTCAAGATCGCTCTCATCATTTAAATATAAAATCAAGCCCACGGTGACAAAGTTACCCCAGTATTATTTCCATGGTGATAGAAGACCTCAAGTACTTCTTCTTCGTATCCGCACAGAAAGTAGTTCACTAAAATATGACCTCTTTCGGGAAAACATAGTAGATTCACCTTTGTGTAGCTGTGGCGAAATTGAAAACGCTAGGCATTATTTCTTTCATTGTAGCAACTACCGTCACATTCGCCAGTCACTTCTCGACATTATCTCTCTGTACTGCCAACCATCCTTGGAGGTTATTCTTAAAGGAAATCCCTTGTTCGAAAATCGAACAAATATTGCAATATTTGAAGCTGTCTATCTTTATATCAGACTATCCAAGCGTTTTGATTCTTGAATTCGGCCTTCATTTTACCCTCTATATACCAACAAATTTTTCTCTGACAATCCTTTACTTACCATTTACCCAGTACTACTTAAATTCACTTTTACTTATTATTCTTGATACCATCCTATTAATGTACCATGTTGAATTATTTGTAATATCTCCAATATTTCTGTTAAATTTATTTTCCAGGATAAGGACTACAAGAAGCTTTCAGTTCATATCTTTTTTGTGTATCTTTGTAACTTGTAATATCACTTATTTTGTAACATGTCATTTACAAATAAAATATGTTTTAACTAAATGTAGGCCCTTTCAAAACATAAATGAATGAACAATTAAAGACTCAATATACTTCCAAAGCAGTGTATTTTCTTCGGACAGAAAAACAAAGTGTGAGATGCAATCTGTACATACTCGTTGACGACAACGTTACTACAATGCATAAATAAGAAAGAATCTTTAACTGTTTGCAAAAATAACTATTTTGCATATTCCGTATGTCTCCGTTAACGAATCATGAGTGCATGAATTGATGACGTAGCGATAAACAAATTGTAATTCGCCGACGGTTTTTCAAATTCAAATTATTTCCGATTACAGACCGTCTTCGGGAATACTCGCCAATGCAAAATGTAAACAATGAGAGTATTTTAACATCCATCCAAAATACTAAATTGCGTAATTTGATCAACATTTTCAATGTGCTTAACTGTTATTTTACAGAAGATATGTCATGAAAAGTAAATCATTATTAAATATAATGGACCTTTAAAATAGGATAATATTATTACAAAGTAACAAATGAAGTTAATAGCCAATAAAATAAATAGTCGGATATATTTTTATTTTACACCTCTGGGTTTCGAACCCACGCGGTATGATACTGAAAGGAGTGGTAGTCGGAGTCGCTTTACTGTCCCACTTTGGAGCCTTGGAATTAGAACACATATACATTATCCCTGGGCTGTTTGATAAAACGATTCCATTTCGCCGGAAAAAATAAGTACCAAAATAAGCGCTATTTTGTTATTACTGAGTTAGCTAGTTGTATTTTGTTGAGCTTCTGGAAGGTAAAGTTACTCTGTTTATAACATTATAATAAAACGAAATAATATATGCTCAAAGAAATATATTTATTTTCATGAAAAACAAAAACATTTGAATGTAGAACCAATTTAATACCCGTTCGAAAGATATTACAAGTGAGGTATATAAAGTGTGGATTATGAGAGACAGAAGTCAGGCCTCAAGTAAGTTTCTGCACAATGCAGACTTTCCCTAACGTTCGCTTAAGGCGAACTCAATCGACCTTTACCGTTGTACGGTTTAGGTGTCAATTCAAGCATGATCCTGGTCGTGGGCTCTCATGCAAAGTGTTCACCTCTCTCTATTTTTGTTTTAGTTTTAATTCATTTCAAACTTTCGGCTACACGTGTGTTAATGTCTTGAGAGGAGACACTGGGGAATATAAGAAATGTAGTGAGGTACCGGTAGAGAATTTGAAAGAGGGAATAGTATATGAAATGGAATGACTGTATTCTTTGAAGAAAGATGGATTGCCAGAGGGAAGTACTTGCTCTAACTACTCCGTGTGCTTGTACTGTTGACTATAGTCTCCGTGAGATGCTTTGACTTTTATCTTGACATTATATATCGTTAATTTTTTTTTAATCCTGAGTCATTCACTTTCAATCTCATTAAAATCCGATTCAGTATGCTAACTGGATCTGACCACATCGCATGGAGGGTCGTCTCAGATTGACCTTTGTATAAGCCAATCTATGATTTTAATGAGATTGTTCACTTTAAATTTAGAATTAAACCTAACGGACAGTATTATGGATGAATTACGGACACATAAAAAAGTCCATAGCGGCAAATGTTTTTGTGTAAGGGTATATATTTATATGCAGAAGCGTCGTAATCAATAAAATTCCAAATAAAAAAGAAATTTTGAAATTGTGATTTTATTCTTATTTTTTCCAGCCGCTTTTCGAGACAGCAGAACAATTTTGATATTGAGTATACACATTATTTCAAATTATCCTTATGTTCCAAATACATGTAGAATAAAATCTTAGCATATTTAAACTAATAAAAAATATTTTGGCTTAAGACGGTAAGTGTCTATGAAAGAGAAAGTCAGCAATAAACAATAAAGGCCCATTTTGCTTCCAAAAGCAATTCTTCGCAAAAGCAAAGTGTGTGCTACAGATTTGTTGCGATACGCAGTCTGTTCATAATAATAATAATAATAATATAAATACCTTATTTATTGCATTTAAAAAAGGTAATCGTTCTTGGTGGCTCGATACTTAAAACATTTAGGTGGTCCACGGTGCTGTTAGGGTTGTACGCCGGGTTCCGGATCACCGATCCGGGATACATCAACTTATTTCATGCAAACTAATGAAGTACTTAGTTCTATCAGTTGAATATATTTCAAGTCGTCATCGCAAGTGCAGTGAGTGATATATTTCATATTTCATATCACCACTGTCACCGGTCTACTGTGGTGAAAGAAAATTTGCTATGTTTCCAAAAATTTAAGTGAACTCACAATATACGTATTTGTATTATTTTTTTTGTTGTTTGTTGTTGTTGCTGTTTATTAAATAAAATCGTCAACTTGGTATCGATTATTTTGTCGAATTGGCTAAATTGTTATCGTACTCCATTATCAGTGAGCAGCAAAAACAAACGCAGAAAAGAAAACCTCAAACCGGTATATTTTTGTTTGTTTGTGAACTTAACATAGCCTTGTGGGTATTAATTAAGAATGAAATCTAAAAGACTGTCTTTTATTGTGCTTTATTGTGCAAAACTATTAATTCCATCTCCACCATTGTTGTTTCCATGATCTAATTCAAAATGTGCTTGTTTTTCGTAGATATCGAATGTATCTAACCTCAGTGATATTTTTTTCGGTGAGATATACTACATTTCTTTACCTAAAACTGGCACAGTAAAGACTGTGCAGTTCATCCCGGTAACCCCTAGCTCATTGTAACGGGATAAGTCGGGAGCTTAAACCAGTCAGTAATACTTCAAAAGAGTGTTCATAAAGGGGTGCGATATTTAGCGTTGATATTGCGACATATAGCGGCAGTACAATTTTTGCGACACTTGGCGTCACAGATGCGACATATAAAGTCAGGAGGTTTTGCGACATTTATCGTTGGTTGCGACATTTAACGTCAGCCTTGCGACATATAGCGTCAAGTGCGACATTTAGCGTTGGTGCGACATTTAACGTCAACCTTGCGACATAAAGCGTCAAGTGCGACATTTAGCGTTGGTTGCGACATTTAACGTCAACCTTGCGACATACAGCGTCAAGTGCGACATTTAGCGTTGGTTGCAACATTTAACGTCAACCTTGCGACATAAAGCGTCAAGTGCGACATTTAGCGTTGGTTGCGACATTTAACGTCAACCTTGCGACATAAAGCGTCAAGTGCGACATTTAGCGTAGGTTGCGACATTTAACGTCAGCCTTGCGACATAAAGCGTCAAGTGCGACATTTAGCGTAGGTGCGACATTTAACGTCAGCCTTGCGACATAAAGCGTCAAGTGCGACATTTAGCGTTGGTGCGACATTTAACGTCAGCCTTGCGACATAAAGCGTCAAGTGCGACATTTAGCGTTGGTGCGACATTTGACATTGCTACACGTGTTATCGCAGTAAGGCTTTATTTTATCAGCCCCAAACGACTGACATTTAACGGAAGCAAACAAAGGTTTATGTATGTTATTTATGTGGCAGTCATTAACCTGGTCAACAATAAGACATTATCAGTACGTATGTCAATTTCTATGTAACGTGATAAGAGCAGTCGTAAATTTAGCCTTCCGGAAAAGAAAATGAAATGGTTTTTGCTTTTATTCTGTCTGATGCCAGGTAAGTTAGCTTTTGTGCACTTTAAACATATTTTTACATAAACTACAAAATACGAAAATACGTAAAATACTTTCTTGAATTTGGCCTGAAAAGGAGCTATTTCATTGGTTGAAATGTGGGATAAACGGTAAAATAAGTTACAGTTTTTCTATTTTTACGTAATTTGCTAAGTTCATGTGAAAAATATGTTTTACGGTTGCGTGAGCCGCGAGCTCATATCGCCGACTGTAGCCTGCGTGACAAAAGGGAGACAAACGGTAAGTTATCTTTTTACAACATATGCAATTTAGTGATACATAACACTTCGATTGAATAGATAAATGAGTATCCTTTAAAATGATTTTGAGAATATTTGAAAAATACAAAGTACACAATTACTTTGTAACACTCATAGTTGATTTTGTTAAATATATGTAATTTAACCAAAAAGAGGCAAACAAATTTGAGTTCTATATCAAAAAAAAAAAAAATTAAAAAAAAAAATCGCTTACCTTTTTCTCACGTTTGTGACGTAGGCAGCGGCGGCACTTGTGTGAAGTCGGCGGTATGAGCACGTGCCTTCCGTAACCGCCCAAAGCAAACATGTTTTTCTTATAAACTGGGAA
>CM037785.1:43961783-43981285 GCA_021229015.1 Solen grandis
CCTGTGCTCAGGATGAGCTATTAGGATCGATGAATGTCCATCATCCTTCCGTCGTCCACAATTAGTTTGTTTGCACTGGCATCTTCATTTCTTAGGCAATCATCTTCACACTTTATGGCAATGTTTATTACCATAATCTCTTGGCCAAGTTCGATTATGGCTGAAAACGGCCAATTAGGTCAGGAGTTATGCCCCATTTAATATTAAAATATGCCAGATTTCACTTTGCCCTCTAGTATCTTCAGTTCTTAATCAATCATCTTCAAACTTTATCAGCAAGGTTAGATTACAGCGGATATCAGCCTATTTTGACAGGAATTATGGCCTTATATTAAAAATTGCCAGATTTCACTTTGTTTGCACTCTAGCATCTTCACATCTTAAGCAATCATTATCAAACTATGTAATAATGTTAATAGCCTTACTCTCTTCATCTTGGCCCTCTTGTTATATACTAATATACTTCAATAATTTATAGTTTTTATCTTTTATCTTTTTATTTACCTAATAAATTATTTATTCAACTCATACTATACTATCTAGCTTAATGATTTATATTTAGCAATTAGATATGCTAATTGAAGACACATTAGCATGTCCAAAACAAGCGCACAGGAAGTCTTAAAACCCTAATTCATTTGTAATAAATTGGACCATTGTGTCATTGGTTATTGTCTGGTCATTGTGCTTGATTGCTAATTAATGACAAGTCCCGTGAATATAGAGTACACACCCCTCTCTCCCTTACCCCATTCTATCCCCTGAGGTGTAATGTTTTCTTTTTACATGCGACAGGTAGGGGTAAAGCAGGTAGAGATGGGAATTCAAGACAAACAATTGAAGTATCTCTGGTTGATTAATTTTCGAAACCAATAATACTTTACCTGTTTCATCAGTAAATATCACTGCAAAGTGTATCTCATGCACCGATTACTAAAAAGCCGTACGTGGAATTTATGGAAGAAAAGTTTGTCTCAAAACTTAAGAGTCTGTAAAAAATAGTCAGATTAAAAGTGTCGCAAAATTTAGAGGCATGAAAAATTATTATCACAAATCTTAGAGTGTCCTAAAGCTTAGAGTGATTATGGTACTTTTCATGGTTGAATGAACATGGTAAAACTGATTGTAATGCCTCAGATTTACCTTTGCTTTTAAGCTTTTTCTCTATGAAGATGACTTTGAAAATACATGCAACTATTTTGTTGGGACCAATGTATGCCAGGGGGGCATCAGTGTTGATAAGACACATTTCCTTGTTACAGAATTAATTTCTGTTTTGCAGTCTTTATCTGATTTCTATAATCACAAATGTTACATTTTTTTAATCAAATTCGCTAAATAAATTCACTGAATATTTGAAATTACACCAGACACAAAAAAAATGACTGATGATTTAAAATACTCGTATTCTATTTAAAAAAAAAATAAGAATGCAAATGACATTTGCTCTGTCAATGATGTCATAGGGGTCAAGTGACTCCACAGTGTATAACTGCCCAGCAACTTACAAAATTGGCATTTAATATAATTTAAGTGATTTTTATGTCCCCCGCCATGAAATGGTGACGGGCATACAGTGTTACACCTGTCAGTATGTGTGTTTGTGTGTGTGTGAAAGAATTCATGTCCCAGCTGTAACTTTTTATGTATGGTATGGTACATGTATGTATGTATGGTATGGTAATAACAAGTGATACCTAGGACAAGACGATGTGTTGTGAACAAGAACCAGGTTGCTAGCTTAAAGGTCAGGGTCACAGCACTTAGTTGATCTTAAAATCTTGTCCCAGCTGTAACTTTGGTCTTGATTGGTTGTTTTTCAAATAACTTGGCACAAGTGATCCTTAAGACAAGACGATGTGTTGCAAACAAGAACCAGGCCACTAGCTTGAAGGTCAAGGTCACAACACTCAGTTGACCTGAAAATCTTGTCCTAGCTTTAACTTCGGTCTTGATTGGTCATTTTTCATATAACTTGTCAAAAGTGATCCTTAGGACAAGACGATGTGTCGCTAACAAGAACCAGGTTGCTAGCTTTAAGGTCAAGGTCACAGCACTGTTGACCTTTATGTCCGCTGTAACTTGTAATATTGTGTTTTGAAATAACTTGGCACAAGTGATCCTTAGGACAAAACAATGTGTTGCGAACAAGAACGAGGTTGCTAGCATGAAGGTCAAGGTCACAGCACTTGGTTGACCTTTCAGTCAAGTCTCGGCTGTAACTTTGTTGTGAATGATTGTGTTTTGAAATAACTTAGCACAAATGATTCCTAGGGTATGATGTAATGCAAACAAGAACCAAGTTGCTAGCTTCAAGGTCAAGGTTACAGCAGTTAGTTAAGTTTAAAATTTGTGTAAGCAGTCCTGTCAGAGCTGTATCTTTGTTGTGTATAGTCATGTCTTGGAAGAACTTGGCACAAGGAGAGATCCTTAGGACAAAACACTGTGTCACAAAACAAGTACAGGTTGCTAGCTTGAAGGTCAAGGTCACATCACTTGGTAGAGGTCAGGGTTACAGCACTAATTTGATCTTAAAATCTTCTCTTTATATTTCCAGTTTTTCATAATCACTGACAAAAATATCATCTTATTAAAAGATTGGCGGGGTCATCCATGTCCTATGGACACATTTCTAGTTTTTTTTTTCTCTTTTTTTAAAGGAATGTTCATGATTTATCTTTAAAAAATATGGACAAATAGTGAGGGCTTTAGAAAAAGTAAAAAAAATCCTTTGTGGTTTACCTTGAAGTCCCTCTTTTATCCTTTGTAAAGGTGTTATTTGTTATTTCTTAAGTTGACCTCAGAAACATTGTCATATGAACCCCAATTAAAGTGTAGCTGCAAAGTTATAATGGAGCTGTAGTGTTATAATTGTGTTATGCTATAGCTGCAGTGTTATAATTGTGTTATAATTTAGCTGCAGTGTTATAATTGTGTTATGCTATATCTACAGTGTTATAATTGTGTTATAATTTAGCTGCAGTGTTATAATGGAGCTGCAGTGTTATAATTGTGTTATGCTATATCTACAGTGTTATAATTGTGTTATAATTTAGCTGCAGTGTTATAATTGTGTTATGCTATAGCTGCAGTGTTATAATTGTGTTATAATTTAGCTGCAGTGTTATAATTGTGTAATGCTATAGCTGCAGTGTTATAATTGTGTTATAATTTAGCTGCAGTGTTATAATTGTGTTATGCTATAGCTACAGTGTTATAATTGTGTTATAATTTAGCTGCAGTGTTATAATTGTGTAATGCTATAGCTGCAGTGTTATAATTGTGTTATGCTATAGCTGCAGTGTTATAATTGTGTAATGCTATAGCTGCAGTGTTATAATTGTGCAATGCTATAGCTGCAGTGTTATAATTGTGTTATGCTATACCTGCAGTGTTATAATTGTGTAATGCTATAGCTGCAGTGTTATAATTGTGTAATGCTATAGCTGCAGTGTTATAATTGTGTTATAATTTAGCTGCAGTGTTATAATGGAGCTGCAGTGTTATAATTGTGTTATGCTATATCTACAGTGTTATAATTGTGTTATAATTTAGCTGCAGTGTTATAATTGTGTAATGCTATAGCTGCAGTGTTATAATTGTGTTATGCTATAGCTGCAGTGTTATAATTGTGTTATGCTATAGCTGCAGTGTTATAATTGTGTTATAATTTAGCTGCAGTGTTATAATTGTGTTATGCTATAGCTGCAGTGTTATAATTGTGTAATGCTATAGCTGCAGTGTTATAATTGTGTTATGCTATAGCTGCAGTGTTATAATTGTGTTATAATTTAGCTGCAGTGTTATAATGGAGCTGCAGTGTTATAATTGTGTTATGCTATATCTACAGTGTTATAATTGTGTTATAATTTAGCTGCAGTGTTATAATTTAGCTGCAGTGTTATAATTGTGTTATGCTATATCTACAGTGTTATAATTGTGTTATAATTTAGCTGCAGTGTTATAATTGTGTAATGCTATAGCTGCAGTGTTATAATTGTGTTATAATTTAGCTGCAGTGTTATAATTGTGTAATGCTATAGCTGCAGTGTTATAATTGTGTTATAATTTAGCTGCAGTGTTATAATTGTGTAATGCTATAGCTGCAGTGTTATAATTGTGTTATGCTATAGCTGCAGTGTTATAATTGTGTAATGCTATAGCTGCAGTGTTATAATTGTGTTATGCTATAGCTGCAGTGTTATAATTGAGTGATAATTTAGCTGCAGTGTTATAATTGTGTTATAACTTAGCTGCAGTGTTATAATTGTGTTATAATTTAGCTGCAGTGTTATAATTGTGTTATGCTATATCTACAGTGTTATAATTGTGTTATAATTTAGCTGCAGTGTTATAATGGAGCTGCAGTGTTGTAATAGGGATGCAGCAATGAGCATTATAATTGAGCTTTGGTGTTATAATTGTGTTATAATTGGACTGCAGTGTTACAATAAAGCTGCAGCATCATAACATTACAACCATAGCATGGCATTGATTGTATTCCTTCTGTTTTTCAGCTTCATCTTCAGACTCGTCTGATGAAGAACTGGATAGAAAGTTCCACGATAAGTTGATTGATTACCTAGCAAGAAAGTGCAAGTGCTTGATTTGCGATGAACTGGCAAAGAAATATGGCATCAAACCATCCATGGTCAATGATTTCTTCAACGAAGAACAGTATGATTTTCCAGGAAAATTTGACAAAAATGTGCGGGGAATGTCTCTTCCATCATATGCCTGTCTTGAAGTTCCAAGTAGAAAATCAGAACTCAGATACTTCGCCTACTCTTGTGCAAGTCAGATTAAGGCCGTCATTGAGGGAGCAGAAAAATACATCGGCAAGCTGATGATAGTCCTAGGCCTCCTTGAGCGGTTAGAGTTTGAAATCTGCAGTTTACTGCGACTTTCCAAGGTCTCCAAAAACTTGCATGTACCTGAAATTCCAGATCTTCCCCCTAAATTGCAAAAGGATATATTGGGGTAAGTACTACTTAGTATACTATTTAATCAAATCTGAGACACAGAAATCATAAAGAGCTATTGTCTTCTCCCAAATATGACAGAAATTCCAGTGATTTTTTTTCCCTTTCATAGCTGGTACCCATAAAGGGACCCATTCACAATTTAGAAGGGACCCAAATTGATTCACAATTCAAAAGCGTATTTTTGATAGAGGCATGGTTTAAACCCTTCCTCTAATCAGCTGAATTAATTTCAAAGGTCCTTCTCTTCCACAATATCTCAGTTTCTTTAAAGTAACATTACAGGATATTCTGTAAAAGCCCGCATTTTTCTCCTCACAATGTCAGCAGAAATTTTTCACAATTTTGAGAAAAACAACGCTAATTTTTCACATTTGGAGGGGTACCGGACTGGGAACACATGCAAATTAGTTCAAATCATGGCAATCCATAAAAAATTTGTGTAGGTCTTATTTATCCAAGGTGCCCATGGTGAGATAATGTAACTGTTCATTGTCTGTTGTCTGTTGTCCATCATTAAAATGTTTCTTTGGCTTTAATGAATTAATTATGTTTCTTATTATGACACCGATAATTACGTACAATTACGTCTTAAGTCTATACCAAAACACAAACAGTTTTACACTCAATCTGGCAAGGTGAGAATGCATGAATACAAGAACAAAGATCATTAAGATTTTGGTTAAGCATGTGTGAAATGTACACTGTTTATTAATTTCAGACCAACACCCACTGTCTGATAACGGATATGTCAGATGTCGTTAAAATCAGGGTTTGAACATAAAGAACATATATGGAATTTTTCAGTACTAGACAGCGCTGTTGGATATGGCAGGTCGTCGGATATATCAGGTGTTGGATAAGTCAAGTTATACTGTACATGTCGTGAAAACATTTAAAATCTTCTTTATATCCAAAACTACTGGCCAAATTTGGAAATAATTAGTAAGAGACGTTCCATAAGTCACCCTCTACCAAGATTATTCAGATCAGTAAAAAAATATATGCTCATCAGCATGATGTGTCTGCATTTCTTCAAATATAGATAGTGATCATTTTAATGAAATTATCGCCTGATCTTAAAACTATTTTTGTACACATGTTCCATGGTTGCTTCACTGCAATTTCATGTGATTGGGTGTGGTATCAAGCCACTTGTCTACAGTGAAAAACTGCAGTATGGTAACACTGTATCTGTCTCAAGTGGACATATAGTCTCCAAATGACTGAAATGCTGTTGGTGGGACATTAAACCCTACAAAAAAACAATTTCAGCTCCTTTAAAAAAGGTATGGCAGCTTTAAATAAATTGTGTGGTGACCATTTTGTTTTTATCTCACCAGAGCACAACATGTTCAATCTGATTTCCTATGTCATCAATAATTTGCTCTTCAAGACTTCTTCTCTGAAACTACTAGGTAGAAATTGATAAAACTTGAAATTAGGGATCCCTTTAAAAAATGCTCATAGGAGGTTGGCTAGTAAGAGAAAATTTTAAAAATCTTGATTTTATATGGTACAAATCAGGGTCACCTCATAGTCCTTAACCGTAATATCTATGTATAAAAAATTGATCCTTTGAAAAATGATGCCCCAAGAAAATATTAACATGATCCCTTGAAAATGAGGCCCCTAGGGGTTCGGCTAGTTAGTCCCCATCGGTGAAACTGGTTTAGGACAACACTGGTGAGGACAATAGTTTTGCGCATTTCCTTCCGTCCGTCCGTCCATCCAGCTTTCATGTCCACTCCATTTCAATAAATTGGATTTCAATAAAAATTCAAAAAAGTATTCCTTATAACCCAAGGGTGTGTTGCTGCATCAATCATATGCACCCTTGAAAGGTCAAGGTCACAGGAGTTGTTATAAACTGTCTTTGGTGATCATAGGCTACATTTTTGTGTCTGCTGTATAACTTCTATATATTAATGGATGGATTTTCATACAACTGTACAAAAGTGTTCATCATAACACAAAAGTGTGTCACGCGCATCAACTGTATGCGTCCTTGAAAGGTCAAGGTCACAGGAGTTGTTAGAAGTTGTCTTTGGTATTCACAGGCTACAACTACGTGTCCTCTCTGTAACTTCCATATCTATAAATGGATTTTCATTAAGTTTTACAAAAGTGTTTGTCATTACATGAAAATATGTTTTAGCAAAAAAATATTCAATTTTGAAAGGTCAAGGTCACAGGAGTTGTTAGAAATTGTCTTTGGAATTCATAGGTGTCATTTTCATGTCCTCTCTGTAACTTCCATATATATGTTGGATTTTCATAATACTTTACAGAAGTGTTTGTTATGACATAAAGATGTGTCATGTGCATCAACCATATGCATGCTTGAAAGTTCAAGGTCACAGGAGTTGTTATAAACTGTCTATGGTGTTCATAGGCTACATCTTCATGTCCACTCTATAACTTCCATACTTATGGATGGATTTTCATTAACCCTTTCCCTCATAGAGGAAACCATGAAAAGACCTATGCGAACAGCATAAAACCAGATCAGCCTGCGAGTAACTCGCGGGCTGATCAGATTTTATGCTGTTCGCTGCTCCTCAGTGGTCTGGAAATGAGGACTTTAAAATTAAATTTGGTAAGGTTTAACTGTGGTTTTCTGCAGATCAGGCTTTATGTGGTACCTATTGAGTGCGTCAAAATGAGTCTATATGAGGGAAAGGGTTAAACAACATTTCCTCCTAAACCGCTGAGCAGATTTTGATGAAATTTTACAAGAATGATTCTTAGGTAGTACTGAGCAGAAAAAAGCTAAAATCATTCTGATCCTCCTACCATGATGGCCGCCAGAGCTAAAAAAAGAAAAATCTGTAAATGACATCTCCACCTAAACCACTAAGCAGATTTGTAGAAATTTTACAGGAATGATCCTTAGGTGGTACTGAGCAAAAATAGCTGAAATCGTTAAGGTCTGCCTACCAAGATGGCCACCAGAGCTAAAAATTAATGAAATTTAAATACCATATATTATTTGTAAATTTGTTTATCTTACTTTAGCCTTTTCTCTCTAGCACTTGAATTCAGGTGAGCGATTTAGGGCCATCATGGCCCTCTTGTTTGAGTTTTCCTTCGCTGCGCGAGTATTTCAGTCATATAGCAATGTCCAGCTAATTACAGTGGAGGAAGACCCCCGAATGCATGGAGGCATCCGGGTAGAACCACCAACCTACCGCAAGCCAGCTGGAAGGCTTCCTCACATGAAAATCCAAATGATCCTGCAGGGAAATATTTAATGGAAGGTGAGCTATTGTGACCGATGAATGTCTGGCGTCTGTTGTCCATCTAACTTAAAACGACATCTCCTCCTAAACCACTGGGCCAATTTTAAGGAAACTTCTCAGAAATGTTCCTTGGGTGAAGCCCTTTCATAGTTGTTCAAAGAATTTGATTCCATGCAATTGCAACGGAAAGAAAAAATATATGAAAATTTTGAAAATATTCTCCTCCAAAACTACTGACAAGATTTCAAAGTTATTTGACATAGATGTTCCTTAGGTCACTCTCTACCAAGATTGTTCAAATTATTTTGATCCGTTTAAAAAACATGGCCGTAATGGGGCGGAGCCCGTCTTTCTTATAGTACAAATTGGAAAATCTTCTTGACCAAAAGAACTGGCTGGATTTCAAAGTTATTTGGCACAGATGTTCCTTATGTCACTTTCTACCAAGATTATTCAAATAATTTTGATCCATAGAAAAACATGACCGCCATGGGGTGGAGCCCGTTTTCCTTATAATTATGTATATAGTAAAAACTTCAAAAATCTTCTCCTCCAAAAGTACTGGATGGATTTCAAAGTAATTTGGCACAGATGTTCCTTAGGTCACACTCTACCAAGATTTTTCAAATTATTTTGATCAGTTGAAAAACATTGCTGCCAGAGGCAAAGCCCATTTTCCTTATATGTATATAGTGTAAATTTGAAAATTCTTCTTGTCCTGAAGTACTCACTTGATTTATGGCTGGTAGAGCCCATTTTCAACACTATCATAAGATATTTGCTGTTTTTTTTCCTTCCACTAATACCTGGTTCTCAAGTGAGTGACCCAGGGCCATCATGACCCTCTTGTTTTAAGATATTTCTTGTTTATTATAATTTAATATTCAAAATTCCTTTCTTTTTCAGAATTGAAGGAGTGAAAGGCTGTGGTACAATTTCCGGAAAGTTGACAATCTCTGTTAGTGTTAAGGTGACCGACACATTGACTGATGAAATCAAGTCCACTCTGAGATGTTACAACTATAACCACCCCTTTCTCACTCAGTCCATACAATTGGAGATGAGGACAAAAGCAGGAGGACGTCTGCCAGACGCAGTTGAGAGTGGTTCATATTTAAAAGCAAATTTTTTAATCCCAGATAACCCTCAAGAACCCTCCTCGTTTGGAAGCCTTGGATGTTTTGTCGATGTTAGCAGCAAGAAACCAGAATCTGGTGCAAGCAAGGGAAAAACAGCTACAGAGAAAAAGAAGCACTTTGTGACATGTGCTCATGTTTTTGAGAAGACTGACAACAGAGCCCATGTGAGAATTGATGGAGATTATGTTCACATTGGGGATAAAACTTTTGAGCTATACGAACCATATTATCTTGACATTGCAACAGTTGAGGTTTTGCAAGATCGTCTCAGCCTTTGTGCAAAAGAAGTAAAGAAACCATGTAACATTCAAAAGACAGATAAATGGACAATTTTGCCAAAAGAGGAAGAGTGTGGGATATATCCTGTTTACATGGCAAAAGGTGAAGGTAATAGCAAACACGGACAGATTGTTAGTTTTGACTACATGGAAAGAGCAAATTATATCCTAAAAAAAGGATCACTTGATCGTCAATACAACATACTTATTGTGCCTTTAGCTGATGTCCAAGAAGGAATCGATATTTTTGCAGATGAAAATGACTCAGGTAATTGTAACTATTTTTAGCTCACCTGAGCCAGAGGCTCAAGGTGAGCTATTGTGACCGGTCTTCGTCCGTCGTCCGTCCGTCCGTCGTCCGTCCGTCGTCCGTCCGTCCGTCGTCCGTCCGTCCGTCGTCCGTCAACATTTTGCTTCAAACGACATCTCCTCCTTAACCGCTTGGTCAATTTTGATAAAACTTCACAGGAATGTTCATTATGGGGCCCTTATCCGAAGTTGTTAAAATTATTTTGATTGGTCAAAAATCTAGGTCACAGGAGCTAAAAATAGATTTTAAAAATGAAAATTTTAAAAATCTTCTTCTCCGAAACCACAAGGCCTAGCCTTTTGATTTTTGGTATGTAGCATGATCTTATGACTCTCTACCAAGATTGTTCAAATTATGGCCCTGGGGTCAAAATTGACCCCGCCCCAGGGGTCACTTGATTTAACATAGGCTAATATAGGAAAAACTTGAAAAATCTTCTTCTCAGAAACCACAAGACCTGGAGCTGTCTAGTAGATCACTACCAAGTTTGTTCAAATCATGGCCCTGGGGTCAAAATTGGCCCCGCCCCAGGGGTCACCTGATTTTACATAGGCTAATATAGGAAATACTTGAAAAAATCTTCTTCTCAGAAACCACAAGGCCTGGAGTTTAGATATTTGGTATGTAGCATGATCTTATGACTCTCTACCAAGATTGTTCAAATTATGACCCTGGGGTCAAAACTGGCCCAACTTGAAAAATCTTCTCAGAAACCACAAGGCCTAGGGTTTAGATATTTGGTGTGCAGCATTGTCTAGTAGATCACTACCAAGTTTGTTCAAATCATGGCCCTGGGGTCAAATTTGGCCCCGCCCCAGGGGTCACCTGATTTTACATAGGCTATATAGGAAAAACTTGAAAAATCTTCTTCTCAGAAACCACAAGCCGTTTGATTTTTGTTATGTAGCATGATCTTATGACTCTCTACCAAGATTGTAAAAATTATGACCCTGGGGTCAAAATTGGCCCCGCCCCAGGTGTCACTTGATTTTACATAGGCTAATATAGAAATAACTTGAAAATTCTTCTTTTTAGGAAACTAGAAAACACATGGCCTGGCATTTAGATATTTGGTGAAAATATTGGCCCCTCCCCAGGGATCACTTGATTTTACATAGACTTATTTTGGAAAAAAATCTAGAAAAATTTCTTCTCAAAAACCACAAGGTCTGGAGTTTAGATATTTGGTATGTAACATGGGCTAATAGACCTCTACCCAGTTTGTTCAAATCATGACCCTGGGGTCAAAATTGGCTCTGCCCCAGGGGTCACTTGATTTTACATAGCCTAATGATATCAGGTGAGCGATCCAGGGCCATCATGGCCCTCTTGTTTATAGCATATTTATAATAAGAACCATATACCTGTAGTTTGTTGGTTGGCGAACTGGTACTTTTAGCTCATCTGAGCACATGTGCTCAGGATGAGTGCTTAGGAATGATGAATGTCTAGCATCTGTTATCTGTCCATCATCCATAATTAGTTTGTTAGCTCTTTTGAAGATAAGACCTTACAAAATGATGATGCTAGAATGCAAACAAAGTAAAATCTGGCCATTTTTGGCTCACCTGAGCACAATGTGCTCATGGTGAGCTTTTGTGATCACCTTTTGTCCATTGTCCGTCCGTGCGTCCGTCTGTCGTCAACGATTTCTTTAAACAACATCTCCTTCTAAACTACTCACTGCATTTTGATAAAACTTCACAGGAATGTTCATTATGGGGCCCTTTACCAAAGTTGTTAAAAATATTTTGATTGGTCAAAAATCTAGGTCACAGGAGCTAAAAATAGATTGTAAAAATGAAAATTTTAAAAATCTTCTTCTCCGAAACCACAAGGCCTAGTCTTTTAATTTTTGTAATGTAGCATGATCTTATGACTCTCTACCAAGATTGTTCAAATTATGACCCTGGGGTCAAAATTGGCCCCGCCCTAGGGGTCACATGATTTTACATAGAGTTGTAATAAGAAAACCTTAAAAATCTTCTTGTAAGAAAGTATAAGGCCTGGAGCTTAGATATTTGGTGTGTAGCATCATCTTATGGACCATTACCAAGATTGTTAAAAGAATAGCCCTGGGTCAAAATTAGGCCTGCCCCAAGGGACACTTATTTTACATAGAGTAATGTAGGAAAACCTTCAAAATTCATCTTGTCAAAACCCATGAGGCCTTGAGTTTAGATATTTGGTTTGTAGCATCATCTTATAGACACTTACCAAGATTGTGAAAATTATGGCAGTGGGGCCAAAATTGACCCTGCCACAGGGGTTACTTTATTTTACATATAGTTATTATAGGAAAACCTTCAAAAATCTTCTTGCAAGAAAGTATAAGACCTGGAGCTACATTGTCTAGTGGTCCTTACCCAGGGTCATATGTTTTACATAGAGTTATATAGACCAAACTTAAAAAAAAATCTTCTCCAATATTACTAGTTTGAGAGATTATGATTAGATTATGGTTAAAATTTATCCCTCTGTTGAATCACTTTTTATTAGCTCACCTGAGCACAGCTCTGGGTGAGCTATTGTGATCCCGTGAGTGTCCGTCGTCAATCGTGCGGTGTGCGTCGTGCAACGTCAACAATTTTTGTGTCGCCTGCATAGCATGGCAGACACATAGGGATCACTTTGTCCGTCGTCGTCGTCGTCGTCGTCGGCGTCGTCGTCGTCGTCGGCGTCGTCGGCGTCACACTTTCTTGTCCGGAGCATAACTCGAAAAGTATTTGAGGTATCACCTTGAAACTTAAAACATGGATAGATCACATTGAGGTGGAGTGCAGTGCACAAGAATGATAACTCTGACTTTCGTATTTTCTGAGTTATTACCCTTTGTTGATTCTGAGTCTTAATTTTTGTCCAGGGCATAACTCATAAAGTATTTGAAGTGTTGCCTTAAACATTTATAGTAGATAGATCTCATTGGTCTGAGTGCAGTACACAAGAATGATAACTCAATAATGATAATGATGACTACAAACTTGCAACATATATATAATTAACGTCATAAGTGCTTAATGACGTCATAATTTTTCTTACAGTTAATGTTTTGAATTCATAGTCATTCTGACACTCCTCTGATGAAGACTGTATAGTCGAAAGTGCTCGGGAAAATTATTACATATTGCACTGTTTGAATATTTTATTCCCCCCCCCCCCCCCAAAAAAAAAAATAAAAAAAATATATATATATATATATATATATATGTGTGTGTGTGTGTGATTTGGTGTTATTTTGTACCTCACAAAATAGATTATGCTTTATCAATAATTTGTCAAAAGATAGATTTTCTAGTCAATTCTTTCATCAAACATGCTTAAATGCAGGCGACACAAGTGTTCCGAGGAACACCCACATCTAGTTAGTGTTTACACTCTATCACCTTTATTTCTTAAGCAATCATCTTCAAACTTTAAGATAATGTTTATGACCATAATGTCTCAATTGAGTTCGATTATGGCTGAAATCCGTCAATTATGTCAGGAGTTATGCCCCTTTTAATATTAAAAAAATGCCAAATTTCACTTTGTTTACACTCTAGCATCTTCATCTTTTGAGCAATCATCTTCAAACTTTATGGCAATGCTTATGACCATAAGGTCTCGATTGAGTTCAATTATGGCTGAGATCCGTCAATTAGGTCAGGAGTTATGCCCCTTTTAATATTCAAAAAATGCCAGATTTCACATTGTTTACACTCTAGCATCTTCATCTTTTGAGCAATCATCTTCAAACTTTATGGCAATGCTTATGACCATAAGGTCTCGATTGAGTTCGATTATGGCTGAGATCCGTCTATTAGGTCAGAAGTTATGCCCCTTTTAATATTAAAAAAAATGCCATATTTCACGTTGTTTACACTCTAGCATCTTCATCTTTTGAGCAATCATCTTCAAACTTCATGGCAATGCTTATGACCATAATGTCTCGATTGAGTTCGATTATGACTGAAATCCGTCAATTAGGTCAGGAGTTATGCCCCTTTTAATATTCAAAAAATGCCATATTTCACTTTGTTTACACTCTAGCATTTTCATCTTTTGAGCAATCATCTTCAAACTTTATGACAATGTATATGACCATAAGGTCTTGATTGAGTTTGATTATGGCTTAGATCAGTCAATTAGGTCAGGAGTTGAGACCCTTTTAATATAAGAAAATGCCAGATTTCACTTTGTTTACACTCTAGCATCATCATCTTTGAGCAATCATCTTCAAACATTTTGGCAATGCTTATGACCATAATGTCTCGATTGAGTTCGATTAAAGCTGAGATCTGTTGATTAGGTCAGGAGTTATGCCCCTTTTAATACATAAAATGCCATATTTCACGTTGTTTACACTCTAGCATCTTCCTTTTTTAGCAATCATTTAAAAATGACATTGTTAATGACCATAATGTCTCGATTGAGTTCAATTGTGGCTGAGATGGGCCATTTAGGTCAGGAGTTATGCCCCTTTTAATACAAAAAATGCAAGATTTCACTTTGTTTATTCTCTACCAACTTCACTTTTTTAACAATCTTTTTTATATGCCCATCTTAAGATGGGGCGTATTATGTGAACACTCACGGCGGGCGGGCGTGGAACGTTTGTTGTCCGGGCTCTAACTTCAATACCGTTTGCCCAATCCTTTTCAAACTTTCCACACATGTGCATGGCCATAATATCTCGGATGAGTTCAATATCCAGCATTATCGCGTGAATGACTTAGAAGTTATGGCCCTTGACGTACAGAAAATACTTGAAATTGTGATTGTCCGGGCTCTAACTAAAATACCGTTAGTCCAATCCTTTTCAAACTTTCCACACATGTGCATTGCCATAATATTGCGGATGAATTCGATATCCAGCATTATTGCGTGAATGACTTAGAAGTTATGGCCCTTGACGTACACAAAATACTTGAAATTGTGATTGTCCAGGCTCTAACTTCAATACCGTTAGCCCAATCCTTTTCAAACTTTTCACACATGTGCATAGCCATAATATCACGAATGAGTTTGATATCCAGCATTATCGCCTGAAAGACTTAAAAGTTATGGCCCTTGTCGTACACAAAATACTTGAAAATGTGATTGTCCGGGCTCTAACTTCAATACAGTTTGCCCATTTCTTTTCAAAGTTTTCACACATGTGCATGGCCATAAAATCGCGGATGAGTTCAATATTCAGCATTATCGTGTGATTGACTTAGAAGTTATGGCCCTTGAACACTTGAATAAGTCAAAAGAGACATTTTCCTTCAAATTAATGGAAATGTTTCAACATGATTGTTTTAATAAGTAACATTCATTAACTAATGGGATTTAGGAGACAATAGCTTGTTTCTCTGAGCTATTTCTGAGAGTCCCCATACTGTGATGGGCGTATTTTGTGGCAGTCCTGACCCTTGTTAAACTTTAATCTGACCATGTTTATGCCCATAATCTTGCAATCGGGTTCAGTTATAACTGATATTGACCAGTAAATTTAGGAGTTATGCCCTTTTCACCATAAAAAAAAGCCAGATTTCACTTTTACACTCAAGCATCTTTATTTCTTAAGCAATCATCTTTCTCAGGTGAGCGATCAAGGGCCATCTTGGCCCTCTTGTTTAAAATTACATACCTGATATATGTATATAAATCAGATATAAATCAGTGTCAAAGATAAAATGATTAAAAAAGACTAAGAGAATATATTGTGTCAATTTACGCTTTAACACCATGTACATGTATGATGTATGGTAAGACTCCATGAAACTGGTAGCTCCGTGGTATTGGTGTATTTGCGTAATCTCTCAGTATTTTTGTTGTACTGTTAAGTATGTTTAACAGGTTTATCCAGTCAGTGAAAATGTGAAGCATGTGGTGAATTGTTCAGGGTGAGCTATTGTGATCCCGTGAGTGTCCGTCGTCCGTATGTGCGTCGTGCGACATGCGGCGTCAACAATTTTAGTGTTTACACTCTATCACCTTTATTTCTTAAGCAATCATCTTCAAACTTTAAAACAATGTTTATGGCCATAATGTCTCGATTGAGTTCAATTATGACTGAGATCGGACAATTAGGTCAGGAGTTACCCCTTTTAATATAAAAAATGCCAATTTCATGTTGTTTACACTCTAGCATCTTCATCTTTTGAGCAATCATCTTCAAACTTCATGGCAATGCTTATGACCATAATGTCTCAATTGAGTTCGATTATGACTGAGATCGGTCAATTAGGTCAGGAGTTAAACCCCTTTTTAATATAAAAAAAATGCCAAATTTCACTTTGATTACACTCTAGCATTGTCATCGTTTGAGCAATCATCTTCAAACTTTATGACAATGTATATGACCATAATGTCTCGATTGAGTTTGAATATGGCTGAGATTGGTCAATTAGGTCAGGAGTTTAGCCCCTTTTAATATAAAAAAATGCCAAATTTCAGTTTGTTTACAGTCTAGCATCTTCATCTTTTGAGCAATCTTCTTCAAGCTTTATGGCAATGCTTATGACCATAATGTCTCGACTGAGTTCGATTAAAGCTGAGATCTGTCAATTAGGTCAGGAGTTATGCCCCTTTTAATAAAAAAAATGCCAGATTTCACTTTGTTTACTCTTTACCATCTTCATTTTTTTCAACAATCTTTTTTATACGCCCATCTTAAGATGGGGCGTATTATGTGAACACTCACGGTGGGTGGGTGGGTGGGCTCGGGCATGGAACATTTGTTGTCCGGGCTCTAACTTCAATACCGTTTGCTTAATCCTTTTCAAACTTTCCACACATGTGCATGGCCATAATATCTCGGATGAGTTCGATATCCAGCATTATCGCGTGAATGACTTAGAAGTTATGGCCCTTGACGTACAGAAAATACTTGAAATTGTGATTGTCCGGGCTCTAACTTCAATACCGTTTGCCCAATCCTTTTCAAACTTTCCACACATGTGCATGGCCATAATATCTCGGATGAGTTCGATACCCAGCATTATCGCGTGAATGACTTAGAAGTTATGGCCCTTGACGTACACAAAATACTTGAAATTGTGATTGTCCAGGCTCTAACTTCAATACCGTTTGCCCAATCCTTTTCAAACTTTCCACACATGTGCATGGCCATAATATCTCAGATGAGTTCGATACCCAGCATTATCGCGTGAATGACTTAGAAGTTATGGCCCTTGACGTACACAAAATACTTGAAATTGTGATTGTCCGGGCTCTAACTTCAATACCATTTGCCCAATCCTTTTCAAACTTTCCACACATGTGCATGGCCATAATATCTCGGATGAGTTCGATACCCAGCATTATCGCGTGAATGACTTAGAAGTTATGGCCCTTGACGTACACAAAATACTTGAAATTGTGATTGTCCAGGCTCTAACTTCAATACCGTTTGCCCAATCCTTTTCAAACTTTCCACACATGTGCATGGCCATAATATCTCGGATGAGTTCGATACCCAGCATTATCGCGTGAATGACTTTGAAGTTATGGCCCTTGATGTACACAACATACTTGAAAATTTGCTTGATTGTCCGGGCTCTAACTTCAATACCGTTTGCCCAATCCTTTTCAAACTTTCCACACATGTGCATGGCCATAATATCTCGGATGAGTTCGATATCCAGCATTATCGCGTGAATGACTTTGAAGTTATGGCCCTTGATGTACACAACATACTTGAAAATTTGCTTGTCCCTAGTCCTTAGACCCTACAAGGTGTTGTCAGATCTTGCAGTAGACAATGGAAATGTATCAACAGTTTTTTTTTATGATTAACATTCATTAACTAATGGGATTTTGGAATTATATTGCTTATTTATGGACAGTAGCTTGTTTCTCTGAGCTATTTCTGAGAGTCCCCATACTATGATGGGCGTATTTTGTGGCAGTCCTGACCCTTGTTAAACTTTAAGACAATGTTTATGCCCATAATCTCGCAATCGGGTTCAATTTATAACTGATAGTGACTAGTTAATTTAGGAGCTATGCCCTTTTCACCATAAAAAAGCCAGACTTTTATTTGTTTACGCTCTAGCATCTTTATTTCTTAAGCAATCATCTTTCTCAGGTGAGCGATCAAGGGCCATCTTGGCCCTCTTGTTTACATAAAATGAGAATGTTGTGTGCACTTGAACTAGGTATAGTTATAAAATAAGGGGAGGAGTATCTTGAAAATTTAGGAATCGTCCATTAACCTAAAACCCTTAAAATAAGTTAAAGCATTGATACTTAGGTGAACGATTTAGGGCCATCATGGCCCTCTTGTTAATATTAAAAGGGCCTAAATTCCTGACCTTATTGGCTTATATCAGCCATAATCGACATAGGCCAAGAAATTAAGGCTATAAACATTGACATATAATTTGAAGATGATTGCTTATGAAATGAAGATGCTAGAGTGCAAATAAAGTAAAACCTGGCATTTTCAACAAAAAAAAAATCTGTCCTTTAAATTGATGATGTGTGACCGGACATCAGGAGTCATCTGGCGTCTACAAGTACTCAGGTTAACCTTTTTTAGCACAACGTGCTCAAGGTGAGTTTTTATAATCGATGAATGTCCGTTGTCTGGTGTCCATTGTCAACATTTAACTTATACAACACTTCATCAACTGGGCCAGTTTTCATAAAACTTTACATGAATGTAAATTTAAGTGAGATTATAGTGTGATTTGATCTACAGCTAGATTTTATTTGGCTTTGACTAACAGATGGTAAAAGAGTATCAGATATTAGGAAAAAATCTAATCTTGCTTGCTGTAGGGGGTTTCTTTTTCTCCATGTGTAGCGTTTGAGATTAGGGAATAATTCACAAAATGGGTCTAATAATCTATATTCTGTTTTAATTTGAATTACTTTTTCTCTTGCTTTTTAGCTCACCTGAGCACAACGTGCTCAAGGTGATCTTTTGTGATCACCCTTCGTCCGTCGTCCGTCGTCGTGCGTCGTCAACAATTTGCTTTAAATGACATCTCCTCTGAAACCACTGGACAGAATTTGATTAAACTTGGCAGGAATGTTCCTTGGGTGAGGCTCTACAAAAGTTGCTAAAATAAAGTTGATCCATGAAGAACTCTGGTTCCTGGCAAAAAAAAAAAAAAACTTTAAAAATCATCTCCTTCAAAACTACTGGCCAGATTTCAAAATAATTTGGTACAGATGTTCCTTGGGTCAACCTCTACCAAAGTTGCTTAAATTATTCCGATCCGTAAAAAACATGGCCGCCAAGGGCGGGGCTTATTTGCCTTATATGTATATAGAGAAACCTTTATACAACATCTCCTCTGAAACCACTGGACAGAATTTGATTAAACTTGGCAGGGATAATCCTTGGGTCAACCTTCACAAAAGTTGCTAAAATAAACTTGATCCATGTAGAACTCTGGTTGCCATGGCAACAAAAAAAAAAAAAAGGAAACTTTAAAAATCATCTTCTTCAAAACTACTGTCCAGATTTTAAAATAAATTTGTACAGATGTTCCTTGGGTCAACCTCTACCAAAGTTGCTAAAATTATTCCGATCCGTAAAAAAACATGGCCGCCAGGGGCGGAGCTTATTTGCCTTA
>CM037785.1:43981385-44031385 GCA_021229015.1 Solen grandis
TTTCGAGACAACGGGAGTCGACTGTAAGTAAACAAGAGGCCCATGATGGCCCTAAATCGCTCACCTGAGATAAATAGGTTGACCCAAGGAACATCTGTACCAATTTATTTTAAAATCTGGCCAGTAGTTTTGAAGAAGATGATTTTTAAAGTTTTCATTTTTTTTTCTTTTTGATGCCATGGCAACCAGAGTTCTACATGGATCAAGTTTATTTTAGCAACTTTTGTGAAGGTTGACCCAAGGATCATCCCTGCCAAGTTTAATCAAATTCTGTCCTGTGGTTTCAGAGGAGATGTTGTTTAAAGGTTTCTCTATATACATATAAGGCAAATAAGCCTCGCCCCTGGCAGCCATGTTTTTTTACGGATCGGAATAATTTTAGCAACTTTGGTAGAGGTTGACCCAAGGAACATCTGTACCAATTTATTTTAAAATCTGGCCGGTAGTTTTGAAGAAGATGATTTTTAAAGTTTTCAATTTTTTTCTTCTTTTTGTTGCCATGGCAACCAGAGTTTTACATGGATCAAGTTTATTTTAGCAACTTTTGTGAAGGTTGACCCAAGGATCATCCCTGCCAAGTTTAATCAAATTCTGTCCAGTGGTTTCAGAGGAGATGTTGTTTAAATGTTTCTCTATATACATATAAGGCAAATAAGCCCCGCCCCTGGCAGCCATGTTTTTTTACGGATCGGAATAATTTTAGCAACTTTGGTAGAGGTTGACCCAAGGAACAGTACCAATTTTTTTAAAATCGGTTTTTTTTTTTTGTTGCCATGGCAACCAGAGTTCTACATGGATCATGTTTATTTTAGCAACTTTTGTGAAGGTTGACCCAAGGATCATCTCTGCCAAGTTTAATCAAATTCTGTCCAGTGGTTTCAGAGGAGATGTTGCTTAAAGGTTTCTCTATATACATATAAGGCAAATAAGCCCCGCCCCTGGCGGCCATGTTTTTTTACGGATCGGAATAATTTTAGCAACTTTGGTAGAGGTTGACCCAAGGAACATCTGTACCAATTTAATTTAAAATCTGGCCGGTAGTTTTGAAGAAGATGATTTTTAAAGTTTTCATTTTTTTTTCTTTTTGTTGCCATGGCAACCAGAGTTCTACATGGATCATGTTTATTTTAGCAACTTTTGTGAAGGTTGACCCAAGGATCATCCCTGCCAAGTTTAATCAAATTCTGTCCTGTGGTTTCAGAGGAGATGTTGCTTAAAGGTTTCTCTATATACATATAAGGCAAATAAGCCCCGCCCCTGGCGGCCATGTTTTTTTACGGATCGAATAATTTTAGCAACTTTGGTAGAGGTTGACCCAAGGAACATCTGTACCAATTTAATTTAAAATCTGGCCGGTAGTTTTGAAGAAGATGATTTTTAAAGTTTTCAATTTTTTTCTTCTTTTTGTTGCCATGGCAACCAGAGTTTTACATGGATCAAGTTTATTTTAGCAACTTTTGTGAAGGTTGACCCAAGGATCATCCCTGCCAAGTTTAATCAAATTCTGTCCAGTGGTTTCAGAGGAGATGTTGTTTAAAGGTTTCTCTATATACATATAAGGCAAATAAGCCCTGCCCCTGGCGGCCATGTTTTTTTACGGATCGGAAAATTTTAGCAACTTTGGTAGAGGTTGACCCAAGGAACATCTGTACCAAATTATTTTGAAATCTGGCCAGTAGTTTTGAAGGAGATGATTTTTAAAGTTTTCAAATTATTTTTCTTTTTGTAGCCATGGCAACCAGAGTTCTTCATGGATCAAGTTTCTTTTAGCACCTTTTTTAGAGCCTCACCCAAGGAACATTCCTGCCAAGTTTCATTAAATTCTGTCCAGCGGTTTCAGAGGAGATGTCGTTTAAAGCAAATTGTTGACGATGGACAACGCCGGACGAAGGGCGATCACAAAAGCTCACCTTGAGCACTTTGTGCTCAGGTGAGCTAATAAAACTAGAATGTGTCCATAGGACACAGATGCCCCCAGCATTTCATTGTTTTTGTTTCAATAGATTGATGATGATGGAAATATAGAAGTGGACACTAAGCAAATGGCATTGTCATTTTGAACAGAAACAAAAGATTTACCTTAAATTAAGGTGTTTTTTATTACAATATACTTACAAGCCAATTATGTATCAAAACATCATGTCCTTTAAGAGTTATAGAGAGGAAACTGAAAATTACCTTAAAACTCTTAAGAAAGGGCCATAACTTCATATATATTTAGTGGAGAGTAACCACAATTAACTTCAGCCTGTAATTTGATATTATCTACATACACACCAAGTATGAATTACATCTATTGAGTAATACAAAAGTTATCGATTGGAAAAAACAAGTGCCAGTAACTCCTAAATTATGCAAAACAGAGTTATGGTTCTTGTACACTGCACTTCTCCTCATTGAGATCTGTTTTCCTATGAAGTTTCATGTTGATACCTCTTATAGATTTTGTGTTATGCTCCAGACAAAATTATGACGGACAGACAGACACACAAATGGTAAATACATGCTCTCTCTTCAGGGAGCATAAAAATGAAAAATCCATGTACGCACAGTTTCATGCATGCACAAAAACACCAACAGGGGTAACACTTAATGCCCCTTCACAATTCTTAAAATGGCAGGTGCATATAGACCTTTTCATTCTTCACATGTTAAACATGAATTCCAACTATTACAACTGATTAATGACTAATCATTGATTTATTCATTAAATATTTTCATTTTACATTGATACCTACTATTTTTTCACCCATGATACCTACCTGGTTCTATCTCCAATCCCCTCTCTTCCGCCAGGCGATGTAAACTCCGTCCCAAGTGTCCACCATAGCTGTATCTGTATATTTCTTTTCTTCATTTTTTTTTTTTTTTCCATAGACAGCGCCGCAAAGCAATGCAACAACAATGATGCCGTTCCCATTCATTTCCGTTTTACAAATTATTGACCCACTGTCTGATTTCACGGAAAACTGATCAGGATCTTAAAAAAGGAAAGAATATAAGCAAAAATTGAACATCCTTTTTCTTTTATTTTAACTTAAGTGCAGTTTCTCATAATATGTATTTCAAAGTAAGCCGTTCTTGATATCAGACTCTTCCCAACATCTTAAACAGGACAATCATCGGATAATGGATACCTCCAGAAACTGCAGTCACAGTTACTGTTACCATGTCAGACTGTCTTGATAAAGTTGATAGATAAAAATAACAAAAGGGCAAATATGGCCCTGAATCGCTCACCTGAGAAACACTGCCTTCATTGCATATTAAAGTATTATGAGTCATACTGAATACATAATGCATGCAGAAGTATAGCAAGGTCATCTTAATTCCACAAACTGTACCTCACACAGCCATCCAAATTTTGAAGGTCATAGCTCTAATAAGTCTATATAAAATCAAGTGACCCATGGGGCGTGCCAATTTTGACCCATTGGGCCATGATTTGAACAAACTTGGTAGAGGTCTACTAGGCCATATTACACATCAAATATCTAAACTCCAGGCCTTGTGTTTTCTTACTAAAAGATTTTTTTCTTGTTTTTCCTATAGAAGTCTATGTAAAATCAAGTTACCCCTGGGGAGGGGCCAATTTTGACCCCAGGGCCATGATTTGAACAAACTTGGTAAAAGTATACTAGACAATGATACACACCAAATATCTAAACTCCAGGCCTTGTGGTTTCTGACAAAAAGATTTTTCTAGATTTTTCCTATAGAAGACTGTAAAATCAAGTGACCCCTTGAGCGGGACCTGTTTTGACCCCAGGGCCATTATTTGAACAAACTTGGTAGAGGTCTACTAGGCCATATTACACACCAAATATCTAAACTCCAGGCCTTGTGGTTTCAAAGATTTTTAAAGATTTCACTTTACATTTCAAGAATGCATGCAGCTTAAAACACATCAAAACCAGGTAGAGCTCTGAAACACTTATACATGCATCAAGAACAAAAGATATTCAATGAATTTAAAACAAGAGGCCATCATGGCCCTAGAATGCTCACCAGAGTACCATCAGCTTAAACAAGATTTAAATTTCAGATACAAACAATTTCAAAGTTTCTACACAGACTGAATAAGAAAACAAGCCAACCATCTGCAGGACTAATTTTTTAAGGGATCAAAACCACATAATGACAGTATAGGGCCATGGGTTCAATACAGAATTTAACTAGAGATTTATATGATATCATATAGAAAATATGATGTCTCCCCCCACCCCCATCCCTTCATATACACACATTTAACATGTATTAGTTTATATACAGATTTTTATAAATATAAATTCAATCTAGTTTTCAAAGCAACACTAGTTCTACTACTTTATTAATCTTACTTTCCATTTTTTATGTGACCACAGAATAAAGATTGTGTATATCATATAATATGAACATAGGTATAAACACAAGAAATCAATACAATTAAAGGGAAATTGAATTTTTAGAGAATGAATGTATGTATATTTTTTGCATGTATGTGTGTATATAGGTATGTGTACATATACAGTTGAGACTCGTTATGTTGACAACGCGAATCTCAACATTTAGTTTATCTCGACATACTTTGAAAGTCCAGACTTTTTTCTCTATTAATTAATATATAAAATCCATTCTTATCTCAACATTTTGTATCCCGACATTTTTTATATGTTGACGTATTTTTTTGGTCCCGATGGGTAAATTCTCACCTGAAACTATGTGTTTATCTCGACACGTGCCGACACGGTCACGGACATGCAAATATTCAGTATTGTCGCACTTTCGTAGATATTGTTCCCAACCAACTGACCCTTACTTTTATTTGAATAAAAATAGGTTTGGCCACAACGATGAAATGTGCTCCATTTTTAACATCGTGTTTGTGGGACAAAATCTAACTGTAATCTATTGTAAAGATATGCTAATAGGTGGGTCATGGAACTATGCATTAGTGTTAATTGCAACATTAAAATGCTGCAAACTGTAATGTTTGGAAATTAACAGATTAATGCTAGATGCAATCATATATGCTTTACTAAATCATATAAAGTGTGAACTGGTGATCTAACAATGACGCTATTTGGCAGTATTCAGAGCAAGTATACCAAAAGAAACTTGCATCATCAACTTAAAAAAACAAACAAACTCATTTTAGGCTTTAACATATAAGACAAGGTTTTTATTAGGCATATAGGGCTTTATAGACAAATTGTTACACAGTTCCAGGTACATATAAATTCATATGTCGACATACTCATATCTTGACATAATAATGTTTAGGATGAAATGTTGTATAAGTTAAACGTTGACAATGGACACTAGACAACGGACATTCATCGATCACAAAAGCTCACCTTGAGCACGTTGTGCTCAGATGAGCTAAAAAAGGTCAACCTGAGTACTGGTAGACGCCAGATGACTCCTGATGCCGGGTCACACATCATCAATTTAAAGGAAAGAATTTTTTTGTTGAAAATGCCAGATTTTACTTAATTTGCATTCTAGCATCTTCATTTCATAAGCAATCATCATCAAACTATATGTCAATGTTTATAGCCATAATTTCTTGGCCTATGTCGATTATGGCTGATATAAGCCAATAAGGTCAGGAATTTTGGCCCTTTAAATATTAAAAATGGCCAGATTTTACTTTGTTTGCATTCTAGCATCATCATTTTGTAAGGTCTTATCTTCAAAAGAGCTAACAAACTAATTGTGGATGATGGACAGATGACAGATGCTAGACATTCATCATTCCTAAGCGCTCATCCTGAGCACATGTGCTCAGATGAGCTAAAAGTACTAGTTCGCCAACCAACAAACTACAGACTATATAATTAAATGCTATAAAAAATAGCTACAATTACCTGAGTCATTTTCATCTGCAAAAATATCGATTCCTTCTTGGACATCAGCTAAAGGCACAATAAGTATGCTGTAATGACGATCACCTGATTCATCAATTGGGATATAATTTTTACTTTCAATGTAGTCAAAACTAACAATTTGTCCGTGTTTGCTGTTACCTTCACCTTTTGCCATGTAAACAGGATATATCCCACACTCTTCCTCTTTTGGCAAAATTGTCCATTTATCTGTCTTTTGAATGTTACATGGTTTCTTTACTTCTTTTGCACAAAGGCTGAGACGATCTTGCAAAACCTCAACTGTTGCAATGTCAAGATAAGATGGTTCATATATCTCATAAGTTTTATCCCCAATGTGAACATACTCTCCATCAATTTTCACATGGGCTCTGTTGTCAGTCTCTTCAAAAACATGAGCACATGTCACAAAGTGCTTCTTTTTCTCTGTAGCTGTTTTTACCTTGCTTGCACCAGAGTCTGGTTCCTTGCTGCAAACATCGACAAAACATCCTAGGCTTCCAAACGAAGAGGGTTCTTGAGGGTTTTCTGGGTTTAAAAAATTTGCTTTTAAATATGAACCACTCTCAACTGCGTCTGGCAGACGTCTTCCTGATTTTGTCCTCATCTCCATTTTAATGGACTGAGTGAGAAAGGGGTGGTTATAGTTGTAACATCGCAGAGTGGACTTGATTTCATCAGTCAATGTGTCGGTCACCTTAACACTAACAGAGATTGTCAACTTTCCGGAAATTGTACCACAGCCTTTCACTCCTTCAATTCTGGAAAAGAAAGGAATTTTGAATATTAAATTATAATAAACAAGAAATATCTTTAAACAAGAGGGTCATGATGGCCTTGGGTCACTCACCTGAGAACCAGGTATTAGTGGAAGGAAAAGAAAGAGCAAATATCTTATGATAGTGTTGAAAATGGGCTCTGTCCTCTGCCAGCCATAAATCGAGTGAGTACTTTAGGACAAGAAGAATTTTCAAATTTATATACATATAAGGAAAATGGACTTTGCCCCCTGGCAGCAATGTTTTTCAAATTATCAAAATAATTTGAACAATCTTGGTAGAGTGTGACCTAAGGAACATCTGTGCCAAATTACTTTGCAATCCATCCAGTACTTTTGGTGGATAAGATTTTTAAAGTTTTTACTATATACATAATTATAATGAAAACGGGCTCCGCCCCATGGCGGTCATGTTTTTCTATGGATCAAAATTATTTCAATAATCTTGGTAGAAAGTGACCTAAGGAACATCTGTGCCAAATAACTTTGAAACGCAGCGAGTTCTTTTGGCCAAGAAGACTTTTCAATTTGTACTACACTGTAAACTCTTTATAACGCGGGTTTGGGGGTCCAAGGTGGTGATCCGCGCTCTATGTGAATCCGCGTTATTGCTATTTCAGGTTAAAATCCCCACCCCCCCCAATCCACTTATACTGTATGCTATATCGAGTAAAGCCATCCCCCAACCACCCGCTTACACTGTACCGGTATAGTAAACGATAATGGGCTCTTAATTGTTTTACATATGACAGTTTGCCATCATTATTACGCTGACACGTGCTGAAGTGCGAAAACATAACAGGTTCATGTCATTAGTCGGGGGGAAAAATAGCCGATATTGGCTTCTTAACTGTTTGACTTATGACAGTTTACCATTGTTCACGCACCTAAGTGTACTAGTGTGACTGGTTTTCAGCCTACAGCGAGAGAAACTAACACGCATCAGGTAATCGGCGGATAACCGGAAACCACTGTTTGTAAACAAAAATGGCGGCTACAATAGAATGATACATACGAAAAATGCTATTTTTTTCCCCCAAAAAAAAGGGGTCCATGGACATCCTCGTTACATTGGATACAGCGTTGTTCCGAGGAGCGTTATAAGGAGTTTACAGTGTATATTCATAAAAGGAAAACGGGCTCCGCCCCATGGCCGCCATGTTTTTCAACAGATCAAAATAATTTTAACAATCTTGGTAGAGAGTGACCTAAGGATCATCTATGCCAAATAACTTTGCAATCCAGCCAGTACTTTTGGAGGAGAAGATATTTGAAGTTTTTACTATATACATATAAGGAAAAAGGGATCCGTCCCCAGGCAGCCATGTTTTTCAACGGATTAAAATAATATGAACAATCTTGGTAGAGAGTGACCCAAGGAACATCTGTGCCAAATAACTTTGAAATCTTGTCAGTAGTTTTGGAGGAGAAGATTTTAAAAATTTTCATGTTTTTTATTTTCGTTGCCATCGCATGGAATCAAATTCTTCGAACAACTATGAAAGGGCTTCACCCATGGAACATTTCTGAAAAGTTTCTTTAAAATTGGCCCAGTAGTTTAGGAGGAGATGTCATTTTAAGTTAAATGTTGACGATGGACAACAGACGCCAGCCATTCATCGGTCACAATAGTTCAATAGCACAATAGCTCACCTTGAGCACGTTATAGCTAAATAACTGTCAATTATAACATGTAAAACATATTAAAACTATTATAAAGTTGGAAACGTCAGCAAAATGTTTACAAATATCAAGATTATAGGAGGTATTGTGAAGGCCATATAAAAAAACAAAATTAATTAACAAACTAAAAAAGAAAGCTTATCTAACAACTTCCATTACCGTATACACCGGCAGATTAGGCTCACTTTTTTTCCAGAAAATTCAAGTTTATAGAGGGGGTGCGCCTTATATGATGATATACAGCTTTTCAGGTTTCTTTTTTCAATCACCGAGAAGTGAAAATTACCGGTATACGGTCTCAGAAAATGGATATACTGAAAGCTAATGAATACGATAATATGACACAAAGTCTATACGAAACCATGATAAACAATACCAGATTATTGCTTTTGTTCTTATTAGTTATTCTACAGGTATATTTCATGATAAAATGATCGTGAGAAACTGAAACAACTTGATGGAAGCCATTTTCAATATAAACAAATAAGTTTATTTTACGGGACCTCATGATGTATAGGAGAAACTTGACAGGTGGCAATTGTTACGTAATGTTTGTTAATTGGGAGAATTTTGACAGGTGACAATGGTCCCCAGTGTTAGAATGCGGGGACACGGTTGAGTAATGTCATGCTATGAAAATGTGTCACCTTTATCCTACCCGTCGTTAATGTAATGGTCTATCGGTAATCTTATGCCATGTGTAAATAAAACGGTTCACCGTATGATTAGCCCGGTGACGTACGGATAGCTTTCGATCTGTCAAAATGTACGACGGCGCAAATCTCAAAACAAGATTTCGCCGCATACGATACGATAAGTGATTTTTTTTTTCAAATAAGTTGCCCTGAAAGTTAGGATGCGCCTTATACATAGCTGCGCCTAATCTGACCGTGTATACGGTAAATATTTCCCTGCAGGGTCATTTGGATTTTCATGTGAGAAAGTCTTACAACTGGCTTGTGGTAGGTTGGTGGTTCTACCCGGATGCCTCGATGCAATCGGGGTCTTCCTCCACCTGTAATTTTAAGCTGGACATCGCTATATGACTGAAATACTGTTGCAGCAACGGTAAACTCAAACAAGAGGGCCATGATGGCCCTAAATTGCTTACCTGAATTCAAATGCTAGAGAGAAAAGGCTAAAGTAAGATAAAAAATTTACACATAATAAATAGTATTTATATTTCATTAATTTTTAGCTCTGGTGGCCATCTTGGTAGGCAGACCTATACGATTTCAGCTATTTTTGCTCAGTACCACCTAAGGATCATTCCTGTAAATTTCATCAAAATCTGCTCAGTGTAAGGAAGAGGTGTCGTTTAAATGTTATTCTATTTCTAGCTCTGCCGGCATCTTGGTTGGCAGACTGAAACAATTTGAGCTATTTTGCTCAGTACCACCTAAGGATCATTCCTGTAAAATTTCATCAAAATCTGCTCAGTGGTCAAGGAAGAGGTGTCGTTTAAATGTTATTCTATTTCTAGCTCTGGTGGATATCTTGGTAAACGGACCGGAACAATTTTCACTATATTTGTGCAACATCACCCAATGATCATTCCTACTGAGTTTCATTAAAATCTGTTAAGCGGTTAAGGAGATGTCGTTAAAAGATATTTCTATTTTTAGCTCTGGCGGCCATCTTGGTTGGCGGATTGGAATGATTTAAGTTATTTTTGCTCAGTACCACCAAGCAAAACTGAAAGATCATATATCGCGTATATCAGATTGTTGTTTCCAGATCTGCACAATAAACTGCACAAACTCTCCACAGTAGTTACCTCCCCTGACTGAAGGCCGGATCTACTTTCACAAATTAGGGGAAATTGTGGTCTAAAAATAGACATATGCCTGCTTCTTATTTAGTTGTTTTAAATCATATTGCCGAAGCAGCATTCCTAAATTGATAAGGAAAGGTTAAATTTTCATTGCTATTTTTCCTTTCATGTTTAAACTGAGAAAGAAACATGTTATATTAAGTAGAAAGATATGTACAACCAGAAACTCCCATTATAAGTTGGAATATCCTCAATATCCTAAAAATAGATTGTACAAGTCAATGATTGCATTGCTTTTACTCTGGCTTCATTTGCCTACCCACATTTGACTGGTTCAAGAAGTAGGTCAAAATCAATTTGATACAGCTATGCCGAAAAAGAACCTGTTTAAAACAAGAGAGCTATGGTGGCCCAAGAATGCTAACCAGAATACCAATCAAGACAATTCAGGTCACTTGATTTTACCTGGTTGCTTTCAGCAACGATCATATTCAAATTCCAGACACAAAGAATTATTATACATAGAAACAAGTCAACCACCTGGAGGTCTTATTGACTTTAGCAATATATAAGTGGCTTATGAGGTGAATATTTGTACTAAATGAAATTAAATTCTGACCATTTGTTTCACAGAAATAGAAGACTGACCTCTTTATATATTGAGAGTATATAAGGATACTATTTAATCCCCTAGGTACCTCATTTTCATAGGAATCATTTTTATATTGGCAATTATGATAGAGGACTATGAGTTGATCATTTGTGCTCAATGAAATTTTATTTGACAATTGGTTTCATAAAGGATTCTTTTTTTAATTTCTATATAGAAAATATGTGGAAACTACTTTACCCCCTAGGGGCCTCATATTTCAAGAGATCAATTTATGGTAGAGGGCTATGAGGTGATTATTTGTGCTTGATGAATATAAATTCTGATTATAGGTTTCACAGAGGAATCTTTTTAATGTTTCTATGTAGAGTATATAAGGAAACTAGCCAACCCCCTTTTGGCCTCATTTCTCAGGCAATCACTAGCATTATGAGATGACCATATGTGTTAAGTCAAACTAAAACTTGACCACTGGTACTTTGAAATTTTCTATAAAGAGTACCAGTTTATAACTTTGTTAGTATAGCAAGCAATATTGTCCGGAGTCCCCACCAGTAAAAACCCAATACCAAGAACTTATGCCATGCAGAGAGAAACAAGAAAATTATGGAAATAGTTTTAGATCCCTGAACTGCACTGACTTTTTAAGCATGCTCATGGTGTTGCACCAATACATCTTCATGTAATGACGAACACTTTTGTAAAGTTTAATGAAAATCCATTTATAGATATGGAAGTCACAGAGTGGACACGTAGATGTAGCCTGTGAATACCAAGGACAACTTCTAACAACTTTTAACAACTCCTGTGACCTTGACCTTTCAAGGACGCATACAGTTGATGCGCGTGACACACTTTTGTGTAATGATGAACACTTTTGTACAGTTTTATGAAAATCAATCCATTAATATATAGAAGTTATAGAGCAGACACAAAGATGTAGCCTATGATCACCAAAGACAGTTTATAACAACTCCTGTGACCTTGACCTTTCAAGGGTGCATATGATTGATGCAGCAACACACCCTTGGGTTATAAGGAATACTTTTTTGAATTTTTATTGAAATCCAATTTATTGAAATGGAGTGGACATGAAAGCTGGACGGACGGACGGAAGAAAACGCGCAAAACTATTGTCCTCACCATTGTTGTCCTAAACCAGTTTCACCGGTGGGGACTAACTAGCCGAACCCCTAGGGGCCTCATTTTCAAGGGATCATGTTAATATTTTCTTGGGGCATCATTTTTCAAAGGATCAACTTTTTATACATAGATATTACGGTTAAGGACTATGAGGTGACCCTGATTTATCCTATCATCAGACTCACATCGTGGTATAAACTGCCTATCGAATAAACTTAGCTTTATACTCATTCGTGAAATTTTATATACTCTGACGTCATCGGAACTACTTTCTTACGTTCAAATGTGTTTTGTGTATTGGGCTCAACCGTGTAAGATACTATTCTTTTTAAATATATTTTTTTCTTGTCGAGTATTTGAAAGTTGAAAATGCTTAACGCGTATGCTTAATAAAAAGTTTCGAAAAGTTCGTGAATTGTTATAACCATTTTTTAAATCCTGGGACTACTTAGGTGTGTACGCAGAACGGTTTGTTTGCTTGCACACGCGGAAGAATACTAATAAGGGCAGATAGTTGGGAGAATCCAGATTTTTTCTTTTATTTTCGTGTCTAATTTAAAATTATCAGATTATTAGTTAGAATGATAGGATAAATAGAATACTAGGTTAGTGTTGGATAAAGATAAGTTTATCCTGCTCGGCAAAGAAAAAACAAGAGGCCCATGATGGCCCTAAATCGCTCACCTGAGATAAATAGGTTGACCCAAGGAACATCTGTACCAATTTATTTTAAAATCTGGCCAGTAGTTTTGAAGAAGATGATTTTTAAAGTTTTCATTTTTTTTTTTTGTTGTTGCCATGGCAACCAGAGTTCTACATGGATCAAGTTTATTTTAGCAACTTTTGTGAAGGTTGACCCAAGGATCATCCCTGCCAAGTTTAATCAAATTCTGTCCAGTGGTTTCAGAGGAAATGTTGATTAAAGGTTTCTCTATATACATATAAGGCAAATAAGCCCCGCCCCTGGCGGCCATGTTTTTTTACGGATCGGAATAATTTTAGCAACTTTGGTAGAGGTTGACCCAAGGAACATCTGTACCAATTTATTTTAAAATCTGGCCAGTAGTTTTGAAGAAGATGATTTTTAAAGTTTTCATTTTTTTTTCTTTTTGTTGCCATGGCAACCAGAGTTCTACATGGATCAAGTTTATTTTAGCAACTTTTGTGAAGGTTGACCCAAGGATCATCCCTGCCAAGTTTAAATCAAATTCTGTCCAGTGGTTTCAGAGGAAATGTTGATTAAAGGTTTCTCTATATACATATAAGGCAAATAAGCCCCGCCCCTGGCGGCCATGTTTTTTTACGGATCGGAATAATTTTAGCAACTTTGGTAGAGGTTGACCCAAGGAACATCTGTACCAATTTATTTTAAAATCTGGCCAGTAGTTTTGAAGAAGATGATTTTTAAAGTTTTCATTTTTTTTTCTTTTTGTTGCCATGGCAACCAGAGTTCTACATGGATCAAGTTTATTTTAGCAACTTTTGTGAAGGTTGACCCAAGGATCATCCCTGCCAAGTTTAATCAAATTCTGTCCAGTGGTTTCAGAGGAGATGTTGTTTAAAGGTTTCTCTATATACATATCAGGCAAAACTGGTGGCCATGTTTTTTTTGGTAAAGGTTGACCCAAGGAACATCTGTACCAATTTATTTTAAAATCTGGCAAGTAGTTTTGAAGAAGATGATTTTTAAAGTTTTCATATTTTTTTCTTTTTGTTGCCATGGCAACCAGAGTTCTACATGGATCAAGTTTATTTTAGCAACTTTTGTGAAGGTTGACCCAAGGATCATTCCTGCCAAGTTTAATCAAACACAGTAGTTACCTCCCCTGACTGAAGGCCGGATCTACTTTCACAAATTGCTTACCTGAATTCAAATGCTAGAGAGAAAAGGCTAAAGTAAGATAAAAAATTTACACATAATAAATAGTATTTATATTTCATTAATTTTTAGCTCTGGTGGCCATCTTGGTAGGCAGACCTATACGATTTCAGCTATTTTTGCTCAGTACCACCTAAGGATCATTCCTGTAAATTTCACAAAATCTGCTCGTGTAAGAAGAGTGTCGTTTAAAGTTTTTTTTTTTCTCTGCCGGATCTTGGTTGGCAGACTGAAACAATTTGAGCTATTTTGCTCAGTACCACCTAAGGATCATTCCTGTAAAATTTCAAAAATTCTATTTCTAGCTCTGGTGGATATCTTGGTAAACGGACCGGAACAATTTTCACTATATTTGTGCAACATCACCCAATGATCATTCCTACTGAGTTTCATTAAAATCTGTTAAGCGGTTAAGGAGGAGATGTCGTTAAAAGATATTTCTATTTTTAGCTCTGGCGGCCATCTTGGTTGGCGGATTGGAATGATTTAAGTTATTTTTGCTCAGTACCACCAAGCAAAACTGAAAGATCATATATCGCGTATATCAGATTGTTGTTTCCAGATCTGCACAATAAACTGCACAAACTCTCCACAGTAGTTACCTCCCCTGACTGAAGGCCGGATCTACTTTCACAAATTAGGGGAAATTGTGGTCTAAAAATAGACATATGCCTGCTTCTTATTTAGTTGTTTTAAATCATATTGCCGAAGCAGCATTCCTAAATTGATAAGGAAAGGTTAAATTTTCATTGCTATTTTTCCTTTCATGTTTAAACTGAGAAAGAAACATGTTATATTAAGTAGAAAGATATGTACAACCAGAAACTCCCATTATAAGTTGGAATATCCTCAATATCCTAAAAATAGATTGTACAAGTCAATGATTGCATTGCTTTTACTCTGGCTTCATTTGCCTACCCACATTTGACTGGTTCAAGAAGTAGGTCAAAATCAATTTGATACAGCTATGCCGAAAAAGAACCTGTTTAAAACAAGAGAGCTATGGTGGCCCAAGAATGCTAACCAGAATACCAATCAAGACAATTCAGGTCACTTGATTTTACCTGGTTGCTTTCAGCAACGATCATATTCAAATTCCAGACACAAAGAATTATTATACATAGAAACAAGTCAACCACCTGGAGGTCTTATTGACTTTAGCAATATATAAGTGGCTTATGAGGTGAATATTTGTACTAAATGAAATTAAATTCTGACCATTTGTTTCACAGAAATAGAAGACTGACCTCTTTATATATTGAGAGTATATAAGGATACTATTTAATCCCCTAGGTACCTCATTTTCATAGGAATCATTTTTATATTGGCAATTATGATAGAGGACTATGAGTTGATCATTTGTGCTCAATGAAATTTTATTTGACAATTGGTTTCATAAAGGATTCTTTTTTTAATTTCTATATAGAAAATATGTGGAAACTACTTTACCCCCTAGGGGCCTCATATTTCAAGAGATCAATTTATGGTAGAGGGCTATGAGGTGATTATTTGTGCTTGATGAATATAAATTCTGATTATAGGTTTCACAGAGGAATCTTTTTAATGTTTCTATGTAGAGTATATAAGGAAACTAGCCAACCCCCTTTTGGCCTCATTTCTCAGGCAATCACTAGCATTATGAGATGACCATATGTGTTAAGTCAAACTAAAACTTGACCACTGGTACTTTGAAATTTTCTATAAAGAGTACCAGTTTATAACTTTGTTAGTATAGCAAGCAATATTGTCCGGAGTCCCCACCAGTAAAAACCCAATACCAAGAACTTATGCCATGCAGAGAGAAACAAGAAAATTATGGAAATAGTTTTAGATCCCTGAACTGCACTGACTTTTTAAGCATGCTCATGGTGTTGCACCAATACATCTTCATGTAATGACGAACACTTTTGTAAAGTTTAATGAAAATCCATTTATAGATATGGAAGTCACAGAGTGGACACGTAGATGTAGCCTGTGAATACCAAGGACAACTTCTAACAACTTTTAACAACTCCTGTGACCTTGACCTTTCAAGGACGCATACAGTTGATGCGCGTGACACACTTTTGTGTAATGATGAACACTTTTGTACAGTTTTATGAAAATCAATCCATTAATATATAGAAGTTATAGAGCAGACACAAAGATGTAGCCTATGATCACCAAAGACAGTTTATAACAACTCCTGTGACCTTGACCTTTCAAGGGTGCATATGATTGATGCAGCAACACACCCTTGGGTTATAAGGAATACTTTTTTGAATTTTTATTGAAATCCAATTTATTGAAATGGAGTGGACATGAAAGCTGGATGGACGGACGGACGGAAGAAAACGCGCAAAACTATTGTCCTCACCATTGTTGTCCTAAACCAGTTTCACCGGTGGGGACTAACTAGCCGAACCCCTAGGGGCCTCATTTTCAAGGGATCATGTTAATATTTTCTTGGGGCATCATTTTTCAAAGGATCAACTTTTTATACATAGATATTACGGTTAAGGACTATGAGGTGACCCTGATTTATCCTATCATCAGACTCACATCGTGGTATAAACTGCCTATCGAATAAACTTAGCTTTATACTCATTCGTGAAATTTTATATACTCTGACGTCATCGGAACTACTTTCTTACGTTCAAATGTGTTTTGTGTATTGGGCTCAACCGTGTAAGATACTATTCTTTTTAAATATATTTTTTTCTTGTCGAGTATTTGAAAGTTGAAAATGCTTAACGCGTATGCTTAATAAAAAGTTTCGAAAAGTTCGTGAATTGTTATAACCATTTTTTAAATCCTGGGACTACTTAGGTGTGTACGCAGAACGGTTTGTTTGCTTGCACACGCGGAAGAATACTAATAAGGGCAGATAGTTGGGAGAATCCAGATTTTTTCTTTTATTTTCGTGTCTAATTTAAAATTATCAGATTATTAGTTAGAATGATAGGATAAATAGAATACTAGGTTAGTGTTGGATAAAGATAAGTTTATCCTGCTCGGCAAAGAAAAAACAAGAGGCCCATGATGGCCCTAAATCGCTCACCTGAGATAAATAGGTTGACCCAAGGAACATCTGTACCAATTTATTTTAAAATCTGGCCAGTAGTTTTGAAGAAGATGATTTTTAAAGTTTTCATTTTTTTTTTTTTGTTGTTGCCATGGCAACCAGAGTTCTACATGGATCAAGTTTATTTTAGCAACTTTTGTGAAGGTTGACCCAAGGATCATCCCTGCCAAGTTTAATCAAATTCTGTCCAGTGGTTTCAGAGGAAATGTTGATTAAAGGTTTCTCTATATACATATAAGGCAAATAAGCCCCGCCCCTGGCGGCCATGTTTTTTTACGGATCGGAATAATTTTAGCAACTTTGGTAGAGGTTGACCCAAGGAACATCTGTACCAATTTATTTTAAAATCTGGCCAGTAGTTTTGAAGAAGATGATTTTTAAAGTTTTCATTTTTTTTTCTTTTTGTTGCCATGGCAACCAGAGTTCTACATGGATCAAGTTTATTTTAGCAACTTTTGTGAAGGTTGACCCAAGGATCATCCCTGCCAAGTTTAATCAAATTCTGTCCAGTGGTTTCAGAGGAGATGTTGTTTAAAGGTTTCTCTATATACATATCAGGCAAATAAGCCCCGCCCCTGGTGGCCATGTTTTTTTACGGATCAGAATAATTTTAGCAACTTTGGTAAAGGTTGACCCAAGGAACATCTGTACCAATTTATTTTAAAATCTGGCAAGTAGTTTTGAAGAAGATGATTTTTAAAGTTTTCATATTTTTTTCTTTTTGTTGCCATGGCAACCAGAGTTCTACATGGATCAAGTTTATTTTAGCAACTTTTGTGAAGGTTGACCCAAGGATCATTCCTGCCAAGTTTAATCAGACACAGTAGTTACCTCCCCTGACTGAAGGCCGGATCTACTTTCACAAATTGCTTACCTGAATTCAAATGCTAGAGAGAAAAGGCTAAAGTAAGATAAAAAATTTACACATAATAAATAGTATTTATATTTCATTAATTTTTAGCTCTGGTGGCCATCTTGGTAGGCAGACCTATACGATTTCAGCTATTTTTGCTCAGTACCACCTAAGGATCATTCCTGTAAAGTTTCACCAAAATCTGCTCTGCTGTTAAGAAGGAGATGTCGTTTAAAGATTTTTCTATTTTTAGCTCTGCCGGTCATCTTGGTTGGCAGACTGAAACAATTTGAGCTATTTTGCTCAGTACCACCAAGCAAAACTGAAAGATCATATATCGCGTATATCAGATTGTTGTTTCCAGATCTGCACAATAAACTGCACAAACTCTCCACAGTAGTTACCTCCCCTGACTGAAGGCCGGATCTACTTTCACAAATTAGGGGAAATTGTGGTCTAAAAATAGACATATGCCTGCTTCTTATTTAGTTGTTTTAAATCATATTGCCGAAGCAGCATTCCTAAATTGATAAGGAAAGGTTAAATTTTCATTGCTATTTTTCCTTTCATGTTTAAACTGAGAAAGAAACATGTTATATTAAGTAGAAAGATATGTACAACCAGAAACTCCCATTATAAGTTGGAATATCCTCAATATCCTAAAAATAGATTGTACAAGTCAATGATTGCATTGCTTTTACTCTGGCTTCATTTGCCTACCCACATTTGACTGGTTCAAGAAGTAGGTCAAAATCAATTTGATACAGCTATGCCGAAAAAGAACCTGTTTAAAACAAGAGAGCTATGGTGGCCCAAGAATGCTAACCAGAATACCAATCAAGACAATTCAGGTCACTTGATTTTACCTGGTTGCTTTCAGCAACGATCATATTCAAATTCCAGACACAAAGAATTATTATACATAGAAACAAGTCAACCACCTGGAGGTCTTATTGACTTTAGCAATATATAAGTGGCTTATGAGGTGAATATTTGTACTAAATGAAATTAAATTCTGACCATTTGTTTCACAGAAATAGAAGACTGACCTCTTTATATATTGAGAGTATATAAGGATACTATTTAATCCCCTTTTGGCCTCATTTCTCAGGCAATCACTAGCATTATGAGATGACCATATGTGTTAAGTCAAACTAAAACTTGACCACTGGTACTTTGAAATTTTCTATAAAGAGTACCAGTTTATAACTTTGTTAGTATAGCAAGCAATATTGTCCGGAGTCCCCACCAGTAAAAACCCAATACCAAGAACTTATGCCATGCAGAGAGAAACAAGAAAATTATGGAAATAGTTTTAGATCCCTGAACTGCACTGACTTTTTAAGCATGCTCATGGTGTTGCACCAATACATCTTCATGTAATGACGAACACTTTTGTAAAGTTTAATGAAAATCCATTTATAGATATGGAAGTCACAGAGTGGACACGTAGATGTAGCCTGTGAATACCAAGGACAACTTCTAACAACTCCTGTGACCTTGACCTTTCAAGGACGCATACAGTTGATGCGCGTGACACACTTTTGTGTAATGATGAACACTTTTGTACAGTTTTATGAAAATCAATCCATTAATATATAGAAGTTATAGAGCAGACACAAAGATGTAGCCTATGATCACCAAAGACAGTTTATAACAACTCCTGTGACCTTGACCTTTCAAGGGTGCATATGATTGATGCAGCAACACACCCTTGGGTTATAAGGAATACTTTTTTGAATTTTTATTGAAATCCAATTTATTGAAATGGAGTGGACATGAAAGCTGGATGGACGGACGGACGGAAGGAAACGCGCAAAACTATTGTCCTCACCATTGTTGTCCTAAACCAGTTTCACCGGTGGGGACTAACTAGCCGAACCCCTAGGGGCCTCATTTTCAAGGGATCATGTTAATATTTTCTTGGGGCATCATTTTTCAAAGGATCAACTTTTTATACATAGATATTACGGTTAAGGACTATGAGGTGACCCTGATTTATCCTATCATCAGACTCACATCGTGGTATAAACTGCCTATCGAATAAACTTAGCTTTATACTCATTCGTGAAATTTTATATACTCTGACGTCATCGGAACTACTTTCTTACGTTCAAATGTGTTTTGTGTATTGGGCTCAACCGTGTAAGATACTATTCTTTTTAAATATATTTTTTTCTTGTCGAGTATTTGAAAGTTGAAAATGCTTAACGCATATGCTTAATAAAAAGTTTCGAAAAGTTCGTGAATTGTTATAACCATTTTTTAAATCCTGGGACTACTTAGGTGTGTACGCAGAACGGTTTGTTTGCTTGCACACGCGGAAGAATACTAAAGGGCAGATAGTTGGGAGAATCCAGATTTTTTTCTTTTATTTTCGTGTCTAATTTAAAATTATCAGATTATTAGTTAGAATGATAGGATAAATAGAATATTAGGTTAGTGTTGGATAAAGATAAGTTTATCCTGCTCGGCAAAGAAAAAATAAACCGCTCGCCAAGGCTCGCGGTTTATATTTTCTTGGCCTCGCAGGATAAACTTATCTTTATCCAACACTAACCTAGTATTCTCTATTTGTACCACATAAAATCAAGATTTTTAAAATTTTCTTACTAGCCAACCTCCTATGAGCCTTTTTTAAAGGGATCCCTAATTTTAAGTTTTATCAATTTCTACCTAGTAGTTTCAGAGAAGAAGTCATGAAGAGCAAATTATTGATGACATAGGAAATCAGATTGAACATGTTGTGCTCTGGTGAGATAAAAACAAAATGGTCACCACACAATTTATTTAAAGCTGCCATACCTTTTTTAAAGGAGCTGAAATTGTTTTTTTGTAGGGTTTAATGTCCCACCAACAGCATTTCAGTCATTTGGAGACTATAATTATGTCCACTTGAGACAGATACAGTGTTACCATACTGCAGTTTCTCACTGTAGACAAGTGGCTTGATACCACACCCAATCACATGAAATTGCAGTGAAACAACCATGGAACATGTGTACAAAAATGGTTTTAAGATCAGGCAATAATTTCATTAAAATGATCACTATCTATATTTGAAGAAATGCAGACACATCATGCTGATGAGCATATATTTTTTTACTGATCTGAATAATCTTGGTAGAGGGTGACTTATGGAACGTCTCTTACTAATTATTTCCAAATTTGGCCAGTAGTTTTGGATATAAAGAAGATTTTAAATGTTTTCACGACATGTACAGTATAACTTGACTTATTCAACACCTGATATATCCGACGACCTGCCATATCCAACAGCGCCGTCTAGTACTGAAAAATTCCATATATGTTCTTTATGTTCAAACCCTGATTTTAACGACATCTGACATATCCGTTATCAGACAGTGGGTGTTGGTCTGAAATTAATAAACGGTGTACATTTCACACATGCTTAACCAAAATCTTAATGATCTTTGTTCTTGTATTCATGCATTCTCACCTTGCCAGATTGAGTGTAAAACTGTTTGTGTTTTGGTATAGACTTAAGACGTAATTGTACGTAATTATCGGTGTCATAATAAGAAACATAATTAATTCATTAAAGCCAAAGAAACATTTTAATGATGGACAACAGACAACAGACAATGACCAGTTACATTAGCTCACCATGGGCACCTTGGATAAATAAGACCTACACAAATTTTTTATGGATTGCCATGATTTGAACTAATTTGCATGTGTTCCCAGTCCGGTACCCCTCCAATTGTGAAAAATTAGCGTAGTTTTTTTTATCAAAATTGTGAAAAATTTCTGCTGACATTGTGAGGAGAAAAATGCGGGCTTTTACAGAATATCCTGTAATGTTACTTTAAAGAAACAGAGATATTGTGGAAGAGAAGCACCTTTAAAATTAATTCAGAAAGGGTTTAAACCCTGCCTCTATCAAAAATACGCTTTTGAATTGTGAATCAATTTGGGTCCCTTCTAAATTGTGAATGGGTTCCTTTATGGGTACCAGTTATGAAAGGGAAAAAAATCACTGGAATTTCTGTCATACTTGGGAGAAGACAATAGCTCTTTATGATTTCTGTGTCTCAGCTCAGATTTGATTAAATAGTATACTAAGTAGTACTTACCCCAATATATCCTTTTGCATTTTAGGGGGAAGATCTGGAATTTCAGGTACATGCAAGTTTTTGGAGACCTTGGAAAGTCGCAGTAAACTGCAGATTTCAAACTCTAACCGCTCAAGGAGGCCTAAGACTATCATCAGTTTGCCAATGTATTTTTCTGCTCCCTCAATGACGGCCTTACTCTGACTTGCACAAGAGTAGGCGAAGTATCTCAGTTCCGATTTTCTACTTGGAACTTCAAGACAGGCATATGATGGAAGAGACATTCCCCGCACATTTTTGTCAAATTTTCCTGGAAAATCATACTGTTCTTCGTTGAAGAAATCATTGACCATGGATGGTTTGATGCCATATTTCTTTGCCAGTTCATCGCAAATCAAGCACTTGCACTTTCTTGCTAGGAAATCAATCAACTTGTCGTGGAACTTTCTATCCAGTTCTTCATCAGACGAGTCTGAAGATGAAGCTGAAAAACAGAAGGAATACAATCAATGCCATGCTATGGTTGTAATGTTATGATGCTGCAGCTTTATTGTAACACTGCAGTCCAATTACACAGCTCCATTATAACACTGCAGCAAATTAATAAATTATAACACAATTATAACACTGCAGCTAAATTATAACACAATTATAACACTGCAGCTAAATTATAACATAATTATAACACTGCAGCTAAATTATAACACAATTATAACACTGCAGCTAAATTATGACACAATTATAACACTGCAGCTAAGTTATAACACAACCATAACACTGCAGCTAAATTATCACACAATTATAACACTGCAGCTAAATTATTTATAACACAATTTTAACACTGCAGCTCCGTTTGCAGCCACACTTTAATTGGGTTTCATATGGGGTATATGACAATCCATCTGAAGTCAACTCAAGAAATAACAAATAACACCCTTACAAAGGAAACAAGAGGGCCAAGATGGCCCTGTGTTGCTCACCTGAGTAAGATGACTGCGTTAGGCATAATGACAAAAAATCTGGCATCTAAAGTGTTTTTCAAACATTTGACTAAGTGACCTACATTTTGACCCTATGTTGCCCAGTTCTGAATTCATCTGAGATTTGATGTAAACAAACATTCTGACCAAGTTACATTAAGGTTAGTCTAAAATTGTGGTCTCTAAAGTGTTCACAAGGTTTTTCTAAGATTTGACCTGGTGACCTAGTTTTTGACCCTGAATGACCCAATTTTTAACTCATCCAAGATATTATGTAAACAAACATCCTGGCCAATTTCATAAAGATTGCGCAAAAACTGTGGTGTCTAGAGTGTTCACAAGGTTTTTCTAAGATTTGACCTGGTGACCTAGTTTTTGACCCCACATGACCCATTTTCAAACTCATCCGAGATATCATGTAGACAAACATCCTGGCCAAGTTTCATGAAAATTGGGCCAAAACTGTGGCCTCTGGAGTGTTCACAAGCAATTTTTGACGACGGACGATGCACAACAGACAAAAGCTCACCCTGAGCACAAGTGCTCAGGTGAGCTAAAAAGTGAGACTTCAAGGTAAACCACAAAGGAAGTTTTTACTTTTTCTAAAGCCCTCCCTATTCGTCCATATTTTTTTAAAGATAAATCATGATCATTCTTTTAAAACAAGAGGGCCATGATGGCCCTGAATCGCTCACCTGATTATAAATGAGCAACATATGTTGGATTTTTCATATTGACCTACTTTTTGACATCACATGACCCACTTTCGAGCTTACCAAGTTTCATAAAGATTGGGCAAAAATGTGGACTCTAGAGTGTTAACAAGGTTTTTCTAAGATTTGACCTCATGACCTACTTTTTAACCCCACATGACCCAAATTCGAACTTGTCCAAGATTTTATGAAAACAAACATTCTGACCAGGTTTTATAAAGATTGGGTCAAAAATTTGGCCTCTAGATTGTTAACAAGGTTTTTCTAAGATTTGACCTCATGACCTACTTTTTGACCCCACATGACCCAAATTTGAACTTGTCCAAGATTTTATGGAAACAAACATTCTGACCAAGTTTCATAAAGATTGGGCCAAAAATGTGGCCTCTAGAGTGTTAACAAGGTTTTTCTAAGATTTGACCTCATGACCTACTTTTTGACCCCACAGGACCCAAATTTGAACTTGTCCAAGATTTTATGGAAACAAACATTCTGACCAAGTTTCATAAAGATTGGGCCAAAAATGTGGCCTCTAGAGTGTTAACAAGGTTTTTCTAAGATTTGACCTCATGACCTACTTTTTGACCCCACATGACCCAAATTCGACCTTGTCCAAGATTTTATGGAGACAAACATTCTGACCAAGTTTCATGAAGATTGGCCAAAAAATATGGCCTCTAGAGTGTTAACAAGGTCAAATTGTTGACGACGAACGCCGGATGCCGGACGAAGGGCGATCACAAAAGCTCACCTTGAGCACATTGTGCTCAGGTGAGCTAAAAAGAGAAAATCAAAGCGCACAATGCGCTGAGAGACGGCGACGGGATAACCAAGAGTTTCTGAAGTTATTGAAGCAGTCACATGACGACAAAAACTCCACCCGCTGTTGCTACAGAATTTCTGTTTGTAACATAATAATCCGGAGTAAAGGTCATGAACCTTTCATTCATAAAGAGCTGCATACCTAAGTAGGTCATTCTCTTTCTCTAGTGCTAGCGAATTCTATCTGTTGTTTTGTATATGTAGAAATTGACCAGGTATTTGATTATTTAAGATACTAGAATGTTAGCCTATCTATTTCCAAGTTAAGAAATGCCCTGGGAGGAACCTAACTCGCCATCATGCAAAATATTGTGTGGACTACTTTAGGTCAATTACATACATACGGAGCACTATTTTTTCTTTTTTACAGGAGTAGATCTTCATATACGTAAGATGGGTTGCTGTTCTGGTTAAGAAATGTCATGGATATTTTTTTCACGCTTAAAATTGATGCTTCCAATGCAAAATAATGGCAAAAGAAAACATGTTAACAAACAATAAAACACTGAAAGCGGTTACGGTTATGATTTAAACGTCTGTGTAACATATTCCACTCGTATTCGTTAGTGCAGAATCGCATTGCATGGATCCGCACTAAGCGCGGAGAGGTACAGTTAAAATTGTTGTGGAAAATATGCAAATTAGCAAGGCCTGATTTCGTTCTTCAGCATAAGACGGCTAATCGCCGTCTAAAAACTAGAAATGTGTCCATAGGACATGGATGACCTTGCTAATCTGTTAATAAGATGATATTTTTGTCAGTGATTATGAAAAACTGGAAATATAAAGAGATGATTTTAAGATCAAATGAGTGCTGTAACCCTGACCTCTACCAAGTGATGTGACCTTGACCTTCAATCTAGCAACCTGTACTTGTTTTGTGACACAGTGTTTTGTCCTAAGGATCCCTCCATGTGCCAAGTTATTTCAAGACATGAAAACCAAGACAGGACTGCTTACACAAATTTTAAACTTAACTAACTGCTGTGACCTTGACCTTGAAGCTTACACCATACCCTAGGGATCATTTGTGCCAAGTTATTTCAAAACACAATCCTTCATAACAAAGTTACAGCCAAGACTTGACTGAAAGGTCAACCAAAAGCTGTGACCTTGACCTTAATGCTAGCAACCTCTTTTTTCTAAGGCTGGGATACAATTTTAAGGTCAACCAAGTGCTGTGACCTTGACCTTCAAGCCAGCGACCTAGTTCTTGTTTGCAATACATCATCTTGTCCTAAGGATCACTTGTGCCAAGTTATTTGAAAAACAACCAATCAATACAAAGTAACAGCTGGGACAAGATTTTAAGATCAACTAAGTGCTGTGACCCTGACCTTTAAGCTAGCAACCTGATTCTTGTTTGCAACACATCGTCTTGTCCTAGGGATCACTTGTTATTTTAAAAAGCGACCATACATAAAAAATTACAGTTTGGACACAAATTCTTTCACACACACACACAAACACACATACAGACAGGTGCAACACTAAATGCCAAATTTTGTTAGTTGCTGGGCAGTTATACATTGTGGAGTCACTTGGCCCCTATGACATAATTGACAGAACAAATGTCATTTGCATTCTTATTTTTTTAAAAATAGAATACGAGTATTTTAAATCATCAGTCATTTTTTTTTGTCTGGTATAATTTCAAATATTCAGTGAATTTATTTGGCAAATTTGATTAAAAAATTACATTTGTGATTATTTAAATCAGATAAAGACTGCAAAATAGAAATTAATTCTGTAACAAGGAAATGTGTCTTATCAACACTGATCAATGCCCCCTTGGCATACATTGGTCCCAACAAAATAGTTGCTTGTATTTTCAAAGTCATCTTCATAGAGAAAAAGCTTAAAAGCAAAGGTAAATCTGAGGCATTACAATCAGTTTTACCATGTTTATTCTACCATGAAAAGTACTGTAATCACTCTAAGCTTTAGGACACTCGAAGTTTTGTGACACCCCTGATTTTGGAGAAAATACTTATTTTTCGTGCCTCTAAATTTTGCGACACTAATAACCTGACAATTTTTTTACTGACTCTTTAAGTTTTGAGACAAACTTTTCTTCCATAAGTACCACATACCCAGTTATTTATTCTTTATTGTACCATTATGAATTTTTATACGGCTTTATAGTAATCGCTGCATGAGATACACTTTGCAGTGATATTTACTGATGAAACAGTTTAAGTATTATTGGTGTCGCAAATTAATCAACCAGAGAGATACTTAAATTATTTGTCTTGAATTCCCATCCCTACCTGCTCTACCCCTACCCGTCGCATGTAAAAAGAAAACATCACACCTCAGGGTATAGAATGGGGTAGAGGAGGGAAGGGTGTGTACTCTATATTCGGCGGACTTGTCATTAATTAACAATCAAGCACAATGACCAGACAATAACCAATGACACAATGGTCCCGATTTATGGCGAACGAATTAGGGTTTTAAGACTTCCTGTGCACTTGTTTTGGACATGCTAATGTGTCTTTAATTAGTATATCAATCGCTAAATATAAATCATTAAGCTAGATAGTAAGAGTTGAATTAATAATTTAGTAGGTAAATAAATAGATAAAAGATAAAAACTATAAATTACTGAAGTATATGAGTATATAACAAGAGGGACAAGATGGCCCTGAAGTCGCTCACCTGAGAAAAACTGCCTTCATTGCCTGTACAAGATACTAATCATAACATAGATGTACTGAATATATAATCCATGAGATTATTTTCATGCCACAAACCAAACAGTACCTGTGGCCAAAATCTGAAGTCACACTTGACTGAGAGATTAAGGCTTTAAACATTGTCGATGAAACAATGAAAAGATTCTTGAGTGTAAACAGTGAAATCTTGCATTTTTATTAATTAAAGGGCCATAACTCCTGACCTAATTATCTGATATCAGCCATAGTTGAACTTGACCTAGAGATTATGGCTATTAACATTATTATAGTTTGATAATGATTGCTTCAGATTTGAAGATGCTAGAGAAATTTTCCATAATTCCTGTCAAAACAGGTTGATATCCGTTGTATCTAACCTGGCTGAAAGATTATGGTTAAAAACATTGTCATAAAGTTTGAAGATGACTGCTTAAGAAATGAAGATGCTAGAGTGCAAACAAGGTGAATCTGACATTTTTTATATCAAAAGGGGCATAACTCCTGGCTAATTGGCTGATATCAGCCATAATCGAACTTGGCCAGGAGAATGGTAAAAACATTAAAAAAAGGGAAGGATGGCCTAATAGCTCATTCTGAGCACAGGTGAGCTAAAAATTACGTTAGAATAACAATTCTTGTTTAATCTTTTAAGTCCTGGAAAATACACTATTCCATCTGACTGGAAGAAAGCGTCAATATAAAAATATTATCTAACAATTGTCACCACAAATTGTCTTTTTTATCAAAGATTCATATTATATGGATTAATAAAGGCATGTATATGACCTTTAATAATGTACATGGAAAAATAGACAACATCATTTGACCTTATGAAAAAATCGGTGTATACCTAAGTATTGGGATACTTTTTGAAAAAATATTTTTTGTGACTCTAAGCATTGGGACAAAAAAAATAAATTCATTTGATTATATAGTTTTATAGTAAAATATTTCATTTTAAAAGATAATCAGAATCACATTAACAGAAGTAGCATGCCGAACACTATGTACTGTTGTGGCGGCCAAACCAAACCCCTCCAAACCAGCTGGGTACTAGAACACAATATGGCAGAAATCAGCTAGAATAGGAGGAGATCAAAGATTTATTAGGCAACCTCAGGTAATTCCAAAGCCCTGGGAGGCATTTTAACATATTTATACAGTTTAACAGAGATATTACTGACCTGATGACTGGTCTATGTACTTGGGCATCGGAGAAAGGTCCTCAAGAGTGTTGTCATCTGTCAAGCTTTTCATGATTTCATTAAAAATGTGGTCCAAGAGTTGGATTTCCGGTTCCTGCCCCATTTTCGGCGTGAAGTTTCGGCTGAATCGGAGTATTTCTTCAAGCATTCTCACAGCTTTCTCCTCGAGGAGGAAATGGACATGGTCTGACAACGAGCTATTTAACGGGGTCAGCTGGAGCTTCCTAACATCAAATTCCACATCCTCAAGCTCCCTCAAACTGTAGTTTACTTTTGCGCTGATGTCATATACTAGGCATAGTGTATTGACAGATAGTTGACTAAGCTTTGTCTCCAATGCTTGTTTCTCCTGAAGAAAGAATATGCTGAATATTTACAATATTTGTTATTTGATTAAAAATCTTATGTAACTAAAAATGTGTCTACAGGACACAGATGCCTTGCCATTGTGTTTGTTTGATTGATATTTCTGTCAGTGAATACATTGAGAAACTGGAAATATAAAAGAAGATGATTTTAAAATCAAACAAGACATGGCAATCATGAATGCCACGAAAACCAAATTTTTCATAAAATAAATAAATTCTAGTTCAAAGCTTGCTTTTTGGAATGCACAAATTTAAATGAAAGCCATGTTGTTGTTAGATGTTGTTTTTTTTTCACTTTGCAAAGGGAGGCAACTCCACCCTGGGACATTTGCCACTGGTAAGTTTGTACCCAAAAGAAAAAAGAAAAATAACAATGGAGTCATCTAAGAGAAAACAATGTGATACCAGAAAGCGCTGGAGACAGATGATGCTCCTTGATGTTTTTTTTTTGTTGTTTATTTTAAACAATAGCTGTCAGTGTATGATAGATTTTGAAGAATAGAACATTTCTGGATATAAGCTTAAGTAAAGAAGAGGGTCTCAGAGGCCCTAGATCACTCACCTGAGTATATGGTTACCAACATTTGTACTAAAACATTTTGAAATCAGTAGTTTTGAAGGAGATGATTTTTAAAGATTCCATAATTTTTTTTTACGTTGCCATAGCAACCAGAGTTCTACATGGATCAAATTTGTTTTAGCAACTTTTGTGAAGGTTCACCCAAGGATCATCCCTGCGAAGTTTAATCAAATTCTGTCAAACGCATTCAGAGGAGATGTCGTTTAAAGCAAATTGTTGACGATGCACTATGCACAACGACGGACGGACGCAGGGTGATCCTAATAGCTCACCACTGTTATGCTCAGGTGAGCTGAAAAATTCTTAAGGTAACAAATCATTTTGTTTGTGACCTGTCATCTTTGTATTTTGAACTCAGACCTCTAAGTGTAACCTAGACAATGCAGCTAAGGGTCTGGGTCTTGCGCACTGTATACGGTTTCATGATACATCCATCAATAAATGAAGAAGTTATGGGCCGGCCACACACACACACACAAAAAAAACATTTTTAATCTTTGACTGCAAAGTGTGACCTTAACCTTAGAGCAAATACATGTAACTTGGGTCTTGCACTCTGCACATTGTCTCATGATGGGGAACATTTTTAATTTAAAATCCATTGATAAATAACAAATTTAAAGTCCAGACGAAAATATTCCATTTTTTTATCTTTGACCTCTAAATGTAACCTTGACCTCACCTTTACAGTAAACTATCCCAACCTTTCTCTTAATGCAACCTGACTACTGACAAAATTTGGTAGACATATATCCTTCCTAACAAAAGTTATTATCTGGAAGCTAAAGTGATGTATTTTTTTCTATTTTTAGCCACAGTGACCCTGACCTCACCTACCGAGAAAACAATCCCAATTTTCCTCTTGATACAAGCTAACTACTGACCCTATGTGGTAGAGATATCTCTTTCCTAACAAAAGTTACCATTGGAAACCAAAATGATGCCCGCCCACCCGAATGACATTCACCAATCTGATCACCAGAAGTTCAAAACTTCTGGTAAATGAGTGATATGACCTTGACTCTCAAGCTATTGTTTGCAACACATAAATCGTTATTTTTAGTTATTATTTGAAACTATTTTCTTGGTGTTAGATTACATAAGTAATTCGTTCACAGTCCATTCATTCATGTTTTTGCTTGTTTGTTGCTATAATTGCAATTTACTGTCAGTATAGGTCATATGATAAAAAGAATCTGACATGAATTGTTATTTTATATCAAATTTAACTAAACGAGTTCATAAATAAGTTAATAAGCTCACCAGAGACTCGCTTAATAACGTTTTCATGAACTCGTTTAGTAAAATTTGATATGAAATAACAATTCATGTGATTGTCAGATCCTTTATATACGAGATATGCCATAAAAACGGGCTTGAAGTTTCATATGGCTGCCTAGGGCCATTTATCTTATAACTTTGTTGTGGTAATGGTTTCCACAATTTGTTGTTCTCAGATGACCATCATAACATGATCTAAGAGAAATATAATATATGAAAAGAAAATCAGTATGTATTTACCACCATATCTGAAGACTTGAAGGCAAAGACAATAACTGACGTCCGAGTCGTTGTTCCCTTGGCTTTTTCTAAGAACTGGTTCCAGGAAATTATTTTCTTTTCTTTTCTCTCAGTTTCATCCTGCTTTGAAGGCGGAGTTGTTTTGACCTTGGCCCTTTCATAAATTACTTCCTTGCCTTCACTCTCTATTTCATCTTTTTCTTCAGTTTTGTCAATCTTCATTTCTTCATGAACAAATTCTGCTGTTTCAACATCCTCACATAGCACCGTGACAGGCAGATACCTGTCACTGAAATCCTTCGCATCCGCCAGAATTATGTCAAATTTACTCAGGCCTTGAGATATGCATTTATACAGCTTGGCAACCTCTGTTAAAAGAAATCAATTTGAAATATATCTTTGTCGGGATTACTGAAATTTATGCTATGTAAACTAATATGATTTACAAAGACTGGAAATAAGTTCTTACAACTTTTAACAGTATCTCTCAATGGTTGCTGAGATAGACTAGTAAAATGAGCCTAGGATACCATAAAGGTATCCCCATTCCTTGACCCACCCTCATCCTTGTCTTCTGGATACATAGTCAATGAACACATTCATGGTTTTTACAATATTTAGTATCCACATTTAAGTAAAGAGGACATACTTACCCTAATTCACTCACCTAGGTAGTATCAGGAGTCCCCCCCACCCCGGTCAAGAAATACAAAAAAAAAAAAAAACATACACCAGTAGGTCATTTAGGATTTGAAGAAGCCATAATCAAGGTCTGACCATAATATGTTAATCATATTTGACAACCCCTGCCACCTGATTGTCTCTTTTTCAACCAAATCATCAATATTTTAGCAATATTTGTTACTCATAATGAGGTGATTATTTAAGCCACATTATACTGAATCCTTATAAACAGTTTCAAAGAAGAATTAAAATATTACAAAGACTGTATATAAGACAAAAAAGCCCCACCCCTTGAGTCTTATTTTCAAGGGACCTTGATTTTTAAGAACAGTTTGCTTTGTTGTTCTTTCTCCAAAAAATCTGGCAGTCTGTAAAGCAAAGCATTAACCCTTTCCCTCATATAGACTCATTTTGACGCACTCAGTAGGTACCACATAAAGCCTAATCTGCAGAAAACCACAGTTAAACCTTACCAAATTTAATTACAAAATACTAATTTCCAGACCACTGGGGAGCAGCGAACAGCATAAAACCTGATCAGCCTGCGAGTTACTCGCAGGCTGATTTGGTTTTATGCTGTTCGCATAGGTCTTTTCATGGTGTCCTCTATGAGGGAAAGGGTTAAAGAACTATCACTAAAGATGAATAATACCTCCACATGCCACCTTGCCCTCATATAAGTACTGGAAATGACATGACATGAGCAATTCCTGAGTAATGGGTCACTGACTGTATGACTTTTCTTTTAATTTTTAAGTTTTTGAAAACAACTATTAATGCATCTCAGGATTCCTGCTTTACACTTGAGAGTGTCAAGAAAAAAACGTCATCCCCTAGTAGGATTTTAACCCTAAATGCCAGTTCCAAAGTCAAGAACTTTACCAATGGACTATAAGGCTTAATAAAAGAGTTACTTGTTTCCACTAACCCGACCGACCCTGTTTTTTATTTTTATTTTTAACTTTTTTTTTTGTAGCATTCAGGTTATTAAAGATGCAAAGCACTGTTTTTCATCACTTCCTTTAAAAAAAAATAAGGATAACATGGAGGAAAAAAAAGTTAAATAAAAAAAAGTTTAGCCCGCCTACCAACCTATTTTATTCAGAGATGTTCAAAATACTGGAAACGAACACATTTTTTTTTTCAACTAATGATAGTGATGATAAGACAACATGATTTTATAGCACAACTAGGTAAAGATCCTATGACAAGAAGCAATGTCTTTATACAGATGTTTTGTACATATATTGTAGAATCATTCATTTTCCTGGGGGACTAATTTTGAGTGATTTCATGGATGGCTTTTTACCAGACACATTAATCCCCAAGAAAACTATTTAATTAACCTTTCCCTCATATAGACTCATTTTGACGCACTCAATAGGTACCATATAAAGCCTGGTCTGCAGAAAACCACAGTTAAACCTTACAAAATTTAATTACAAAATCCTCATTTCCAGACCACTGAGGAGCAGCAAACAGCATAAAACCTGATCAGCCTGCGAGTTACTCGCAGGCTGATCTGGTTTTATGCTGTTCGCATAGGTCTTTTCATGGTGTCCTCTATGAGGGAAAGGGTTAATAGATCTCACATTTTCTTGAATATGAATCAACAAATATATGTACCAACAAAATTGACTTTATTACAGATTACAAGAAATTAAATGTCATCGAAAATTAATCATTTTTCAGTATATAAGTATTCACAGATTTTTTAGTAGTAAGGAGGAAAATAAACAATATATCATCCGGCAAAAGAGAGAAATCTTACTTATGATCCGTTGAAATCTTGGTGTAACACTGACCAAGTTTTCCTGAAGATATCTGAATCTTGGATAGGCGCTTACAGGATGCTGAATTTCAACAGCACTTAATTCACCTGGACTCCCCATTTTTTGACAAGACCTTCTATTGATTCAGTCTTTCAACATACCTGTAATAAAAGATATAGTTTTGGGACTTAACAGAGATGAAAAATTCCTAGATTTATCACTTGCACTTTCCTAATTTTAAGATATATGGTAAAATCAAGATAAATATAAAGGAATGTCCTGTTTTTTTATTCCTCCAGCACTAATGTTAACTCACCAATTTATTTATTTATTATTATTATATATCACATTTATATAGCACTTTTTTCATAAAAACATATGTTCAAAAGTGCAAAAGTTTTTTTGTTTTTTTTTTGTTTTTTTTTTTTAACAATGTTTTTATGTTTTTTAAACATGTAATTTCTGTAACATATTGTAAGTACAATCAAGGACTCGCTTAAAAATGCAGCAATTTCATATTATTAAAAATATGTAAAAATCATAAATTTTTACCATGGTGTTAAGAATTTAACTATGGGTGAGTGAAACTGTAACTCAAATTTATCTTATTACAATCTTTACAAAATATGACAATAAAACTCAACACTTTTTTCTTTCTAATATGAATGATACAGAAATAATGTTAAAAAAGAAAAAAAGTTGACCCTACTGGGATTCAAACCCACAACCTTCAGTTTGAAAGCAATCAATTTAGCCTATATTTGGATACTCTTCAACTGAAGGTAAAGAAATCAAGTTCAGGTAGGTATAAATAGTGAAATGGACTCCATTTTGCAAAATGGACTGAGAATAACGAAATGGACTTTTATTTTACTACTATGGCATTTTATTGCGAAATATTTAGTGATTTAGTTAATAATTGGTTAGAATATATTAATATCTTGAAGTTAAGTGGAAAAAAAAAATGTATTGGATAACATAATACAAATTTGCCCATTCAAAGAAAACCGAGTCCATTACGCAGTATACAAGTAATCGATAAAGCTACGGAATGGAGTTAATAATCTCAAAATTGGGTACATTTCACTACTTTTATTCATTTATGTAATGAAAATGATACTCTAGTTCATTAAATACTATATTTATGGTTGATATGCAATGTTTCATCGATAAATGGTATTGAGGAGTCTCTAGCCCACACACTGACAAAATGGACAGAGAATAGCAAAAAGGACTTTTTATTTTACTACTACGGCATTTTATTGCAAAATATTTATTGATTTAGTTAATAATTGGTTAGAAAATATCAATATCTTTAAGTTAAGTGAAAAAATATATATGTATTGGAAAATATAATACAGTTTTGCCCATTCCAACGAAAACCAAGTCCATTTTGCAGTCGATAAATTGATAAAATTATGGAATGGAGTTAATAATCTCATAACTGAGAATATTTCACTATTTTTATTCATTTATGTGAACTGTAAGTTCCAGAACCTTAATCGAATAGTTTTTAGTAAAAGTTTTTTTGTTTTTTTTATTGTTGTTGTTATGGTATGCTCACCTTAAACTCTTTACCTCATGAATATTTATATACAACTTTATCATTTAACTGAACTTAAAATGGGATATTGAATCAAGATTTCTTTTTTTGCCCCACAGACAATGTAGAATCTGAGTTACGATATTGTATGAGCAAACAGAGGAGACCCTGAACAGACAGGCACATTAATGCCAATCTCATGAAAATTATATCCTAATTTGCACTCCTCTACCACAGGGGTTTGGCACGAAAGGGGGGGGGGCATAAAATCATTATATATAATATTAATATATAGTGATTTTATCCCCCCCCCTTTCGAGCCAAACCCCTGTGTCCTCTACTACCCACGACATTGCATTAGGGATCACGTCATATCGACCTTTTAAGTAATTTATATGCATAAACAAGTGCTCAATTTTAAACCAATTAAATAGCGCATTTCTGACTTCAGTAAAACATTTGCCACAGGGTGAGAAAAAATGTGCAGCTTGACTGAGACTTAAACCCGGGGCCTTTTGCTTACAGGGCAAATGCTCTACTGAATGAGCTACTAAGTCGCTTAGACATCTTTCTACCTATTGTGAGACTGATGTGGTTACTTCCCAATATACCGAACAATTCTGTAGCCGCCAATTTGACTGGCTTATCTGAGACGACCCTCTATTCAATGTGATCAGATCCAGTTAGCATACTGAATTAATGAGATTACATTAATGCTAAATGAAAATAGTTGGGACATTTGGCTTTATTACTTTTGATGGAAAAGCGATGTTATATTAAAGTTATCTAAATACCACAAGCATATTGAGAGGTCCATTCTGTGTGTAAAGTAAGTATTTACAAAGTTTTAATCAATACTGACTAACTTAATGGTCTTGTTAACTTGGACATCCTCAAGTATTGAGTTCTCGGCATATTGGTATTCTCGGGCTATTTACACTAGTGCAATATTTGACGTCAAGTGTGATATAATTTTACAGAGAAACCATCGACAATAACAAAATTGATTGATCCTTGTTTCTTAACCTTCTTTTTATTGAAAATGTTTGGGAAACAGGTAAAAATATTCACTTAATACAGAAGTACTGTTAGACCATTCCTTTTAAAATTTTTAATTTAAAATATGTACCGAAGTCATTTAGAGCCATAGCTGTTATTAATATGATAGTAAACTTTATACATGATGATTGTAATACAGCATGCCCATTTAACCTTTGTATAGGGGTTTTACACCCAAAATAGGCCATATACCTCCAACATTGTAGGGACTCTCTGGTTGGAAGGACACAAAGTTAAGGGAAATTGCTATTGTACCCCCAGTTACAAAACTCGGATGGCACCCTATAATAACATGAACTCTTTCAGTGTGATAGTATTTCTTGTTCTCATTTGGATCATCTTATATTTTACGATCCAATCTGTTCTGTGATTAAGAACACAGAACTTCAATGAAACTGTTGTTTATAGATTTTTTCTCTATATGTGCACCACACTCATGGCAGACTCATTTTCACTTCATTGTCAAGAACTCAAGACGCCATTTTGGATTTTTTTTTTTTTTTGACTTGTTGCATTTTGACAGTTATGTTTTAAATTTGTTTTTAATTACCATTGTAAATTTATTACAATTGAAGGGAAGATACTGATGCATTTGATGATATATTCAATATAAAAGTGAGGGGTTGTTTTGATCTTTTTTCTCGCAGTAACTTCTTATGCTGTCGAGAACTGGATACTCCAGGATACACAGATTTTCAACAGAACTTGAAAAGATCTGGATATTAATAACACTAGTAAATAATCAATACTTGATAAACTTATTTTTGTAAATATATTGTAACAAAATATAAGAAAACCATTACCATAGAAATGACAGGCTCTTAAATAAATTGAAACTATGCAAATTACTTTCGTTTTCAATAATTCTACACGATTGGTTTATTTAACTAAATGTGAGAACAGTGTTCTTTTAAAAACAAAGTTTTTTGTGTGAAGACCGTATATTAATCAAAAATTCATAGGAAAAGTATGACATATTGTTTAAATAAATCTTATAACTTAAGTGGCTAAATAAGACTGTTCATGTTTCAGTTTTATGCTACACAGATTAATATGGAATACAAAGAATTTTATACAAATCAAACAAGCAAGTCTTTATGACGTCATCGAAAAACGCAATGTATGCAGTTTTTAATGACGAATTTCACAAAGGATGTCCCCAAAAGCAAATTTGTCTAAGATTGATTAGATGATATTTCAGAAGTTTCAGCAGAATCACACCAAAAAGTATCTTTTGTATCACCGAATATGAATAATACATTTATTGTAAGTATTTTGCGCAGTAAGTAGAGATGCGCCATTGGTTTTAAAATGACATTCCCATTACAATTTTTGTGGGTGGGGTACTTAAATGGGTTTGGAATTGGAAGCAATAATCAGATTGGATTCTGTACTCGAAGTTAACATTGACAGTCTTTAAAACTACATTAGCAGTTAAAAGACCGCTAAACATGCATTAATATCGTGTTAGATTAATATTCAGATATTAGTTCAATTCAGCATACACTGATGCAGGAAGATAATCTCTACAGCGGAGGCCAATACGAAAAAAAAAAAAAAAAAAAAAGTAACCGGAGATAAGTGAAGATAAGTCAATAGGAATGAAGTATAAAAACATTTTTAGCATCTAATTGTTTAGACTATCAGTTATCCTCGAGTATGCAGTTGACATATCTAAGAAAAAAAATTATTGTCTTTTTTGATTTAACATAAACAAGAAATATAATTTTCCTTGTATGGCAAAACTAAGTCATTTATTTAGTCTTACATTGTTTTCAAGTGGCTGACATCGTTTTTTCAATGAAAAACCACTAGTGGTCATGTCTGTATAATTCAGTGAGGCTGACTTGAGAGTACAATGAAACAACGCATCAGATTGGTTTTTCATTTAATCATTGTAGCATGTCTTTAAAAATGAATTTTGTGTCAGAAATAATATAGAGGAAATGTTGGTTGCACAGATTTTTTTATTTCATTGTTTCACTAAAAATATGCCAGATGAGAAAAAGTACTTATTGAAAAGGAGGTTTTGCAGGTGTGTTGTATAAAGTACATTAAATAATAGCCCTGCATCAATAACTCGCCACATTTTGGCTTTCTAACGCTAAAAGGGATGTTGACAAACAAAACTTGTAAGAATGATGTCACACGGAATCCATTTAATAAAAATTGAGGTCAAAACAAAAAAAGGCGTCGTAATAGTGGTGCGTCGGAATAGAGTACCGTACGATACATGGCTCCCTCTCTGTTTTTGGGGAACAGTACCTCTACCTTCAGGAGGGGGAATTTTGTGTAGTTCTGTGTAGGGGGATTTTTATGCAATTCTTACTACAATACTTGTATAGATAAAAATGTACAAAATAGTTCATGTCTTCTAGTTTTATTGGGTAAATCTGAAATGAAAATCAAATGGTATACTGCGTAACAATCTACCACTTAACCTTTCTTGTTATTCATATGAGCTCTTGCATTTTCAATTGTAGGGGAATTTGGCTTGAAAATAGGGGAAAAACATACTCTTTGAATTTTGGCCCAATGTCAGCACTAAAAATGGAGATTGAGAGCCCTGAGTTAATATTAATGAATTTTGTTTGCCATGAATTGAAGTTTCTACTCTCAATATCGTAATAATGGGCCAGTAATAGTAAAATAATCCAAAGACATATCTTTCAGACCCATCCAAGTGTGAGGATCAAAAGTACAGAGAACAATTACAACCCCGTGCAGTGTTTTGATCCACTATGTCATGACAAGTCCCCACATATGCACTGTCCGTTTTGTGTGAAAACAGAATCTTACACAGACCCTGTGATCCTGAAAGCCCACTACAGAGTTAAACATGTTGACAAAGGAATTGACTTTGCAGGTACATGTATACATTTTATAATTTCTGGTAAATAAACAAATTGTATCTAGAGTTTTAGGACTTATGATTTAACTTGTATAAAAGATAACACTTCTTTAATTGTAGACATGCATGTTGAATTATTTTTTTACACCCATCAAATGTCTTGATGTATAATGGATTCACCTTAGGGTTGGCCGATGGTGTCCACTGAAGTTTTGCGCTCTCAAATTCTAACACGAATCAATCTTTACCAAACTTGGTCACAATATGAATTGGCACATTATCTCAGCCAAGTTTGTTAATCAGCCAGAATGTCTCGGACACCCCAGAGTTCCAGCCCTTAAATTTATGAAATAGTGTAAAATTAAAAGGTTTTACTCTCGTTTACTAAAAATCTAAACCGATCTTTGGTTTGTCACAGTGTGTATGGGCAAAATATCTCAATCAAACTTAATGACCAGACAGAATGTCCCAGAAATTCTCGATTTAATGAAAAATTGCAAAATTATACATGGTTAATCACATGCTCTTCTTAAAACGTGACATCATCTTTGCCATACTTACTCAAAATGTGTGCTTGCACTATATCTCAGTCAAGTTTGATAACTAGTCAGAAAGACTCCAGAGTCCTGGCTCTTGAATTAATGAAATTGCAGAATGAGCATATTTTGCGATAAGCAGCGCCCTTGTTCAGTGTTAAAATAAAACCCAGTTTATAAGGTATTTAGAATTTGTAATTTATCTCTGTTCACAGGACTCAAGGTTTTGCGCTGCTGTGACCAATGTGATATTGTTGGAGTCATTAAAGGGGAGAAGAAATTCAAAGGCGCCCACTGGCACTGCTACAAGTGTAAGAATGGGTTCAACCGACGTGATGAGGCTATCAAGCACTATAAAACACACTTTCGTAATCCCCAGACCACATTCCAGATTCAGATAGCCCAAGTTAGTATGTCACTCTCATTTATTTCATTTCATTATTATGATTATACTTAATATTAAGTTGCTTGTGAAAATATAAGCATCTTAACCCTTTACCTATGAATATTCATGTGCAAATATAAATGTGATGAATAATCAATGACTGAACTTAAAATTGCATATGAAATATGGATTATTCTTTGACACACAGACTGTGGAAAAACTGAGCTGAATATTGTATGAGCAAACAGAGGAGACCCTGATCAGACAGCTCCTCAGGGTCTGCTTTGTTTGCCAATGAGTCAAAATGAGTCTTTGATTTATGAGGTAAAGGGTTATTTAATTGGGAAAAAAATCTTACCAGAATACCCACAGAAGGCCCATGTGTCCAAATTGAGTGACCAAATGCTCTTTCATATGCAGTACTGGACAGACATAGTATTGAACTCAGGTTTCATTGGTTAAAAAATTAGGCACATTAGATGTTGAGGAAGAAGCCTTCATATCATATTTTTGGGAAAATATCTCCATTTTCTATCATTGGGGAAGAAAGAAAAACAACAGGAGTTGGATGAAAATATGGGGAAAACTGCATGAATTTAAATAATAATCCAGAGGGGAAGGCACCTATGAACAGCCCCTGATAAAGAAGAGAAAAAAAAAAACCCAATACCATTTGGCATTACTATGACTTTGTTGACCGGTGTAAGAACTGATAATCTCTGGACGTTCCTGATTATTGTTTGTTTGACATAATATTTATAAATAAACCATGGTATCTGGTGGTCTGGTTTTGCTGTACATAATTGATTGTACATTCGTTCACTTTATACTGGAGACTTTCCTGGAAGCACATGCTATGGCACCTGTAATCATTACCTCGATGATCATTCTCAGATTGTCTGTCAGTATTCACCACTGTCACTGATACCTTTGGTTTCATCATGACTCAAGTGAGAATAGGATGAGGAATACAGTTATGTTTATTGTACTGGTACTTTGAGGGGTGACAGCAAAACTAGGCTAAGTGCAATTAGTGCATATATACATATAAGCACTTAGCTTAGTTTTGCTTTCACCCCTTGATTTAATCTTAAATATGCAGTGTGTAAAAGTGATGTTAATGGCAGACAATACCTGTCATTTAAGATTAACAAATGACTTATTATAATAGGTGTCAAAAGAATTGAAATTGATAAAAACAATCTTTGATATTTTTTTACTCTTCTGGTGATTCCTTGTAATATTTATACCAGTAAAACTGGTATTTGACAGAGTTTTCCTTAAGAGGCAGCTGGTGGCAGATTTGACCACCTCAAATCCTTTCCTGGCCGGTTCAATTTTGTCAAATTGAACAAACAAACAAAAATGGGAATAATTAAACAAAAATAAAAAAAGAAATCACAAGAAAATGTAGGATCTCCAGTAACCCCTTGCCTCCTACAATTTAAAACTAGCCTTCTACTCTGATTCTTAAGGTAAACTCTGACCTGATACATGTATTAAGGTAAAGTCCCTGTAATGGATCTGCTACATTTCGCACCTCCTTTCATGGTAGAGGTTAAGTGGTCCTAGATGTAGCGGAACCATTACAGGGATTTTACCTTAAATTTGGTGCATGTTTTTGATATGAAGGAGGTAAACCAGCCAGTAACACAGGGTTATGAGAGCGAGGAAGCAACAGCATCTCTACAGACGGAAGAATTCTCTGTCCAGTCAATACACCCAGTCCTAACAGAGGCCATTACTTGCATGACCACTGCAGAGGATCAAGGTATAGCGCCAAAGATTTTCAGTTGGTTTGTCGTTTTCGGTGAAATATTTGGCTCAAACATAGAAAAAAACAAGCAATTGTAGCTTGTTAAAGATCTGTTGAAAGTTAATCTATTTTGGACATAATTCAAGGTATTTTTACCCAATTTTCATGAAACTTAATTAGAATGTTTATTTAAAATGTAATACATGTGTAAGAGTATAAGTAAAAAACTAGGTCATGATAAATTCAAATCTTAGAAATGATTGAGAGTAAATTTTTCTATTCTGAACATAAATCCAATAGTAGTCAGAATATTTGTCTCTGTGTTGTGTTACAGTATTGGTATCAAAACACATCACTAAGTCAAATCTTAGAAAATCAGTTTTGCTTTGAAATTTTCTATTTTAAACATAAACTGATTAAATTCAATATCATTCTGGAAAATTGCCTAGACAGAAAATACAACAATAATGCTGTTTCTATGTTAACTTTCCCATTTCCTGCATGATTTGGTTCTGGAAAGATCTAAATGTACTCAAAAGTTGTTTTATTTTGTCTCTTGCTGTAAGCAGAAGTGACACATGGGGATCACTTTTTCATTGTCCATCTGTCCATACGTTTGTCAGACATTTTCTACTGTAAATATTGAGGTAGTCTGTTGAAGTTGAAATATATAAAGCAAATCAGGAGAAACTGAAAGAATTCTGGAAATAGTGGTCTCACAACTGAGGTGGTTCTACAATTTAGATTGTCTTTGTGTGAGGTTTTACTGTAATGTCCAACTTGACCTAATGAGCTAATTAAGGGTAAAAAATGGCTGATAGATCTGGTTTCTGCAAAATGAAGGTCAAGTCTTTCTTTCAATTTTTTTTTTCACCTTGATTGAAGTTTTATCAAGCTATAGTAATTCCTCATGGTGATTCCAGTCCTGAGTTGGAGTCAGTACTTTTGCACCAGTGGTCATGAAAGAGATATCTGAATGGAGTGCTAACCAGAACATGAGAATCCAGAGTCAAGTGGTGCTGCCACTGGTCAGTGGTGCTCAATAAAATGTAATATCATTTCTTTTCTAGAATTTAACTCCTGGGTTCTTAGAACAGAGCTGTTTAAAATAAAAGGTGTTAAGACCATTATAGAGGGTTTTGCACTATTTTTCTGTTGCCTGCTGTAAGCAGAGGTGACACATAGAGGTCACTTTTCTGTCCTCTGTCTCTCCGGCACACATTTCCCGTCACACTTCAGCAGGTGTCACATTTGTTCTAGAGAACACTCTTGTTCTTCTGATGAAACTGTGAAATATATAGATTTATGATTTTGTGTGTGTGTGGAATTGTGTTGCTGTAAAACTGTTGCCTCTATCTTGTATTTAAATCACTCATCTGTGACTTCTTCAGGAGCATTTCCAAACTCTACCAGTCAGTCAGTGTTTCAGCGAAATCTTGATGGAGCCGTTTCAATGCCAGGGGTTGGAGCCATCGAGACAGTCAGTGTGGCCGACACTCAGACAATCATGATTATACAGGAGGATGGAAACATTTCAACCCTGCAGGAAACATGCTCTCTTCAAGTAAGGTTTTACCCATTACCATACGAGTGTCATTCAGAAACCTACCTTTATGAATGCAAGTAACTTGCATACTGATCAAGTTTTATAATATCCGCTGCTCTTAAGCTCCTGGAGAAGATGAGAACAAAACACCCAAACTTAAGCCTTGAGCCTCAATAGCTAAATGATATGCATGTAGTTCTGTCATATGCTTGTAATAAAATATATCTAGAACTCTATGATTTTTCATGTGCCAAGCCCCTATGGTGTCACAACTGTCTCTCCGTTAACCAAGATATTAAAAGAAAAGGAGTAAAAGACAATTGCAAAACTATATGTGTTCTATGGACTTAACCACTCATCTTATATAAACGCACTATTTGTATTAAATTAGGTTTTTCCTGAGCACAAAACTGTCCTAGGGATGCAATTATAATGCATTTATTAAGTAGAAATGTATCTTTACTATTCACTTTTAATGTCTGTAGAGTGAGACACGGCAAGTCCCATGTGTGATCTGCTATGTTGTAGGATGTGAACAGCGGTCAGTGTGGAGGTGGGGCAGGGTCAGTTCTTGAGGTGACCAAGTCCTCGGACAGCGAGGGGTCACTTGGCGACCTCCAGCAGCAAGTGCACAACCTGGAGAAGGACAAGGAGGAACAGCAGATGCAGATAGAGGAGCTGAAAAAGAAGGTTTGTTCCTGTCAGACAATAATGCACCTTTCCAGTTTTTAGCATTGACATTTTAAGTCCTGCCTTTACCTATAGTAAGTCCCACCATGTTTTAACTTACAATTTACATATATTTTGGCATTTTTTATAAGGTCAAAGCCTCAAATGAATTCTACACAATGAATGAAAGAATAAGGGAAATCCCCTTGAATCCTTTGTAGTTCAGACAGGGAACTATATGCTAATATAGTAAGAAAAGTGGTTGAAGCATGTCCCATCATACACAGGTGTTTCAGAAGTTCATGGATTTTTGTGTCACCTGCTGTGAGCAGAGGTGACACATAGGGATCACTTTTTCGTCAGTCCATCTGTCCGTCCTGCTTCAGCAGGTGACACATGTGATCCAAAGAACACTCTTGTTGTTTTAAGTTGAACAAAGTTTTGATGCACTGAGTAAGAAGAGATAATAAGAAAATCCATTAAAACGTCTGAAACACTCCTTGTATGTTAAATTATGTTGTGGTAAGATAAATTTAGAATTAGAAAGCTGCAACTTGCATTTTTTCTAATGCATTTGGCTTTAACTCAAACAATTCATTTAGGATACTGGGATTTTAAGAGATTATTTCTCAATCTGATGTATGATTAGACGTACTGCTCACTAACAAGCTCATGCTGTAAACCATTTCAGCCATTCATTACCTATTATCTCCTTAAAGCTATTATATACAAGTTAGAGTTAAGTTGGTCCATCTGTTGGGTTTGTCCAATTAAAACGGATTTTCAACAGAAAGTTAGGTAAGATATATCGATTGTTGGCAGACTATCGGCAATAGTTATCAATGAATGAGGTTGCTATTGATTTATTGCTTTCGTAGAGCCGCATAGGTCATGATAAACTGATGTCGACTTATTGTTACATCTCTAACTGAAGCTGTTTCTTTCATTTCAGATTGATGAGCAAGAAGAGCACATAGCTGCATACAAAGTGCGTGAACAAGAGCTTTTAGAGCAGCTGTCTCTCCCCCTTGATAAAAACATTCAGGACCTCTGTGAACAGTTGGAGATACAGCACAGAGAGCTTCTTGAGCAGCAGCTCACAAAACTGAAACGCTCTTTTTATCAGTTCAATTCACAAAAACTTGTCGTTTCTGTCTCAAATTCCACCCTTGCTTCACATTTAAACCAGTCGATAGATTTACAGTCTTTAACAACAGATAATGCAACTAATAACAGCGTGCTGTCAATGAGTTTTAGAAACACTGACGACAATACTACAGTGACAGAGAGTGAAGGACAAACGCACAATTCCTCGGATATGATTGTGATTCCGATAGTCGAGTCTGGGGTGAAGTGTGATATATCACCAAGTCCCCATGGGGTGGAAAAAGCAGAGTTTGAAATCTTGCAACAGGACTTCCCAGATACGTTGGAAGAAGACAGGCTTCAAATCGAAGATGAAAATATTCCGATTGAAAATGATGGGCAGGAGCCACCTATAAAACGTAGAAAAGGAAAATGATACTCTGTTTTAAATTACAGTTTAATGAGAATGAGTCATTATTTGATTCTGGTTAATCAGTATCGGCTATACTAGCAAGGACTAGTCTTTTTTTCACCAAAGCTGTAGATTTCATTTAATGAACTATTATATGCATGATTAATAGATATTTATGGATTAGAGATTTTGTTGTTTGTTGGCTTTTATGTCCTTCAGACAGTATTTCAGTAATTTGGAGACGATGTCTACTTGAGACAGATAAAGTGCTGCCACACTGTAGTACTATGCCGTAGACATATGGCATGATACCACACACAGTCACATTATCCTGACACTGGGCCAACCAGTCCTGGAACAACCCTTACATGCTGAGCGGCAATTAAGGGAGCTATACCAGTACCTTTTTTTTCGACTTTGGCATGTCGTGGTCGAGGATTGCAGATCGAAACCACGGCTGCCTGCTCCCGAGACAGACGATCTAACCACTCGGCCACCAAGGATGGTGGAGATTTTGCTCTGTTTTGATTCCAAACCATTGTGCTGAATCTTGCATATTATATTATTATATTAGAGTATTGAGAGGCAAAAATATTTGGGGAAAAATATTTATTGGTAACGGAAAATCGAAAAAAAATACTTTAAGATTATTTGTTTTAATAATGTATAAGGCATACAATGACAAGTCATTTCATATGATATGCCTGTTAAAGTATGGAATATTATACAACATGCAATTCTGATCAATAATTCTCTAAACAGGTGTTCAACAAAAAATAAATCATCCCTACAAAATAACACGTTTGCACAATTAAATTTTACAGAAAGCGTTTGGAGGCCAACACTGAATAAAATGCAGGGATTCTTTTTATTATTTTGCGGTACCATTCAAACAGCCACAAGGTTTTTTGGGTTTTTTAATGGATGGTGTTAGCATCAAAATTTTTCAATTAAGTGACAATCTATGGCAATTCAGTTAAAATGTATTCATAGCATTGCTACAAAAATATTAATACTGCATTACATGTATATATACAACAGAAATTACACTTGGGCTGTCGTAGTCACAAACCAAAATGTAAACTTGGTAAGTAAAAATCAGAAAGATTTGATACACTGCATTCCTACATACTAATAATAGGGCTTCTAGGTTGGTAAATATTGGTTCTCTTCAACCAGAAGATGCTGATTTGGGTTTTAAAATGTATGGCTCAGAAAGTATGACAATAAATTTGCCTAGATTTCAGAAGAAAAAAAAACTTCAGATGGTTTGAAAAAGTTGAAACTTTATCTTACATCATTATGAATTAAGTTATCACAACTTATACTAATCATTCTCGATGGCTCTGGTGGCAGTGCATGTGGTCATTATTGTGGGAGGAAACCGGAGAGCCTAGAGATGATCTCTAAGTAAATGCAGCCAGTCATGAAAACCTTTTGTACTGTGACTAGGTGTTGTTTATATCTCTACTGGGCTTTTAACATTTGTCATTTATTCCAATGGCAGTACTCGATAGCATTTTCCTGCAATGAACCAGCACCACACTTACAGCTGAAAGTAACTGACATTCTTGAGAATTTGAATCCTGTGACCGGTCTCCTACCAGGTACCTACTGTTAATAACATCACACCTTAAGTCACAGAATCCAACTCAGTTCTTGTTGTGCAATACAGATAAAGGAGCACCTTGTGTGTACTGACAGCACATGGTACCGTATTCAAGCAAACTGGACAATTTCCTTGTGTTATGAAAAATGAGACCAGACTGGTACTCAAACCCACAGCAATGTGGAGCTAATTATAGTTAAGTCAGTGACTGTAACCACTCAGCCACAGAGGCCCACTGTGTGCACAGCAATTTTTCAAATAAAAAAGGGGGGAAAAATAGCCATTTAGTTGGCTGTGTCTTAAACATGGTTTGATAATACATTTAGCTTCAGATGAACTATGTAAACAGATGGGTACCGACACTTACTCCTGGACTAGACAGTGTATGATTTCCTTTATACTTAATAACAAATACTCACATTTAAATTATTGTTTAGACTATATCAATGTGTGCATGTACCATGTTTGGATCTTACCAATATCTCGAACCATAATATTCTTTCTGGATAAATCACAGTATCCTTTCTTTCAATATAAGTTAGCAAAATTAGCCAAATAAAGTAATGACTTCTTAACTAGAGGAAGTTCATTTTTTGTTCCAACATTTCCTATTTCAATAATATAAGAAGCTAAAACTTTGACATATTTTGTAATACATTTTATATCAATCATCTTGAACTTCTATTCCATGACACATTTCTCCCTCCTGCTCACTGTGTATTTCCACAAGCGATAGAACCACACTATTACTGACATTATGACACCTATTTCTGTTTACTTCTACTTCCGTTGTTCTTGACAGAAACAAACATTCCAAATATTGCCATTGTTTGTTTATCAGTCATAATAACTTCCCAGAAATTCTGTTCCATCGGATTCTAAACTAACCAGGCATCTGTCAATATCACTGTCACGTTGCCATGGATACGATCACTGTGGAGCATCAATTATGAGATCATCGTCATCGTCATCTTTCAAATCTAGCATAACATCGCTGAAAATATACATGCATAAGATTTTTGTTTCTTTCAATGATGTCCTTTGATTTCCCATGAAAAAAATCTTATGGACAAAATTGATATACTTCAACACAAGATTACATGACCATTACACCATCTTAACCCTTTCCCTCATATAGACTCATTTTGACGCACTCAATAGGTACCACATAAAGCCTGATCTGCAGAAAAACACAGTTAAACCTTACCAAATTTAATAATAAAGTCCTCATTTCCAGACCACTGAGGAGCAGGGAACAGCATAAAACCGGATCAGCCTGCGAGTTACTCGCAGGCTGATCTGGTTTTATGTTGTTCGCATAGGTCTTTTCATGGTTTCCTCTATGAGGGAAAGGGTTAAGCTCTAGATTTCTCAAAGTTTCAAAGTATGTCTTTCAACTTCAATTCATATAACAATTAATTACATTAAAATCATTAATTTTAGTTGACATTAAATTTTGTTCATTATGTACATGGGTACATTTATTCATGGATCTATGTTCTAGAAAACTGAGATCTTATATATAAGAGACAAGTTTTTGTAGGGATTAATATTTGTGGATAAAACTCTCCATGAAATTGACAAAAATTAGTGTCCCACAAAAATTAATGATTTCACAGAAACAGTGAGACTGCAAACCCAGAATCATGAAACAGGAAGAAAATGAGCTTACCTATCAAGGTTAGAGTTGTCATTACTAAATATTTCCATCGGTAATAAAGCAGGTGCCTTCTCAATGCCAAATATTTCTTGTTTTGACTCTAGATGACGTTCTAATTCCGCACGTGACATGGGATTTGCAGCTGGCTGAGTCTTCTTTGATGCTTGAAACAAAGATGTACATGTAAAGAAATGTGTGCGCGTGTGTGAAAGAGAAAGAGAGATTGTGAATATACAAGAAAAAGCTTAAGAATAATTAAACTTAAAATTTCTCCTATTCAAATACAATATAAAATAAAAACAAATAAAATAAACATACTGGTACTTTTATAATAATTCTACTTAGACTACTTACTGGTTTTCTTTTTAGTTGCAGTCTTGGCTTTCTTTTTTGGTGGTCCCTTAAAAAGATTTAATTAAAAGGTGCAATATAACAATTGTAACTATCTTTTTATTGAAAAATATGAAGTTTAGAATACATGCATCATTAAAAATCATCCCTTATGAATATTCATGTGCAAATTTATAACTTCTAATTTATGACTGAACTTTAAATGGTATATGAAACAGTGGATATTTCTTTACAGAATGTGTAGACTCTAAGCAACAATACTGTAAATTAAGCAAACAGAGGAGAGCCTGATCAAACTGACCTGGGTCTGCTCTGTTTTCCCAAGCATCAACATAAGTATATGGAGGGTTTCATGACTGAACACTATGAATGTCCCTGCCACACATTCAACAATTATAAACACTGAACTTATTGTGAACAGGTAAAGATAAGGTGTTAAGATTTAGAAAGAGGGATATTATAAAGCTAAAACTGAAAAACAAGAGGGCCATGATGGCCCTAAAGTTGCTCATCTGAGAAACATAGCCTGCACAAGTTACAGTTACTAATTTTGTAGAATAGTCATACTGAATACATTATCCATACAGAAATACATCAGGATCATTTCAATTCCACACATCAAACAGTACAGTACCTTACGCCAAATTTGAAGGACATAGCTTGAAAATACAAAAGAAGGTCACTGGGTCATGGTCAAGGACATCCAAGGTCAATGAATGGGACAAATTGGTCCACTAGGTCATATTACAAACTAAATGTCTTAACTCCAGGCCTTGTGGTTTCTGACCAGTCTTAACTCCAGGCCTTGTGGTTTCTGACCAGTCTTAACTCCAGCCCTTGTGGTTTCTGACCAGCCAATTGTTCAAGTGTTTATCTGTGTAAGTCTATTCATGCCCTAACTCCTGACGGAATTGGCTGATAACTTAGCTCAAAGATTATGGCCATAAACATCACCATGAAGTTTGAAGAAGATTGCTTAAGAAATGAAGATGCTGGAGAGAATACAAAGTGAAATCTGGATTTTTTTTAAAAAAATCATCATCCAAGGGCCATAACTCCAGACCTTATGGGCTTACATCAGCCGTAATCGAACTTGACCCAGGGATTATGTTTATGAACATTGTGATAATGTTTGAAGAAGATTGAATAAGAAATAAAGATGCAAGAGTGTACACAAAGTGAAATCTGGCTTTTTTTTATCATTCAAGAGTTATAACTCCAGACCTAAATCAGCAGATATTAGCCATAATCAATCTAGGCTCAAAGATTATGGCTATAAACACTGTCATAAAGTTTGGAGAAGATTGAAAAAGAAATGAAGATGTTAGAGTGTACAAAAAATTAAATTTGGCATATTTTTTTTTATCATTCAAAGGCCATAACACATAATATTGATAGACATAATGGGCAGGTATCAGCCATAATCAAACTTAGCAGGGAGATTATGATAATAAACTTTGTCATAAAGTTTGAAGAAAATTGATTAA
>CM037785.1:44031485-44081485 GCA_021229015.1 Solen grandis
ATCACTTGTATATGAAATATAATGCAAATATTTATTCATATGAAAATGGATGACAATGTGAGAAGATTTGTGATTTATACATTATGTATGCATACAATGTACACAAATGTCTGAAACCAAGACGCAGAACATACCTCTTAACTTTTGCGATACTTTGTTTTAATTGTTCAAATCCTGATTCAGGGTTCTGATTATCTGTATTGTCACCCACTGCGTATCTTTTCCAGTGATGCTTTACTTGGGCCCAGTTCCATCAAATGACAAGTGAAGTGTGGGCACACATTAAGGTAACCTATCCATCACTGAATTATAATCATGGTCCCTGAAATGCAAAATCCGTATAGGCATTTTTGCTCAAAGTCTTTAAAGGCTTGTATTTACTATATAATTCCCACTGTCACTTGATGGACCATGATCACAATGACGAATGAAATTAATAGGCCCTTTTAAGGCCCTTTGGCCACCGGCTATACATGAAGAATTCATCGGACCTGGTGAACGTTTGATATATCTTTTGTTGGATTAGGATTTACTATTTTGTACAGTATTTGAAAATGCTGTTGGAAAAAAAAGGAGAAGAAAACACACACATACACACACACATCTTAATTCAGATTGCGTGATCAGTGATTTCTAGTCATGTAATAATACTTTTGCTCCTCATTTATGATTGGAAGATCTCATCCTTTCGATGTGAAGAGTACTGAGAAACTCTTGGTTTGTGTTTCACGAAACTTCCAGAAGGATTTCCTAAATTCGAAAATATCAATTCCTGTATTATTTCAGTTTTGAAATGTTATGAACTTTACGGGTCAAGTTCTGTTAGAAAAATGGCATCTTCTGACAAACATGTATATCATAAAAATATATATATATTTGTACAAGCATGAATGATCGGGCAATATTTGACTGATTTCTATGTTGATAAATATGGTAGAAATTGACGTAAATGTTTGTTTTCTTTGTAGACAGATATGGAAGTACATGTAGTAGATAGACGTGTCAGTTTGCTTTCTATGGGCAACAAATAACTAAAATAAGGGACTTTATGTGTTGATAAATAAGGGAGTGCTACTTAGACGAAGTTTTGTTTTCAATGTTGGTAAGTAAGGGAGTGCTTACTTAGACGAACATTTTTGTTTTCAATGTTGGTAAGTAAGGGAGTGCTTACTTAGACGAACATTTTTGTTTTCAATGTTGGTAAGTATGTTGATAAATATGGGAGTGCTACTTAGACGAACATTTTTGTTTTCAATGTTGATAAATAAGGGAGTAATATGGATTGACATACCTGTTTGGTTTCTATGATGATATTTTGAAGTACTGTGAAACCTCTTTACAACGGCATTCATTAGAACAACATCTTCTTTATAACAGCAGTAGTCTTGAAAACTAACGTGTATAATACTTCTATGTCTCTATTCTTTACAATGACAATTTCTTCATAACAGCAAATTTCGCTGAAACAAACACCGCTGTTGTAAAGAGAGTTGACTGTGCCTGTTTGTTTTCTAAGATGATATATGACGTACCTGTTTGTTTTCTATGTTGATATATATAAGAGAGTAATACATAGTTTTCTGTATTGATAAATAAGGGAAAGATATATCGAAGAAAATAAGTTGAGAAAAAAAGAGGAACAGTGAAATGGATCGGACATTGTGAGGAAGGAAACAGATCTGTAGACGAGGTCTACAGGACATGTTCACTGACTACTAGTGTGAAGGGTGATAGTTTGATACCCGCGTAGGGCGAGGGTTTTTCTTGGATCTACGCATGCTTTAAAACTTTTATAACCCAAGAACCGTCGAGAGGGATTAATATAAATTGTATGAGCTTATTTACTTATCGACGAAAAAGAAATATGTTAGAAAACTGTTTATTTATCTCCCCTAGCTGAAAGCAATTATCCGGTGTTCATCATTTAAGTGTTCATGTTCAAAACCTATAGTATTATCATCTTCCAAGGTGCAATCATGTACATGACTTGTTAAGATCGACGCTATTGAAATATATTTTTATTTAATTGATGTTTTTTGTTATTGTCAAATCCTCTATACATTGCCATAATTTACAGGAATGATCGTTTGTTGTTACCGGTTTAACAGCATGAAAGTTACCCTTAATCCTTGTGAATGAGGTGTTCATGTGCACGCACCCTTTCTAGACAGTTTAAAGGCCAATCAGTTTTCCAAAAGAAGTGTTTCTTCTTCGAAAAGAAGTAAAAAAATATGTGCACAGATTTGTTAAGAGATGCAATTTGTTCATACTCGTTGACGACAACATTACTACAATGCATAAATAAGAAAGAATATTTTACTTAAGATCATTCAAGTGTTTACAAAAATACATAACTTGCATATTCCGCATCTTCGTCAACTTCGTCAATGTTCTTACGTTTCACATAGATCTTCCGTATGTCTCCGAATCACGAGTGCATAAATTGATGACGTAGCAGATAAGACGAGTGCATAAATTGATGACGTAGCAGATAAGAAAAATGCTATTCGGCGACGGTTCTTCAAATAACTCCGATTTCAGACCGTCTTCGGGAACTCGTCAATGCAAAATGTAAATAATGAGAGCATTTTGACATCCATCTAAAATACTAGTTTGCGTAATTTGATCAACATTTTCAATGCGTTTAACTGTTATTTAAGAGCAGATTTCTGCACATTGTGTGCCATTTGTATTAGTCTACAGTGTGTCAGTGTTATTTTATATTTACTTTTTAATGAAAATTGTATCATTATAAATTATAATGGGCCTTTAAAGGGATGGATTAGGTTAAAACGATTCTGAGCTTCTTTGTATGCAAAAGATAAATTCGAGGTACTTTCCAGAACGTAAGACCGGATTCGGATATGTTTCAGTAGGTAAGGATTTTGTGAAGAAAAGATTTAAGAAAAGCGAACAGCATAACTAAACCACAATAGACATAGTACGTCCTATTTAAATCAAAACTGTTTATAAAATTATTATTTTGTATGTTTATTCTGCTGAAATGAAAAGAGATTAAGACGGAGATTTTTTTTTCAAATGTTGAGAGGTGGAAACATGAAACATATGACAGCACTTAATCTGTCCTGATATAGTCTCCAAATGACTGAAATACCGTTGATGGAACGTTAAACCCATCGAGGAAAACAAGTAAAGCATCAATACTATAAGGGTTACTTACCCTGATATTTCGTGTCGTCAATATTTTACGCCCCGCCGAAAGTCTACCAGACATTTGGAGATTTCAATACTTGGGGAATGTTTCTTCTTTTTATTTCCCTAATATAAATGTCTAAATATTGCATTTCTTAAGAAATGTTGTTAACAAGGTAACATTTAATGCCTTGTTGAGTCTGTGATACGAAAAAGGTGGAATGTCTTCCAACTTTATTGAAGAATAAATTAACGCTTAGTACGATTGCTGTCTACTTACGTGGTGCCACAATACAATATCATTTACTTACGTGGTGCCACAATACAATATCATGTACTTACGCGGTGCCACAATACAATATCATGTACTTACGTGGTGCCACAATACAATATCATGTACTTACGCGGTGCCACAATACAACATCACGTTGTAGACATTATCCCGACACTGGATCAGCGTGATCTCGAAAATAAAAATGATACTTAAGCACGATTTTACGCCATGATTTATACTAGCCTATATGGATATTATTATTATCGTACTACTATCAACAGTCCACTATAAATAGTATGCACGTGATCTAAATTCCACCATCAAGTGGTTTAAACCTTCTTTAAATACTGCGTGATAACTCCAAACACCAGTTTTATTTCCGGCGACAAGAAATACACGTTATCAACTTTCCGTATCGAAATTTGTTATCTCTGTATATTGTGTGGTTTTCACATCGGATTTAATATTTCATTTAATTTGGTTGAGTTGTCAAGTACGATTTTCATACTAAGAGCCAAATTATGCATATTCGTGACAATAAGGATTTGAGTGCGGTATTGAATTTCAGCCTAAGACCATACTAAAGTATGTTTCGAGAACACCTCGCCCGGAGCTACCTTTTATTATGCCGAGCTCGAAAGACGGGTGTACACCAGTACCATACGGCCGAGAATGGAACAAAATTTACACACACACACACTATAGTGCGAAACGGTAGCTCGGCTCACTTGGCGGGTGGTCAATGAAAAGTGCTTATATTCTGGTATTTAATTTGATTTACACTGCAGAAAAAATATCTACATGCAAATATTTTAGGAAACCGCGCAGTTTTCAGCTTCTATTATTTTGTAAAGCATATCTCTATCAATGAACAATACGGGGCCCCCATGATTGCAGAATGGCAGAAAATTTTTATGCTCACCGAAGGTGACGCATATAGTCGCCGCTTCGTCCGTCCGTCCGTCCGTTCGTCCGTCCGTCCGTCCGTTCGTCCGTCACACTTTCCTTGTCCGGACTATTTCTCAGGAACTAACGGCTTGAATTCAACGAAACTTTATGGGAAGCTTTATTACCAAGAGGAGATGCGCATATCGTCAGCATGACCTGATTCCTAAATTTTTCAAAGAGTTATGGCCCATTGACTTTTCGGCCTATAGTACATATTGCATGATTCTTGTCCGGGCTATTTCTCAGGAACTAATGGCTTGAATTCAACTAAACGTTATGGGAATTATTATTACCAAGAGTAGATAAGCATATCGTCGGCGTGACCTGGTTCCTCAATTTTTCACAGAGTTACGGCCCCTTGACCTTTTGGCCTATAGTACATATTGCATGATTCTTGTCCGGGCTATTTCTCAGGAACTAATGGCTTGAATTCAATGAAACTTTATGGGAAGCTTTATTACCAAGAGGAGATGCGCATATCGTCAGCATGACCCGATTCCTAAATTTTTCAAAGAGTTAAGGCCCATTGACTTTTTGGCCTATAGCATGTCATGATTCTTGTCCGGGCTATTTCTCAGGAACTAATGGCTTGAATTCAACAAAACTGTATGGGAAGCTTTATCACCAAGAGTAGATACGCATATCGTCGGCGTGACCTTGTTCCTCAATTTGTCACAGAGTTGTGGCCCCTTGACTGAAACTTTATGGGAAGCTTTATTACCAATAGTAGATACGCATATCGTCGACGTGACCTGGTTCCTCAATTTTTAAGTTATGGCCCCTACTACCATGTTGTTGACTAATATTCATGTCATTTGCCTAATTTAACAGGAGATATCATTTAAACAAAACCCCACAAAATTCAATATGCTAGTAATGTCAATCATAATCATGTCAGCTAATTGTTGTTTAGGCCATTATACACTTTTTCAAATATCCAATCATATGTCAAGAGTGTTGGTTAACCTCTTTGATATGAGCACACATTGAAATGTATGACTTAATTTTTAGTAGTATAAAAACTTAAAAAAAATCAATGAAAGATCTGATGAGTAACACGTATTATCATATTAAATAGTAAACTGTTACTTAGTCTCCAAATTAGAGTTGGTAAAACATCTCATCTGATGAGGAGAATAGATATGATTTAGGAATGGGAATTTCAACATATCCTCCCACCCATTGACCAAGGCCTTATTTGTAACAATGACGTTCTTCGGGGAGCATCTGTCAGTTCTACTGACTTTCTTGTTAGTTGTGTGTGACGTCAGTCACACCAACTATAGTACATTTGTACTACGTTTTCAACCCAGGTTCTCCTAGATTTAAAACCGAATAACTCAATAGTGTAAATATGATCGAACAATTGGATATATATATCTACAACATAAGTATACTAGAATGAAGCAAACATGCAGAAAAATCAATGCTGCGTCAAAAATAAATACTTACAGGCTACAAAAATCGCCTGTGACACAAAAACATGATAGAACTTATTTTTCTATGCTGTTGTAACTGCAATCGAATGATGTAACTTTTTTATCATGTGATCACTTTACATGCGCACGAATATAGCTTGGTTCGATGCAAAGGAGTCTCGCAAATAAATTTGATAGTAAATGTGCAGCGTTTGGTCATTTTAGACTGTTGCAAAAACCCACGTGAAGTCCAAAACAAATCCGATTGTAACTACTATAAACCAAATCAATCTATCGACCTCAGATACCTCCAAGGGTTATTTCGTGTACTAATAAATGACCGAAACCTGTATATCTACTATCCGAAATGAGTTCGGAGCCTCTGGCCCGTGCAGAAAATTTGCATAATTACTTCAATCTATAAATAGAGACTGTGATAGATAAGGTACTGCATGAATACAAATCACAGCTCTAATAGCACTGAGAGAACAGGGTGTCGCATTTCCTTTGTTTATCAAAGTAAATTTAATTATTGGTGATCGACTTGCAGCTCTTTGTGTGATATAAATTTTATGAACTGTGGGCAAGAGAATGGGAAAAGACAGGTAATGTGCATATTGTTAATAGTCCATTGAAATAAAAAATTAATGGTGTGTTCATCTTTTTTGTAACGACCGTGTTCGCGCAAGTTTATAACATTGGGCTTAACTGTCATCGCTTGAAATTTTGAAGCTCGTTTATTAAATTCACTTTGAAAAACAAAAGAAATGCGAAATCATCAAATTAAAAGCTCTGTTCTCTTAGCTGCCAGTCTTACGCAGCGGGAACCAAAAAGCATTGTTGATTTGCATAATTACCACAGCCTTCTTCACTGCGTTTTATCAATCCTCGTTCAGTAAAGCTCAATGCAATCAGCCTGCTGATGCTGAAATAAAGTCACGGCCTCCTCAGAATCATTATGGAGCAAATCAACGCCCATGGCACTGACAGACTGTCAACTTGTTATCATGAAACAAAGAGCGAGTTCTGCTGACTAACTACGCTCACTAAGCCCCTCACCGCGCGGGTTCGAATCCCGGCAGGGTCATTCGGATTTTCATGTGAGGAAGTCTTCCAGCTGGCTTGCGGTAGGTCGGTGGTTCTACCCGGATGCCTCCGTGCATTCGGGGTCTTCCTCCACCCGTAATTAGCTGGATGTCGCTATATGACTGAATTACTGTCAAAGCGACGGTTTACTGAAATAGTCAAGTCAAGTCAGCTGACTTACTTCTAGAACCTAGAGTTGCAGGAAAACGTGTGGAGTTTTTGGCGTCATATGACATTTGCTTTCACCACTGGCACTAGAACCACAGAATTGTAATTCCATTGAAATGTTGATAACGATTGTTTCCATCTGTACTGTATATTGAACATGGTAAGGAACGGAATCTGACATCACATGAATACGGAGGTCGTAACTTTGTACAGATGTACGCTACTATTTTATTTTATGTACAGTTCGATCAGTCTGATATTCAATTAACATATGAAATAACAAATCGTTGGCAAAAGGCAACCTTAAAGAAGAATTAACGCGAAGTGTCAACAATTTGTACATCTTTATAAATCTGCTACATTATCAACTTCCGGTTTGTTATTGTCGGCGATTCTGATTGGATGACGCAATACGAACCCTCATTCTGTCCTTGTCAAATCAGATCACTCGATTCAAAATCGCCCCCCCCCCCCCAAAAAACAACAACAACAACAACAAAAAAAACAAAAAAAAACGGAAATTGATGAGAGCAGACTTAAATTCAACTTAACCGCTGAAATTAGAATTACATGAGGATCCTACGGACAGTCTATCTACACTGTGTGTTTTGATTAACTGTTCAGCCATACACACCAAAATGTTCTCTCTATGGTGTCCTATTCTGTTCACTTCAACCCTCTTCTCTTCAAATTGCGACAGCAAGATAATTATCGCATTGTTCCATGTAAAAAAATCTGCATTTGATATTCCTTGTGAGGTTCTTAGGGCGCTAATTATAGTCTCATTCTTCGCATGTCTTTCTGATATCTCGCGTCACAGAGCGCCAAAGCGAGGTTTTTATCAATTCCTCGCGATGATTTTAAAATCATTGCGTTGTCAATCTGTCTCTCAGGACTTTGTACCAGGAATGTATATAAAGATTGCACACATGGTAGTTTGTATGTTTGCTAAAATGGTTACACATCAAAATATGTAATTAGTATTTTCCAATTATACTATTAAATATGCATGTATAAGTAATAAACAAACTACGCTATTAAACGTAGATTTTTTACTCTTCCCTCACGATACATTTTTTTTCTGGAATACCGTTTTCTGTCATTGATATACTGCTTATTTATTGTTTGGTCCTTTTTAATTTGCCTCCTTGAAATCAATGAATCAATTCCTGTGAGAAGTATGAAACCAGATTAGCAGGCGAGCAAATTGAATGTTTTATACTCACCACCATGTAGCTATTTTCTACCTGAATATATTTAAGTAAAATACAGTGTAACATTTCTATTCTCAGATGTAATGCTATACAACCTTATTGGCGTACTTGCAAGCTGAACGGGTTTTATTTGTGTTACATACATTTAATATAAGACTAAAAAGGCAAACGGGATTTAGTCACTAGTTGCTTTCCTCGTCTAAATACCGGTAGTCCTACGAGACAATGCGAGATTTCTCGCAAAACTCACGTTGTCACTCACAGGTACTTGAGGACAGGGCCCTAGCTGTGCCCCTTCATCCCCCCCCCCCCCACACACACACACACACACACACACACGCGCGCACGCACGAAAGGCTTTGAATATAGCGGTTTTTAACTTTAATTCGCCATTTACATTGAGTTTATGTATCAAAATATTCACATTCAAATAAATCTTACGTTCACTATCCATGTCTTTATAAATAAAAAAAATCACTATACATAAAACAACAAGGTAACCAACTTCAGCCGGATACTGAAGAGCACCCATTGCGAATTCCCACTGTCAACGGATAATTTTCCTTCATGACTGTTCAAAAGAAATACAAATATAATTATTTCTAATGTCTAAAATGCCAAAATTTCGAGTGGGGATTTAGTGATTTAACTCCATTCGAACCTCGATCAACGGAAGTGAACCCATAACGATATCTATGAGGTCAGCGCTGCGATTTGTTTATTTACAGAAGTTATTTTGTTTACAAATATTTTCGGAGCACTCTAACTTTCCCGTTCTGTATCATATACAATCGCAACATCTTTTTCTCAGTCTGAGTTGACCTTCGTGGGCGATGACGTCATAGATGTCATTTTGGGTTCACTTCCGTTGATCGAGGTTCCAATCGGTTAAAATAGTTAAAGCTCGAGTAGAAATTAAGAAATTTCAGGCATTAAAAATGATAATATCTGTATTTCATGTGAACAGTTGTGAAGGAAAATTATCCGCTGACAGTGGGAATTCTCAAATATTATCGATGGACACATTTTCATTGATTTGTTGACACTTATTCCCGATGGGTGCCCTCCAGCATCCTGCTGAAGTTGGAAACCTTGTTGTTTATTATGTATAGACTATCGTGATTTTTTTTCTTATTGATAGAGACAGGGTCCTGTCCTCAAGTACCTGTCACTCTGTCGTTTGTTATAGATTAAATCAAATTCCTAATACGAGATTTGAGAAAGACATGCGAATGAGCGCCTTAAAATACCTCGCGAGGATCGTTAAATCTCGCATAAATATCCTATGTACAGGTTTTTATTTTATTATTTTATTTTTTATTCATTTATTTTTAAATGAGTCAGCGCGTCAATGATTGTGTTATCGCGTGTTGGAAGATGAGGATAAGTGGCACGAACTGGACACCATAGCAATCCTATCAGACCATTGATATTTGTTCTTGTGAATTTGAAGATTAATTGCAGTTTATTTAATTACAACTTAAAAGTGATCTCGAAGCTTATTTTTTTCTACATAATGTAGTATATTTCGGAAACAGTAGGCATATTACCTCCCATCCCAACCTCATTAAAATCAGATTCAGTATGCTAACTGGTCAATCTCATAATAGGGTAGAAAGGCGTGTAAGCGGCCGGGTAGCTCATTCGGTTGAGCATTCGCCCTGTAAGTGAAATGCCCAGGGTTCGAGTCCCGGTCAAGCTGCACATTTTTCTCACTCTGTGACAAATGTTTTACCGAAGTCAGTTAGAAACGCACTATTTAATTGGTATAAAATCGAGCACTTGTTTATGCATATAAAATACTTTAAAGGTCAATCAGATGTGACCCCTTATGCGATCTTGTCAGATCCTAATCATAGATAGTAGAGGAGCGTTAATTAGGATATGATTTTAATTGATTGCTCCCATCCTGGACTTTTACCAAAACTACCTGCTCCAAGTGTGGCTAAATACCCTAGGAAAATAAGGTACAATGCAGAAGGTGTTGGTTTTTTTTCTCAACAATAATTGCACAGAAATCGGTGTTACCATTTTTTATTTTATTTTTTTTTAAGGGGGGGGGGTTGATATTGGACCTAGCGAACTTCCCTGGCACGGGAGAAATCTTGCGTGCTATTGTCAGTTTTGTTATCTAAAATTACCATAGAGTGTTTGTATTTTCAACAATTAGACCTACCACTTCAGAATTACCTACCCTGCAGTTTTCCAATCCATGATTGAACGGAAATCAATGTCAACCAATTATACAATTGACATGTTTTGTCAGTAAATACTTTTCTTAACCTTTTTAACTCTATCGCTCAGCTGTAGTTGTGACTGCGAACATGTATTTGAGTGGAGACGATTGTGTTGTTCGGTTGTCTGTTGTTGTTATTGTTGTTATTTATTATGATAATGTTGTTGTTTGCAAGAAACGTAGACCCTTTGTATTGATAACGATTTCCACTTTGTAACGACAATCCATAAAAACAGAATTTGAAATAAGCAGATTTTTTTCAAGACCCTCCCCAGCCGCAAAGAACTGCTCCAACAGAGGACACGTCGAGGGTGATGAATGTAAATTTGAATTGTATCCCAAAGAAAACAAAAGAGGTAACTTAAGCTGACTAAAGACATCTATGATATTTTAGTATTCGTGCTTCGATGCATATGTTTACCATATTTTAAGCATAATATTTAGATATATGGATTTATTCATCTTGGAGAGTTTTAAACCTGAGTTTCATAAACATGTCATGCAAATTGTGAAACTAATAAACCGAGCTCTCGGATTGATTTATAGATAACAGCATTGACCGGGAACCAGTTTTTGTTTTTGGATTCCATTTCAAATGTGCCCCGCCTACAGTAACGATCCGACTGCTGCTTAATAACGCTAAATCATGCAAACAAAACTTCGAAAGTTGTAAAGTTGTTACAATTAGGAGAAAAGTATGTTTGCTCTAATTTAATCCACTTGGCAATACCTGAGTCACTATTTGAAATACTAGTTGGTTTTGTTGAGGCGCTGTATCATTTACTATTGTTAAACTTATTCATTTTTGTGCGGGATTTGGTATGCACTCGATCGGATTTTTCATAGGAAAAGAAATGTAATTAACAAGAAAAGTGGTTATTAAACTTGAAGGATTTGTACTGACATAAGCTAATCAAAATTTCGGTTATTGAAGAACAAAGGAATATATTCCTTCGAAAGAAAGGAAAACCTCGTCGCGCATGGTAAATGGCTTTTGTTACTCTCTCTCTCTCTCTCTCTCTCTCTGTTCCAAGGAAACCGCACCAGTTAACAACTTAGAAGTTTTGCGGTAGGTCATTGAACCAACAACCGTTCCTGTTGCCATGGCATGTATCAGAGCCATCTTGTCATCGCCATAGACTGATACCAGACAAGCTCTAAAAATGTTCGTACTCGAGAATTCCGTCTGAATTACCATAGCATTAGTCTTTACGTTTGCATTTTTCCAGTGTAACTATATATAACTACAGAAAATATCTTGCATATACCAACAGACAATGGGATATCATTTTAAAAATGTGAGTATCGAAGTTAAAGCCTTTTCTTGTCGGTCAACTTTGAAGATAAAAAAAAATAATGTCAATTTTGAAAACAATACTCTCTCTCTCTCTCTCTCGTTGTACATGTAACTGGTTTGTATAAACAGATTTCGACATAACCAACGCAAAATACAGAGCAACCAAAGAAGGATAGAAACCGGGGTTACTATGGCAACTGTGAGCCAGAAATATCGACACGAAGGGAGATACGATATTCGTTTCACCAGTACCAAGTTGATTTTAGTCAACAACAAACGTGGAAGTGTAAGTATAAATAGACAAACACATACACACAGGACTTGGTCTAGTTTTGCATGTGTGCTTCATACCTCACTATGATGGTTTGTACCTCAGTTTGTATATGCAAAGTGTAGTCTCGCCGAGGTAAATTTTCCTTGTTGCACGTTTCTGTTCCTCGGTATGAAATTCAACTTTAAAACTAACTATTGTTTCAATCTCAAAACCAAACCAAACCACATAAACTAATACAAACCCTAAGCCAAACCCTTACTCTTAGACAAACTGAGGTACAAATTTTCTTCCTCGTAACCATACTGTTTACAAACCCAGACACACATGCATTCGCACATACATACACATATTTTGACAATGGAATAGTTGATACAATTTTGTCAGTATATGTACTTGACATACATACATTAAAGCAATTGAATTGTTGATCCAACATTTTGTAATTACATGTACTTGACATATAACATAACTACTGTACTTATTTCATTATTACTTGTTCGCTCTGCTACAAAGTGCTAAATCACTATAGATAACTACAATACTTTTAAGTCATGCACCCGTCATAAGCATGTGCTGAAATAAACAGATATCTACGAATCCTGAGACAGATGCTAACCTATAACGATTTACAATAAACCTGTATGCATTATTTCATATACATGTACATGTATTTTAAAATAAACGCAAATAATGTGTATCAAAACATTGGCAAATATACTTTCAGAAAAAAAAAAAAGGATGAATCGAACACAAGTCTTCAACCCTAATAACACATTAAGTAGTGGATTTGTGTCTGAGTTTTCTTTAGTTCCATCTTGGTATTGTTTTTGTTTTATAGATTAATCAGTTAAGACTTATTTGTTTTATGTCGATTAAAAAACAAAACAAATATTTCTACATTTTACTAATCCATCTCGACAGTTCTTGGGTTTGACCAGTACTTTGTGCCTTAGAAGATTGTGTAAAACGGGGATCGAACCCACAACCTGTGTAACCATTGAGCCACGACGTCATTCAAGCTTTTATTTCGGTGTTACTGGTTTCGTAATGTATTTATTATAAACGAATGAAATATTTTCGAAAACAGATAAAATATGTGCTTTTCCTGTAAATCGAAATTCATGCTGACCTCTTGACACTCGGGGCCGCCGTGGCCGAGCGGTTACAGTCGTGGACTACAAATCTCTCAGCCCCTCACCGCTGTGGGTTCGAGTCCCAGTAGGGACTTCGGATTTTTCATGTGAGGAAGCCTTCCAGCTGGCTTGCGGTAGGTCGGTGGTTCTACCCGGGTACCTCTGTGTACTCGGGGTCTTCCTCTACCTGTAATTAGCTGGACGTCGCTATATGATTGAAATACTATCGCAGCGACGGTAAACCCCAATACAACTACAACCTCTTGACACATGTTGTAAATTTAAACCTGGTCCCGTGTCTGGTTTCATCGAGAGTCCCTAGTTGCACACTCAAATTACTCAGATTTTTCTGTCAGTATTACAGTAAGTAAAGTCTTTTAAATACGGTTATCAAATTCCATCAAAAGTAAAGAGAGACATATAAATTTTAGTTTCTTGAAATGTTTTCTAATTAAGAAAATAATAGCATTGAAATACAATCGTATCTCGGTTATCCAAACATACGTTATCCGAAGATTAACCTTTATCCGAACCTAATCATCGGTCCCGATTTTTTTCCTGATATGTATAAAAAAAAACCTGTCTTGTTTTCTTTCATGTAACTTATTCAGTTTTTATTATTTGAATATCTGAAGTCAAGGTCTAAAGTAGACATGACAGATGAGATACCGGTACATGTATCAGAGCCCAGTTAACATAAATGATAGGCTAAACTTTTGAAAAAAAATGTAGATCTGTAGCCTAGATACCGGTAATTGGTTTGTAAATATTTCAGAAATTCTCAATTCGAGATAATCTGAAACGCAGGTCATTATGATATGTTGATAATATAACGCTTGCAAATCATTTTCTTATATGTCTGTTATTTGTCATTCGAGATGAAACTGGTGATTTTCAGTGTAATTTTACTATTCAAGTACACTATTGTACTCTTTTATTTAATGCTTTTCGGTGGATTATAGGGAAATATTAGTGGAATATATCCTGATAATTTCATTGTTTTGATCAGTGAAATTATAAAAAAAAGTGAAATTATCAGGAACTTAAACCCGACCCTACGTTATAAATTGATCGGAGCGTCAATTGTGCTGGGTTTTACGCAAGAAATGACGTCGTAAATAACGTTACGCACGCGGGGTAATCCCAGAGTTGTTCCAGGACTGGTTGGCCCAGTGTCAGGATAATGTGATTGGCTGTGGTGTCATGCCACATGACTACGGCGTAATACTGCAGTGTGACGGCACCATATCTGTTTTGAGTAGACATCGTCTCCAAATGACTGAAATATTGTCGGTGGGACGTTAAACTCAACAAATAACCAAACATATTTTAAACTTCTTTCGCATACTCTCCGAAAGATTTTGAGTTGTAATGATGTAGTGTGTTTACATGGGTTTTGAGGTCAATAAATGCTCATGTTTTATGGTTTATACAAATATGTATTATTTGATATTGATTTAATTGATGATATCTAATTCTTTAATCTAAATCCCCATTTTGTCAAACGTGCAGTTTAAAGATCAGTTCCTCCATTAACAGGTCCATAACCGAATTCGAAGAAAGCAAGATTCACAAAGGTACGATCGTGTGTTTACTGCTTCATCACTATTTATCAGTAAAAAATAACTGTAAATCTAAAGGAGTTCGTTATTTTATTACAGTAAATATTTTATGAGGTCAGAGTTTATGTAAATCTTCAAACAACGTTCGATGAGGTCTTTCAGTTTAATGGATTTTAAGGTGGTTTGTGGACACTTTTATATCCACAAAAGACAAACTATAGATAAATGATGGGAAAAAGGGAAAATAAATGAGGCCAAGATAAAGGTCTAGATTGTGTTTCGTTCATTGTTTTCTTCTGTTACATTTGATTTTTCGTCTATTGTATATGCCTCTACAAATTCAGCTAAATCTTCCTTTGTTTACATTTATTTTCAGCACAATGACAGTCGACCCGTCCCGGCATTTGAAAGGTAATGAAGATTGTGGGTAGACGTAGCGGTTTAGCTATAAATATGTGTTATTGTAGTATTGATCCATAGACAGGTGGCATGATATCACATCAGTCACATTATTCTGACACAAGACCAACCAGTCATGTAAATAGTTTAAGTGCTGAGCGTCAAGTAAGGTAGATATATATGTATACCAGTATCACTCTAAACGACTCTGATATTTTCCGACCAGGGATCGAACTATATATATATATATATATCTTTGCACTTTTACACCTATTTTCACTATAAGCCTCTGTGGCCCAAGGTAGACAGACATCTCTATTGTTTTTGTTTTTTTTATTTCACAAAGAAACAAGTATTTTTCAAAAAATTAAAGTCAATCTATATTTGATTAGTTCAAGCGCATACTGTAACTTGTAATTGATGATTTTATCCTCAACTGTATCAATTATGATTTAGGGGGAGTAAGTTTGCACGTATACAAGCAAACAAGTGCACGTATATCTTGTCCGCTAGAGGGCATTGAATTTGGATATCAGGTTTTGTGATTCGCGCGATCAGTTACAATATGTTGCGATGTAAATAACGTAACATTAAAAGCGACAACTGAAAAGAATGGAGGCTTATTTGATATGCAGATTAGAATGAGAAGTGCATACCTAATTAAACCAGCACGTGATATGCCCGTAACTGACAATGATTTCAGAAAAATCAGATAGCAGGAGGTCCGCCGCCCATGAGCGGTGTATCCGGTCAGAAACTCCACGATTTGAAGCGCCGTCACGGAGCAGACTGTGGTTCAATAGGCCATCATCAGAGAAACTTGGTACACTGTGTGTATGTGTGTGTGTGTGTGTGTGTGTGTGCAATTCATAAACGTGTATACATATATACATGTATATACATATTTATTTGCAGGTAATTGATTTATTTGAAGAAATACTCCATATTTGAATTAAAACAATGAAACATATTGACGCTTACAAGTACTTTTCAAACACATGTATTTTTGTTATATTAAGATTCTGAAGAAAAAGAAAAACTATTTGTGTCATTTTTCCTCTGATACATGTACTCCTAGTAAATGATAATCCAATCTTGATTCACTCGCACATATGAAAAATATCTAGAAAATATTTTTTATCTATTTATGTATTTGTTGTTTGTTACAGGAGACTATCTGCATGAAGGTGAGTCTCCCTCTATAGCCTCAGAGCACGACGTGACACGTCATCTGAAACTGATGCCTTTTAGATCTATTTCAGATTTCTATAATATATTTTTTTTTTACATAAATTTATTATGATTGAATAAAAAATACTGTATCTTTATTTTGAAATTAATTTCTACCTGAATCAAACATTATGAATCCTTCGTTACTTTTGAATTGTTCTTTAACCCTTTCCCTCATAGAGGATACCATGAAAAGACCTATGCGAACAGCATAAAACCAGATCAGCCTGCGAGTAACTCGCAGGCTGATCAGGTTTTATGCTGTTCGCTGCTCCTCAGTGGTCTGGTAATGAGGATTTTACAATTAAATTTGGTAAGGTTTGAGTTTGGCTTTCTGCAGATCAGGCTTTATGTGGTACCTATTGAGTGCGTCAAAATGAGTCTATATGAGGGAAAGGGTTAAAATGTATACTATAGGCATATCTTCCCCGAACGGATTTCTCTGCTCTGTTAAGTTTGAAAAATATTGAAAATCCAGACGTTTTGCATATCTTCCAAATTTACAAATTCCCTTTATTTATCCACTTGCATTAGAACCGCAGAAATGCCAATTTAATTGGGATGTCCAAAGACTTATTAAACAAAGATTGGCAACTAGTTTAACTATTGAATATACTTGAGAGTAAAATGTATCTTTCAATAGTACATTTCATTGCCATCAAAATGATATCTTATTTATTAAAATAAGTCAAATAATAAAAAGTTATATGTAAAATAGAAAAGTAACTGTTAAAAAGAACTATCAGATTGCTCGATTCAAAATCTACAACTACAACAATAACATACGTCCTCAAAAACCAGACGTTGTATGAAGATGTATATATTGTTTTTACTTCGTGAAGGTGATTCGTTATAGCATGTTTTAAATGGATATCAGATTGATTGGTCGAACCGTGCATAGCATATGATGGTAGCATACATTTGTACAAAGTTACGGCGTTCGTAATCAAGTGATATCAGAATTCATTCCTTACTATGTTTTAATATAAAGTACCGGAGAAAAAAATCGTACATGTATATTTTGATAATCAAGACTACAATGAAATGCAATTCTGCGGTAATAGTGCCAGTGTAATTATCCTACAGATTAAAAAGACACCATAGTGGAAACTTGCCATGTTCAACAGATAATTCTACATTTGAAATATGTTTTAGCCCGATCTTCAGTAAATCCAAGACGGCATCGTTTCTGTCTGCCAAGTACTTCTCCGTCTGATTCTGGTTCATTCTCTGCTGAACTGCTAGGATTCGGATCGGAACCGGAAATTAAAAAAAGACGACCCCTGTCGGAAAATCTGAAGTACTATGGACAAAGTCGACGCAGTCAAATACCATAATCCTCGTAAAACAAATACTAATAGATCTACTTATGAATGACAGGAAAACCATCATATATAATGATGATTCTATGATAACTTGCACTGTGGTATTTGTAAGTGTTGTATGAAAAATATTTGTAAATTTATTGCATTTAAACATATTTATTCATATTTAAACAAGCTTGTGTTGAAAATAAATACCGCATTATGAAATTATAAAACATTGTGCTCGCTATTTTCTTGAGTATAGAAATATTTTTTTCAGTGGTTGGTGTTTTCTGCAATGGAAATTTATTGCTGACTGGAGATGCACCTGGTACGGCAAATTTGAACGCAACACGACAGCTCAACTTGAACGATAATCAATATTTAATTTTATGTCGAACTCTCCTCAGTAGCCTCCCTTGCACGACGTAGCCGCCTTCTATATCTACACATAACATGATAATGAAAGGTTCTTGTCAGTAGCTGCAAAAAGCTTCGTTATCAATGTTAAGTGTTAAATCTATCAAAAATATAAACCACCAACTCGTAAGATATGTTCAGCAAAATTCTAAATCCGATTGATCACCCCATCGCGACCCCCGAAATCGCAGACACTTCAAATAAAAACTGCATATCTGCATCAGATCTTGGCGCTCAGATCTCACACACTAGCGATTTATTAGAAAAAGCATTGTTCTCTCCGTTTCAGCTTAAATACAAAAGGTTGTATGTTTCACTGCTGGGTCCTTATACCGTGAAGAAAGAGAAGAAAAACGAGGGTACACTGCATTACCTGGGCTTAGTAAGGCCTCCCTCTGAGATAAATCGAACATGGGGACATAGAGGACTGTTGCCGTTACTTGTTTTGGTATGCGGGGCCTCATATATGAATCTGAATCGCCAATTATTTCTTCAAAACATCGCAAATCTCTGGAAAGTTAGTTTAAAAGTTATGCTCTTTGGTAACCAAGAATAAATTGATATTACATACTGTAAGTCCATAGATGTATCGGAAATACATTTACCAATATTTCCTGAGAATTTTAGTCCCAATCTATGTGGTATCAAAAGTCACACGCACTCAGTCCATCAAACTTTTCTACTCCCGATTTACTTAATTTGTTATCATTGAGAAAAGTTGAAATGATATAGAGAATTGTAAAAAAAATCATTATTCATATTTATTTCGAATTTATCACTTGACCTTTGTTTACTAACTGTTGCAGTTCAAACGTGAAAGACAAACATGGACTTTTTACATGTATAAATATTTTCACCATTTATCATTGTAATTAATATTTAATTTAAAAAAAAATAGTTCGGTTATAATCACTATTTTATATTTAATTTGTATTTTGTTTGTGTGCATGCATGTCATCAATAAAATATGTTTAACCTAATCGCACATGAATCTGTAACTCCCGGATTTGAAACCGATCACTTCCCTTGAAAACTTAATCTGTAATCGGGTTACTTCGCCAATCTTCGGAATCTTCCGAGTGTGATCTGCACTGATTTCCATAGAGAAACGCTGATGACGCCTGATCTGATATCACAGTGGTCAAATATGGTCTGGAGTAAACAACTATTTTAATCTGTTTTAAAGCTGATCCCCAGCCCAGCGTTTTTATTTTCATGGTGGACTTGACCGTCTATCGGACTACAAATCAGACATACATTTATTTATTTTTTTAACACCAATATATTAATTTATCAAGAACACTTTGGCCTAAAACATTGATACTTTGCAATACCCGAGTCAAAGTATAGATATATAACTGGCACTAGAACCACAGAATTGTCAATTTTATTGGAATCTTGATTACGACTTTTTTGTCCCTCTGTACTGTATATCAAACATGGTAAGAAACGAAATCTGACGTACATCACTTGGTTACGGAGATTGTTACTAATTAGTACAAACGTATGCTACCATTATATTCTATGCCTGATATTCAATTAGCACATGGAATAACAAATCAATGCCAAAAGGTAACCTTAATGAAGTAATAACGCGAAATATATCAATATTCTGTGTATCATTATAAGTTTGCTATCAAGTTATCAAGTGCTATTCTGATTGGGATAACGCAAAACATCTACGCAATTTGTCGATGTCAATTTCGCGACGTCCTATCAGATATATCGATACAGGATCGCTCACCTCCGCAAAAAAAAAAATCGGAAGTTGATAGTGGAGCAGAGTTATACAAGTGTACAACTCCGCGGTTCTAGTGCCACTGAGATATATTTAAAGAAAAAGAAATAAATAAACACTCTGCGCATGGCAATGAATGAATTTTGTTTTCGTTTCATTATTATTAGAAACAAAGGGGCGACGGAGAAAAAAAAACATGATTTACCACTTGTAAGTATATCAGCAAAGATATATGAAACTGTCTGAAATAACGACGAAATAAATACAACAGGTGAACGGGATGCGAACGATATCTCGCTCTTGCAAATGCCTGTAGAGGCTTGAAAGACAGTTTCACCAGTAATAGAGATCTGCGATCTAATAATAAGAGACTACATATTTACAATTGATATTAGCAATTTTACACACATCTCACCTTATCTTGCGGTCACATGATAGCACACCTAACTTAATGAGAGCCCCTAGTGAGTGCTTATATGATCTTTGTTAGGTTATTAGTTCATTGATATCGGCATTAGAAAAGAGTAATTCTGTTGTTTTTTTTTTGTTTTTTTGTTGTTTTTTTATGATATTATTACGCAGTAAATATTATTTAACAACGTCCAGCGCGCCTGTGTATGCTGAAGAAGCTACCATATGCTTAAAGGCGTTTGAGCGGGTTTTTTTCTAACGTACAGATTTTTCTAAAAATTTGCATATTAGTACTTTAGACTTTAACTAAAACATATATGAATTAAAAATAGGGGGTCACCATGCTTGTTTTAGAGATCAAGCTTATGGTAGAGCATCATTATTTGCTAAAAATTGCTGGAAAAAAAAAAAACATGAAAAAGCATGACTTTAAAACAAAGAAAGATTTCGTTTCTAAATACTGTAACAGCATATTAAAATGATATTTTTAAAATATGTTCTCTCACCATTTGTAACTTATAATGTATTCTATAAATTACAGATAAAAATACTGTCAAATATGCATTGAAAATACAAAACAGGCATAACATCTCATTTGTGCCTGGAACAAAATGTATACAAAAACTATCCCAAAATTGTGAATTTTCTATATTTTTCTAAATAAAAAAAAAATCAACAGATAGATTTTCTTTATTTTTTCAGAGTCAGTTTTCTGATATAAATGCTTTATGAAAATGTAAAAAAAATACATACCTCACCAGATTTGTTTTTTAACTAAAACTGCTTTTTTTATTGAAATTTTAGCCAAATTTGCATAAAAACACTTAAAATGTGACGTTTTATACCTTCAAAATTTGGCAAATATACTTTTGATGATATTCTTAACACATGAATCTTAAAATTTCTAGGCTTTCTTCTATCATTCAACTTAAAATAAATGAGAAATTCGAAAAAAATTACCAAATTCAAAATCTGCACCAACCCGCTGAAACGTCCTTAACAATGATTTATGTTTTAATTTTGCAAAAGGAAATAAAATTGAAAAAAAATATATATATACGCTAACATAGCTCCTAATTATATGCGGTTTTATAAGACAAAATATAAAAAAAACTGGACCAATAAAAGAAGAACAATAACAGAAAAAATTAAATTTCAAATTACAATATGATATAACGATACATGTACAATGAAGGCTAATATCAAAAGAAAAAAAATGTATTATCATCATGAATATTCATCGGCTTCTAAATTGTTTAAAATTTATGTTTTATACAAAATCATTCCAATTGAACGACAATATCAACCTTGTACATGATTTAGACAAAGGAGACCATGTTTATATTTTCTATTCGTGCTTATATTAACAACAAATTACCTCCCTTGCCTAGTTCTCTACAACTGAAGATAAGGATATTCGAAAGAAAAAATAAAATACTTGGAAGTGGCTAAAATTACACCATTTAAGCCATTTTTTATCTACTTAAACGACGTAAATGTATCTTACACATCATATTTAATGTGAATTGAAACACCATAGATGTCATTGAATTAAGAATTGCCGGTAAGGTATCGTGATTTTTAAGAATAAAACTCGAAAATATTTGATGGCCGTGGCCACGATTCTGTCGGAATATGGCAAAACTAAAATAAAATTCTGTCATCAACTATCATTTTAGGTTATGAATCCATAATGTAATGTATTAATTTTTTTTATCATACATATTCAGATTTAAAAAAAAAATGATTTGAACATCAAAAACACTTACAGAAAGATATTCCCGAACCAGTTCATGTCGATGATATGAAGAAAAGGAGTGGGTCTCAATGCATATGGGCAAAATCGGTCCGTTTGAATATCCATCAAATTTCCAACAAACAACCAAATAAGAGATGCTGACAATGTGACTTTATATTCGAGATTATATTTTTGTTTCTATAATAGATTAAATTGATTGTCATTGTTGACATATGCATGAAGTCTGGAAATTTAGTGTTAAATTTGTTTTCCTACCTGTTAGCAAGAGTACATCATCATACAAAAAAATAAATTATAAGCCCGTACATTTCAGTACATAGTTACAAAATCTTATGGCACTGAAAATGAAAATGGTTTTCAAATTGTCAAGAACTCCTGAATTTTTATATCATCATAATTTTACAAATGTATTGAAAAAGCCAATTCACTTCTACTTTCGAATAAGGGAAGTAACTACTGTACCGAGTTGTGTAAATTGATTGACAACTATCTGGCTATTTTTATGCTTTAAGGTGTGTATGCGGCCAGGTAGCTCAGTTGATAGAGCATTTACCATATAAGCTAACGGCCCCAGGTTTGAGTCCCGGTCAGGCTGCACATTTTTCCAACCCTGTGACATTTATATTAAATATATTTCCTCAAATGTATTAAATTCTATTTATCATTGTTTTGCCATCGCTTTACAGTGAACACTCATTCTGGTGTGCATCTCCTACACCTGGCACTGAGAATATACAATATTTTGCAGAGTAGCTTATCTCGTAGTTAAGGTCTTTGTTTATACCAAGGCTTTTCTAGCATTCTTGTAATCACTGATGGGAAACATTTTTCGTCACACCTTCTTAGAAAAATAAGGGGGAAAATAGTTAAAAATAAAGGAGAAAAATTGTTCAGCCTACCTAGCTACCTATTGACCTTTTTTTATTTAGATGTTGATGAAATCAAACCACCTTTTTTTAGCAATACAACAATCATATCCTTAAATTTATTTAATATTTTTATTTCAGGCTTATAGCAATAAGAAAAAGAAAAAGCAACTTTAGTCTTTAGGCTGAAATGAGCAATTACTAAGCAAAATTTTATGACAAAATTGTATGAAAAGCAGGGTTGGCTTATTGACCAATCAATTGAGTATTGATTGGGCAAGCGGCAGATGCTGGTAATTTTTCCCTCGTTATTTAACCAGTATATCTTGATACATCTGCTTTACAACTTCACAATTCAGAAATATTTAAAGGTTGAACAAAATTTAAATTATCATTTTTTAAACTTCAAATTTTATGATAATGTCTCTTGGTTTTATGTCTGTTTTGAATTTATGTCCATTTTAAACTGATGTGGCTCTCTAGCTTGGGGCTCAGCATATAAGGGTAGTTCCAGGACTGACTGGCCTGATGTCAGGATAAAGTGACATGCCACATGTCTACTGTGTGATACTGCAGTGTGGCAGCACTATATCTGTCTCAAGTTGACATAGTACCCAAATGATGAAATATTGTCGGTGGAACGTTAAACCCAACAAACAAACCAAGGTTGAAACTCACACTCTGAAGTGTAAGAACTCTGAAAAGAACAGTATGTAACCCATACATTTCCTTTATGAGGAGAAAATATAGTGTCATGTTTAATTGCCTTAACCTAGATCAACGTCATCTTTTTCAGGAGTAAATAAGAGGTATGTCCTCCACAATTTCAAGCCTGAACAGCCTGTTCTCTTTCACAAGTCCAGCTGTGAAACGATTGCTGGGCTGGAAACAGGGTGATGAAGAGGAGAAATGGGCAGAGAAGGCTGTGGACACATTAGTGAAAAAGTTGAAAAAGAAAAAAGGTGCACTTGAAGATTTGGAGAAAGCCCTGAGTTGCCCAGGGCAGCCAAGTAACTGTGTGACAATTCCAAGATCTCTAGATGGCCGGCTGCAGGTATCTCATCGGAAAGGTCTCCCGCATGTTATATACTGTCGTGTGTGGAGGTGGCCGGACCTTCAGAGTCATCACGAATTGAAGGCTCTGGATATTTGTGAATTCCCGTTCAATGCTAATCATAAAGATGTCTGCATAAACCCATACCATTACAGAAGGGTGGAGAGTCCAGGTACGCTTCTGTTCTGCTTCAGGGCTGTAAAAATCCACTCGTCTGCTCATATTTACGAGTGAATTTCACGGTCGGACGAGCATAATTTCCCTGAACACTCGTCCGACCTTTTACATCTATCACAGTGATCGGGAAAGGCATGCGCCATGCACCATAGTCACATTAAAAATCAAAATGTCACATCGTTTTTTACACTGGATGCGCCCCTGTCGCATTCCAATCTTTCGGTCTCGCCAAATACTACAGCCTGCTTAAAGCTCAGCTACGAATAGAGTACTAGACCAAATGAGGGGAATTCCGTTTTAAATTAACATATCACAGAGAAGGAAAAGCATTATTGATCAACCAATCAGACTTTATCGAGGCATTGGTGGATCAACCAATCAGATCGAGTCTTTTTCGCGTAAGAATCTGAAAGGGATCTGTGATTCTGATTGCCATCGGCCATTGGCAATTTGCCGAGAAAAAAATCAAATGGCTAATCTTATGCTAGTAGTTAAAAAATTAGGGCAATCAAAATCATATTTGATAATCATCATAAATTTCTATTATGTGACAAATAAAAAACACAATTTAATTATAGTCAATATATGATTCCTACCAGTTTGTTTATTTACTCCATTCCAGAAGTTGTTTTCGATCATAATCCCAAAATATCTCTCAAGAGCTTGTCCCATTTGGGAGGGACAGTGGGTCATGGTATCACACATTCTAAAGTTAGCAGCACATTAACTAAATCTTAGTATGGTGCAATATGGTCCAGGTAAGGGGAAAAATCCCTGTCATTAGAATGAGTTGAATTGGCGAAGTTTGTGTATAAATTATAGTGTAAGAAGCTGCCGATTATCTTGAAATGAATGCTTGCACAAGTGTCACCACATACCGCCCTCTGTGCCCCCTCCACTGATTCAGTTTCAACTTGTGTGACATCCACTCTACACACAGGAAGAAATAAACATACTGCAGCAGTAAAGTTCAAAGGGTCTGAAACCTGCACATGCTAATGTCCGGCCTCCTTTTATCTCTAGCTGACTGTGCTGATAGGGGTTTCTTACCTCTTTGAAATGCCGCTTGTCAAAACTTTAAAAGATTTTCGTGTTAGGTGATTGTTAGAGTGTTTAGATTATGAAATACACTTGACATTACCTGTTGTGTCTTACAACTGCTGCATTATGACATCAGCGATCTTGTTGTTTTTTTTTTTGTTGTTTTTTTGATGTGTGGAATAGAAAAATTTGATCATCTAGCTTCACTCAATATTTTATCTTGAAGGCAAAAAAACTATATGGCTAGTAGTAGTAGTAGCTAAGAATAGTTGAAAGAGATCAGTTGACAGTGACCAAAACCTTTATTTATTTATTTCTTGTTAAATGATGATAGTCAAACTGTTGAATCATTGCATTAGGTTCATATTTTTATTTTTGATCAATTGTATGGCCAAATGAATTTTGATTTTCATGACAGAGTTGCCTATAATATTTGTATGGTGTCTAGACTTTATTCTTTTGTGTTTGTGACGGTCATTTTGTTGATTAAACATGTTGTTCTGCTTTTTTTTTTAAATATAAGTTTGTCATTCAAAGACTTTTTTTGTCAAAAAAAAATCAATTTTCAATTGTATCATGGTTGAGTTTGTTGTTAATGTTATGCATTTTAGACTCACTTTAAAAAAGCAAGTTGTAGTAGTTTCATAAAATGTCATATTTGATTTTGAAAATGTCACATTAGTTTTGAAATTGTCACATTGATTTTGCCTCAGAAAGGGCCATTGTCCCATTGATAAAAATTATTTCCCGATCACTGCTATCACCTGCAGACACATCATGATAATAGATTACATTATGTCACTCAGATATTTTTTTTTGTTGCTTTTTTTTTCTTCAATATACAGATCATTGTTGTATGTTTTTATAAACAGAGATTTTAACAATAAGTTTTGCACTGTTGATAAAGCACATTAGGACTCGGACTGTATGATATCTGATGATAAAGCACATTAGGACTCGGACTGTATGATATCTGATGATAAAGCACATTAGGACTCTGACTGTATGATATCTGTTGATAAAGCACATTAGGACTGGGACTGTATGATATCTGTTGATAAAGCACATTAGGACTCTGACTGTATGATATTTGTTGATAAATTACATTAGGACTCGGACTGTATGATATCTGATGATAAAGCACATTAGGACTCAGACTGTTTGATATCTGATGAAAAAGCACATTAGGACTCGGACTGTTTGATATCTGTTGATAAAGCACATTAGGACTCAGACTGTATGATATCTGTTGATAAAGCACATTAGGACTCGGACTGTTTGATATCTGATGATAAAGCACATTAGGACTCGGACTGTTTGATATCTGATGATAAAGCACATTAGGACTCGGACTGTTTGATATCTGATGATAAAGCACATTAGGACTCGGACTGTTTGATATCTGATGATAAAGCACATTAGGACTCGGACTGTATGATATCTATTGATAAAACATATTAGGACTCGGACTGTATGATATCTGATGATAAAGCACATTAGGACTCGGACTGTATGATATCTGATGATAAAGTACATTAGGACTCGGACTGTATGATATCTGATGATAAAGCACATTAGGACTCGGACTGTATGATATCTGATGATAAAACACATTAGGACTCGGACTGTATGATATCTGATGATAAAGTACATTAGGACTCGGACTGTATGATATCTGATGATAAAGCACATTAGGACTCGGACTGTATGATATCTGATGATAAAACACATTAGGACTCGGACTGTATGATATCTGATGATAAAGTACATTAGGACTCGGACTGTATGATATCTGATGATAAAGCACATTAGGACTCGGACTGTATGATATCTGTTGATAAAGCACATTAGGACCCGGACTGTATGATATCTGATGATAAAGCACATTAGGACTCGGACTGTATGATATCTGTTGATAAAGCACATTAGGACTCGGACTGTATGATATCTGATGATAAAGCACATTAGGACTCTGACTGTATGATATCTGTTGATAAAGCACATTAGGACCCGGACTGTATGATATCTGATGATAAAGCACATTAGGATACGGACTGTATGATATCTGATGATAAAGCACATTAGGACTCGGACTGTATGATATCTGATGATAAAGCACATTAGGACTCGGACTGTATGATATCTGTTGATAAAGCACATTAGGACCCGGACTGTATGATATCTGATGATAAAGCACATTAGGATACGGACTGTATGATATCTGATGATAAAGCACATTAGGATACGGACTGTATGATATCTGTTGATAAAGCACATTAGGACTCGGACTGTATGATATCTGATGATAAAGCACATTAGGACTCAGACTGTTTGATATCTGATGAAAAAGCACATTAGGACTCGGACTGTATGATATCTGATGATAAAGCACATTAGGACTCTGACTGTATGAAATGTGTTGCAGTGTTACCCCCAGTGTTGGTACCCAGGTACAGTGAATTCCCAGGAAGCCAAGGCCCGCCCTCACTGCCCCCCTTCCAGTCTGCTCCAGAACCCCTTATGCCCCACAATGTGACGTACCCAAACAACTTTCACCAGAGCCCCCAGTCGCCCGCGAGTTCAGGACCCGGCAGTCCCTATGGACTTCCAGGTGAGTACTGTTAGCTGTAAATGTACCTTTATCTCACACAGGCTTTTTCATATGAAATGAAAATTGCCACAGTTATCATTACTTGCTCACATTGAGATGCAGATAACATATCAATTTTTCAAATTTGCTTATTTGTCTGGGAAACAATTTTAAATTTTGTAAATTACTTAAATTGCTTTTTGATCTTTAAAGTAACATAAGTGGCCAGTCAGGTCATCAGTTTGGCTCATACAGAGATGCAGAGAACAAGGTGCATCTGTCTCATGTGTATTTCACACAGTTTTGACAGTCCACCCTTCATTTGGGAATTGTTGAGCAGTTCATCATCAAAAAATTAATAATATTAAGATCTTTACATTAATTTGTAGCTATTTGAAGGATAACAATGTTGAGGAATCTGTGTTGATTTTTAGCTCGACTATTCGAAGAATATGAGAGCTATTGTAGTCGCCCTGGCGTCTGCGTCGGCGTTGGCGTTGCAGCATTTGGTTAAAGTTTTGCGTGCAAGTTACTATCAACCTTATATCTCAATAACCATTTATGGTATTGACTTGAAAGTTTATAAATATGTTCAGGGACATCAGACAACCAAGGTAGATAACTCTTGATGGAATATATTACAAATTATGGCCCCTTTTAAACTTAGAAATTTTGGTTAAAGTTTTGCATGCAAGATACTCTCATGCTTATATCTCAGTATCCAGGCATGTTTTTGATTTAAAACATCTTTAATATGTTAAGGGGTATCATACTTTCATGGTAGATAAACAAATTATGGCCCCTTTTTAACTTAGAAATTTTGGTTAAAGTTTTGCAGCAAGGTACTTTCATGCTAATATCTCAGTATCCAGGCATGTGATTTAAACATCTTTATATGTTAGGGTATCATACTTCAGGTAGATAACTTTTGATGGAATATATTACAAGTTATGGCCCCTTTTTTAACTTAGAAATTTTTGTTAAAGTTTAGCATGCAAGGTACTTTCATGCTTATATCTCAGAGTCCAGGCATGGGATTGATTTGAAACATCTTTAATATGTTTAGGGGTATCATACTCTAAAGGAAAATAACACTTGATGGAATATATTCAAAATTATGGCCCCCTTTTAACTTAGAATTTTGGTTTAATTTTTGCATTCAAGCTACTTTCCAGCTTATATCTCAGAAATTTCTTGTGGAATTGACTAGAAAGTTAAGGAGTGTATTCAAGGGCATCAGAAAACTAAGGAGGAACATTTGGACTGATGCAAATTATGGCCCTTTTCTAACTTGGATACTTGGTTAAAGTTTTGCATGCACAGTGTTATTGTGCTTATGTCTCAGTAACTAGGCATGGGATTGATTTTAGACATCATAAAAATATTAAGGGGTATCAGACTATCAAGGTATATCATTTTTGACTATTATTATGTACAGGGTATGTGAAGGGCAAGAATTGAAATAGATTTCATTTGATTTACCAACAAGCATTTTGAATAGTCGAGCGTGCTGTCCTCTGACAGCTCTTGTTGGGCTATAAAATAGCTAGTGGGATGAAAAAAAGTGGACCCAATTTTGCACCTCTTGATGCATTCCATGGCTCATACAGTCAAGATTCCATTCATTGACACCCTATATACTGACAATTTCAAATAACAACATTTTATTGGGAACAAATTGTTTTCAGAGTTATTTGTATCCGTTATAACAGGATATTCCATTTCCAACTCAGACACAAAAAATATGGGAACCAAACGCTGTTATTCTTTATGATTAGTACTGACAGTCAGTGTGTCCGAGTTGCAATTTACCAAGCACCTGTTTGTGATGGATTTTATTTGTCTACCTGTAGATTTATATTTAGTGTTCAAATCCAAAATGGCAGCCCCTGCAGCTAAATTCTGGCAAGCAGTGTTAATTATTTTGCAAAAAAGGAAATCATTACACACAAAGACAAAATGGCAGAGGCAAGACAAAGGGAATTATTTGCTTACTTTTCAAGTATGGAGAACATAACACTACTGGACTCTCTTCAGTTTGTGACATACTGAATCACATCATTTTGTTATAAGAGATACTATTACAAGGTGGTGTTTGCATGTATAATATGTAGTTACTGTGAAATCATTAATTTTTCATGGAACACTAATTTTCTATGATTTCATGGAGGATTTTATTCAAGAATATCAATCCCCATGAAAATTTGTCTCTTATATAGACCTCACTTTTTCTAGAACATAGATCCACAAATAAATGTACCCACGACATTCCCTTAGGTACATATCAACAAAATTTAATGTCAACAAAAATTAATGACTTTACAGTATATTTTACAAATCTGTACATATGTTTTAATTTTAAAGTCTTGGGGAGTCTGTAGTGCTCAATTTTAAAGTTTAGTACAATTTTTTGCTTTATCAAATGCAAACTTATTTAATCTGGTAATTAATTTCATACCTCATGAAATTTTCTTTGTAGACATCCATTTTTTATAATAAGCTATAATGTTATGCATGCTATTTTCCTTGGTGTCTGGTCAGGTATGTGTGTAATGAAATTAGATATACTGAGAAATCCAATACAACATTTTCCTTTGGAACGAACAGTGTTGTTTTACTGAGACCAGACTGTGACATAGAAACAAATCTAAGCATGGGTTCTGTGAAAGATACAGTTTTGTCATTTTCTGCTCTGTAATGCTAATAGATATATGTGGTCTGTCATTTAGAAGCTGTTTGAGTTATATTACCATCTGAATGGCAGATCTTTTTAAGAAATCATGCTCAAAAAAAAAAATGTTCAGCCATATTTAATAGTAAAAACAAAATATCTGAAGCAATATTTGAAAAAAACAGTGTGTGCTATTTGTGCTGGCCAGAGAAATTTAAGTCTAGTGTGTATCCTAAATAGGATTTAGGATGGAAGTTGATATATTACTAACACTTTGACTCATTCATTGGTCAATGTAAATGAAAGCAGAACATTTGCTTTATTTATTTAATAAATTCTAGTGGACTACTGTAGTCAATATGGAACTGTAAAACCTTGATCTTGTTTGTGTGGATGAGTGTGTGGTTTTCTTTGAAATTACTCTGCCACAAAATTAGTCTATATCAGAATTTTATGTCTGCAAAATAATACTTTTGCGGTATAATTTTTCAGCTCTTTAAAGTTGCACTGCTATTATCCACAATTTAGCAAGTGATTAAATAGTTTACATTGTCATGTTTGTGTTGTAGCTGATACCCCACCGCCTGCGTATCAAGCATGCGATGACAGCAGCTCCCAGGCTGGCAACAGCCATGCCACGCCCATGGATACAGGGATGCCCCCACCCCACCCTCCACCCCCCTCAGTCAACATCCCAGTCAGCGACAAATACCCATCTAGTAAGTGTAGCTTTATCTGTATCGTTTTACCACATAACCGCTGTGTTTAAGTCCGATATGGCTAGTAGGATTATTCATGAGAGAAAATCTTTCAGCTGACGTGCAGTAGGCTGGTTGTTCTTCTTGGATGCCTCTGTATGCTCTGTTCTTCCTCCACCTGTAATTAGCTGGACATAGATAGCTATATGACTTTAGTACTGTTGCAGTGATGGTTTGATTATCATTGAAATGGTTATACAACAAAGAAATTCTATTCTACGATCTATAGGCATGCAAAATTAGTAAATTTAATTCTTGCATTGTATTCATACCATGCATTTGAAAAACAAACTATCCTTTAACAGTCTTGATTTAAAATCATACAATATGAATTTTGTTTTATTAATTTTAACTATTATTACTCTTGGGAATGTATATTGAAAAATCACTAACTGCTGTCACATGTTGTTGTGCGTATGACATGTATTAGTTAGGGACTGAATGCCTTGAAAACCAATATAAATCCGTGAGATAAGATGGGAAGACTGTCAAGAGATTTTGCTTTTACTTTCAGTCTGTTCAAGTATTTTAATGGTCTAAATTTGTGTTATATAATGCATAGGGGTAAGAATAGGTAAAGACATCCTGGAAATTTAGATACATTTCCTCCAATATACCGGTTCTTAGATCAAACTCTCTAAATGTCCACAGATATGCAACCTGTCACATACCAAGAACCCCAGTACTGGTGTTCAATCGTCTACTATGAGCTGAACAATCGTGTAGGGGAGGCATTCCATGCTTCTCGTACCAGTATAGTGGTGGATGGATTCACAGACCCCTCAAACAATGCAGACCGCTTCTGTCTTGGCCTGCTGTCTAATGTGAACAGGAACTCCACGATAGAAAATACCAGGAGACACATCAGTAAAGGTGAGGAGAGTAGGGACATGTTAATGTTAATTTATTTAAACATTTCATCAAGAGTAACAGGTTACTTCTTTTTTGTCAAGGCGCTGTGTTCTTGCCAATACTGCAGTATGGTTTCATGCTTAACCTCAAAGCCATTTGAACGTACCAAATTTTGAGGTTGAACATAAAAATCTTGCTTAAAATAATTTTTATTTTCGAGAACAGGGAGTCAGGACTCCGATTTTGGTGAAAAAATTCCCTCCTGCCTACCTGAGCAGACCATATCTAAATATATGATAGGAATCAAGTTTTTGACAAACCTTTGTGTTGCTTAGGGTCCTTCAATTCAAACAATTGCTATACCTGCACCCAGCTTGGGTTGTAATTGTCTTCATCATTTTAGAAACCAAGAGTGCAAAACAATGTGTTCATTGATGAAATAATACTATTATTTTCAGAAGTGTATTTTACTCAAGGTGTTTTCACATACATAAGGAATTCTGTGTAACACCTTGTCTCAGAGTCCTATAGGGAACCCAGCATAAGTAGACATAGAACAGGATTATCTCTACCTCATGAATACTCAGAAACAAATTCATGACTTTATGAATATGTATTTACAGAATTCTAAATGGTATATGAAACCATGGATTTTTCTTTGCCATGCAAACTATATAGCTCTAACCTACAGTATTGCATAAAACAGTGGAGTTTAGTTTGGGTCGGCTCTGTTGCCAGTCCATCTGATTGAGATAAGGGGTTGAAGGAACTCACTGGAGTGGAGATGAGCTGGGCTTGATATAGAAGTGTCTTTCTAGCTCACCTGAGCACATTTGCTCAAAATGAGCCATTAGGATCGATGAATGTCTGTCATTCGTCCGTCGTCCACAGTTAGTTTGCACTCTAGAATCTTCATTTCTCAAGCAATCGTCCTCAAACTTTATGACAATGTTAATTGCCATAAACTCTCAGTCAAGTTTTATTATGGCTGATATTGGCCATTTAGGTCAGGAGTTATGGCCCTTGTAATATAATATTAAAAATGCCAGATTTCACTTTGTTTGCACTCAATAATCTTCATTTCTTAAGCAATAATTTTGAAGTTTTATGACAATGTTTATAGCCATAATTTCTCAGTCAAGTTTGACTTCAAATTTTGAACACAGGTACTCTTTGGTTTTTGGAACTGAAATAATCTCATGGATTATATATTCAGTACAAGTTTGCCATAATATAGTAACTTGTGAAGGCAGTTTTTCTCAGGTGAGTATCTTCAGGGCCATCTTGGCCCTCTTATTCAAAACTAGAAACTCTCTGCTGTCTTTGTCAGTAATGATATAGCACTGTGATGTAGCTTAATCTATGTCGTATTTAGACAAACTTGAGTCTACATCTAATGTTAATATTTTTTTCCCAGGAGTCCATCTGTATTACGTGGGTGGGGAGGTGTTTGCGGAATGTCTCAGCGATAGCTCCATCTTTGTCCAGAGTCGCAACTGTAACTATCACCATGGTTTCCACCCAACGACGGTCTGCAAGATCCCTCCCCGATGCAGTCTGCGAATCTTCAACAATCAGGAATTCGCTGCTCTCTTAAACCGTAGCGTCAACCACGGGTTTGAAGCCGTGTACGAACTGACAAAAATGTGCACGATACGGATGAGTTTTGTGAAGGGGTGGGGGGCAGAGTATCATCGCCAGGATGTGACCAGCACCCCCTGCTGGATAGAGATCCATCTTAATGGCCCCTTACAATGGCTGGACAAGGTCCTCACACAGATGGGTTCTCCGCATAACGCTATCTCCTCCGTGTCTTGATTCTGAGACGGATCTCCGCTGTGGACATTTGTGATCAAGTTAAAGATTATATGCTGATATACAATCAAAATATGCACAAACATTTCTTTTTATCTCTTTGTATTTTTTAATTTGCAAGTAGCTAGCTGCCTATGAACTTTCCTGTGTATCACGATTATAATCTTATGAATCTGTGGTTTGTCTTAGTTTCTGTACTGTACTTTATAAGAGATAAGAGCTGTTATTACCTAGGGACAGATAATTCAGTGTAACTTTTCCAAATGTTATATAAAAGCTGTCGAAATTATAATTTTTCAGTAACTTTTTTTCTTTTAAAGCAGGCTTCAGTTATGTGAACCAATTTTATCAAGAAACTTATGGAATGAAATTTGTCAAACTTATGAAATGAAATTTGTCAACTTATGGAGTGAAATTTGTCTGAGACATTCTAAGATTAAATATCAGAGATGATTTTAACAGTTAATGGTACACTATTGTTGGTTTGGATTGGAAAACAAATATATTTATAAACTGACTTAGAAGACACTTATCTTGTTAGTCCCCTACCTGTGTTTACACCAGAGGTGACTATAGGTTTGCCCTCCGTCTGTCTGTCTGGATGTCCAGAAATCTGGATCCCGTGATAACTTAAAAACTGTTAAGATAATATTATGAAACTTGGTATATGAATAGATGGCAGTGTGGAGATTCTGCACATCACTTTTTTTTTCCTCCAACCAAAATTCTTGTTGCTATTGTAATGAAAAAAATAGGCACCTAACTGGTAGGGGACTTATGTGTGCAACACCAGTTACTTGTTTCTTCTAATCGTACACAAGAAAAACAGCTGAATTCAAGAATAGTTATCTCAAAATGTACAAAGGAAGCTGGATCTTCCCATATCAGATTGAAGTTGCCAGTCCACCTATCAGAACTGACTAAAATTCCTTCAGACTGACAAATTTTCCACTAGTATATTGTCTGACAGAAAAAGATAGTTTAAAAGAACGCCCTCCGTCAGATTTCTGATCTAGCTTTAATTGGAGCAAAATAGTGTACCTGTTATACCCTGAAACCTTATCTTGTCCCATGTATTGCACTGTTATCACTGGAACATAAATTCCAACTAATTTCTTTCTCAGTTTTCTTTCTGTTTTCCTTCAAATGTAGTGTAAAATTATGTATATTTTTTTATCTTATGGGGAAGAAATTGCTTGTATAATTGCAAGATTTTATTTACTTAGTAAAGATGATTTGTTGTTTTATTTTTCATGAAGCATTTCATAGCAGAGCATAGAACCTTATACATTTATTCTGGAAAAAAAAAAAGTAGAAAAAAAATTATTATAGTTGATCTGTAATAAAATAGATTGTAAATGTTAACTGGTAGTTTAGACAAAGGGTAAGAAGATAATAGGGTTGAGCCATGCAAGGCAATGTGTACAGGGCAGTCGCCACTTTGTGTGTATCGTAAGTCAATAGGAGGATTTTGACAGGTTCATAGTTTTACTTGTGTTACAATATTTTTTGTTTGTGTGACTATAACATCTGTGATTATGTTAACTGCTTTTAAACAAAGTGCTGATACTAGAGGAAGTGTGACAGCCAATTTTTGTGTATAAATGGAAATACATATATATATATATATATATATATATATATATATATGAAGTATATGATAGATGTTAAAGGTATAAAATTGAGGATTGATTAACGCCTGTTTTGAACACAGAGTTGAAAGGTCAAGACAACTAATACCCGCCCTTTCACTTATAGATTTTAGTTAAATTTCCTTTGAAGAAATATTAAAATTTGCCTTAAAAAATCAGATTATATACCACAGCAGAAGAAAAACTAATTTTGAATGTGAAAGATTTGAACATTAAAATGAAATTAGGATTGATTTTTTTTTTATTTTTTTTTTTCATTGTTTATGAACTTTGATCTTAAGTTTTTAAAATAAAATCAGATTGATTTTTTTTTTTTTTTTCACTGTTAAAATCGAGTCTGAAAATAGTTTTTTTTTCATGTCCATTGTATTAGTGTGTAAGGGCAATTACTTTTGTCATGCATTTGAATTGAATAAAAAAAAAAAAAAGATTTATCTCCCCTGCGTTTGAAACAGCTTTAATACTTATATACTATGCATTTATTTATTTGTTTACTTTTTTCCTAATGTGTGTTCCTGCACAAATTGGGTTCCCAGCCAATTAAAAACTAAATCTTGAAATTCAAACAAACTTTAAAAACAAAAGAATGGATCTTTTTTTGGGGAAAAACAAAACAAAAACAGATGTCTTATGATTATTACTTTTGTTAAATCATTTAAGGTGTCTTTTTGTAGATTTTACTTTTATGTTATAGAAATTAATTTTGTTTGTAATATCAACAAAATATTTTATTATTTTTCAGATAGGGGAGCATTCAATTTGCAAAGCTTTACAATTGATATCATTTTCTACAAATAATGCATGGTTGTTTTCATATATCTGGCCCAACAATAGTTTGAATCTGTCAACGGATGTTAAATCTGATAAATGAACAGTGTCTTTACATGGAGGGTTGTGTGACATATTTAAAAAAGATTTCCTTCAAGCTTATCAACTTTTCACCGGAGCAGAGATCAAACTTGATACCCTCAGTTTTGTATACCTTGAACTCTTTCACAGGACCAGAGCGCCCTCTATATGATGTTTGTGTCTCAACAGTATGGTTGGGATGAGATAATTGCATCCTGTTAAGACTGGCAACTAGAAGTAATCTTTGGTCTATATCTGTGGTAACAGCTTCATCAAAAAGTATTGCAGGTCATGTCAGGGTTGCCACTGAGTTTTGAAAGGGGGGTGGGGGGTAAACACTGCTTAGTTGTTTCAGAGAGTATGCAGTCTAAATCAATGAATACTTTGCACAGTTAGAAGTATACTATTTTGAGTTTTGATATGCATTTATGTTTTCTTCATGTTTATAGCGTGAAAATTTTGTTATTTCTATTGTATAATTCATTTTATTATGTCTTCATGTCTTCAAACTTTTTTTTCTTCATGGTAATTAATGTGTTGTGTATTCATTAGGTTGACAGTTTTGGTTCACAAGATCTTGGTCTGTTGAAAGAAATACCCCTTTACTTTGGAAATATTCAATATTAATATATTACATGTAAGATTATTTGTGCATAAAGGGAATTTTTAACTTAAATTAAGCTTAGATACAATACTTAAATTAAGCTTAGATACAATAAATGATAAACTTAGAACCAGTGAATCTTAGAATATCATGAAATTTATATTACTTAAAAAGTTACTTTCTTGCATGTAAAAAGAGAAGAGAAATAAAGACAGATGGATCATTACAAAATCCGCCGAGTTAAATCATCATTTTGTTTTGTAGGTTGTCTTTATATGAACTTTTTTTTGTTGTTATTATTTTCATTATATATTGCTTCATGAGAGGATTATGCATTTACATTGTATATTGTAACCTTTGTACATAGCTGTAAATAAATTTGTATAAGGATTTTATATCACAAGTCATACCAAGACCCTTTTATATTTTGCTTTGCTTTGTAGCTATTATTGACAAATATCTTTCCTCTCTCTCCTGCCATCTGTAAGTTCAAGGAAAGAGTATATTGCAAACATTACCTTCTCCTTTGTATTGCAAGAGGAATTACTGATGAACAAAATAAAGTCATTATTTCTATATGGTTTTTCATATTTCCTTTTGTATAATCCATTCAATGGAGCAATCTGCATTGTTAATTTTGTGATTGTGTGATCGATTTCAGCCATGAATTACCAGTCATAAAAATTGGCATATTTGCCACTCAGTATTAAGTGGGTAGTTCTAGGACTGGTTGACCAAGTGTCATATTATTACACATCTGCATAACAAAATGAGGGGGGGGGGGGTCTAGGAACACGATCAACACGTCTCATCCTACACTAACATTACAGGATTTGGTAACTCTTGTAGGTAGGTGCTTCACACTCAGAACAATGATTTTTCATGTTTAGTCCAATAAAAAAAAAAGTGAAGATAACTCTGTCAAGGATTTTGTGAGAATTATAGCCCTTCTATGTTAAATGGATATGCAGTGGTACCAGTGACCAATATCATGCATCATGTCTTCCATGTTACTGCAGTTTCTTGATGCCCAGTATCAATGTTAAGATCTATTTTGTCTCGTAAGTTAAATTTTGGCATCATCTGGCAAACAGTGTATTAAATCAATGGTTCAGACAGTCTCGAAAATGTTTTGAATCTCAGCGGGAGACTTTAAAGTACCTACGTTCAATCACTATTTTTAAAAATATGGCTTTCTCAATGGAATCTAAAACTTGATGTTTCTGGCCTCAATTTTCTTAAGTGAAATAAAGCAAAATTGTATTTATAGCAAATGCACCTTTAGAGTTATTCTATACCATAGAGAGTTCTGGTATTATGCAGTCTTGGATCTAAATAAACATACTTTTATAAAGTAGTTGTGAAAAATAAAATAAAACAAACCCCAAATGCGGTATGTAGTTGGTTCCACCCGCATGCCTCTGTTCAATATGGTCCTTTCTTCACCTGCAATTAGCTTGTCTATATATTATATATGATTGAAATACTGTACAGTGACAGGAATCTCCACAATATTTATATATGTGTGTGTGTGAGTAGTGACATTTTTACCACATATTGCCAAATAAAATACGCTCAAATAAAAAATAGAAGGATTTGTTCTCAGACATTCATCATTTGTTATGTTGTTGCCCGAAATCTGTGTGTGATAACCCTTATAGACCATTTCACTCCGAAATGAGAGTAAACCTATGTAAATCAACTGACACTCCCGGACATCTTATCTACTTGCTGGTGTATAATTCCACGCAGTGTTCATTTGGAAATAAACATACATTTGAAATTTTCCCCAGTATACCTCTCGGTGATTTAAACAGAAAGTTTACCCGATCAGAGTGGGAGTACACGACCTCGGGATACATGGGCATGATGGTAGGCCAAGCACATCTGAAACAAAGTCGTAGTGACACCAGTTAAATGTGAAATCATGAGAGTAAAATTACACATTAACTATTGTGTTGTTTTTTGGTGATGTTAGTTTTGTCTGTTTGTTTGTTTTAATATGTGTGTTTCCCTGTAGTAATTTCCCTGTGTTTTATAGCTTCAACATGCGTGAGAGAGAGAGGTTATTTTCAGAATCCGGGACCGGTCCTTAATGTGTATTTCGAGGGGTAAGAGCGAAACTATGCTAAGTACATATGAATATATAAGCACTTAGCATAGTTTCGCTTTCACTCCTCGTTTTGTGGATGACTACAAGGTACAGCTATGCATTACTCATGTCCTAACACAATCCGTTATCAGTTGGAAGATTCACTTGCGATGTCGTCATATGATCTAATTCGGATTTTAAAAAGAAAAAAAAATCGAAAAGTGATGTTTCATGATTGAATCATCTGAGCACTATTGTTGATATAAATAAAATTGTTATATAAATCGAATATCAAATATTGTACGTTAACGTGAGTTCACTACCATATACACATGTGTGCAACATTTTTTACTGTATATAAAATACGAAAATAAGTAAAGTTGAACATGATCTGTTAGAGTGCCATGCTTGAGCATCCAAAAAGCAATCGTATCCACTCGGTTTCCCCCGATTTTGAATTTCCGAATGTTTCAATACTTAGAATGAAACGTGCTTGTGCTTTAACCCTTTCCCTCATAGAGGAAAGCATGGAAAGACCTATGCGAACAGCATAAAACCAGATCAGCCTGCGAGTAACTCGCAGGCTGATCAGGTTTTATGCTGTTCGCTGCTCCTCAGTGGTCTGGAAATGAGGATTTTGTAATTAAATTTGGTAAGCTTTAACTGTGGTTTTCTGCAGATCAGGCTTTATGTGGTACCTATTGAGTGCGTCAAAATGAGTCTATATGAGGGACAGGGTTAAGGTATACATTGTACTTTATCCATACAGTCAAATGTACATATGAGGATTCAATTTATAGGTACAGGGGCAATGGTTACTACTAGAGGCGTGCATTTGTTTAAGTCAATGGGGGGGGTTGAATGTTTAAATAATGTTATCAAAATTAACTTTTTTAATATTACATAGATGTAGCTAGTACCATTGTTCTGATCAGGTGGCACGAGGGTACACCACAGAATCGGGAGGCCGTGGGTTTGATCCCTGATTGTGACGTATCATATTCGCTTTAAATGGTACTGGTATAGGTACTCGGTCTCATTTTGAGATATAGACAATAAATTCTCAAGAAAACAGCAAAAAAAAACCTTCTGCAGATGTGCATGAAAGAACGTCTTCGATTAATTTTTATTTTTCATGTAACTTCCCTAGATGATGTCGGATTTCAAGATGCCAGGAACTGATAGAAAGTCTTCTAATCTCCAACAACACACATGCTTCATGTTTAGACCTATCTATAACGGCTTTTGAGATATAGACATTTTTATCCTCAAGAAAACGGCAAAAATCGGCTAAAAGATGTCAATTACTACTTTCCGACCATGACTTTGTAATTAATGTTCCGATGATTAAAATCTGCATACCATTTAAACGGCATTGCATCGAGCTATAAATAAATGTTCTAACTAAACAATTCTGTAAAATGAAACCACCTGCAGAAGTGCATAAAAAAACGGTTGAATTTAATTCTTATTGTTCATGTGACTTTGAAAAGCTATGTACCATTAGAAGGGTATTCAAATTCCTTACATTCTGTTTTTGTCTTTTTCAATGTGTTTCACTGCTTCATTGCCCCAAAATGGATTAATACCCTGGTGTTGTTATGTTTATTAAGATAACCCTCGTGTATTGCATGATCATGCTCCTGTTCAGTTTAAATTACATATCTTAGGGTGACGTTTTACTGGATTTGAATATTACACGTATGATAATAATGACCAAACCTTAAATCTAGGTTTAATTTTAATTCAAGTCTTTGGTAAAATTTTATCTGTAAAAAAGTAGTAGAGGTTTAAAATGGCACTTGTACTATCTTGCCATAATGCTAGCTTTTTTGTCGACATGGTAGAGTGTCCGATTTGCATCCCGAATGTCCCGAGTTCGATTCCAGTTTGGGGCAGTAGGATTTTACTTGGTTACATTTTGGTTTCGATGCCGCAAAAGGTAAAATTACCGGAAAGGAAAACAAAGACAGAAATTATAAAAGAAGGTTTAACCCTTTCCCTCATATATCCATTTTGACGCCCTTAATAGGTATCACATAAAGCCTGATCTGCAGAAAACCACAGCTAAAACTTACCAAATTTAATTACAAAATCCTCATTTCCAGACCACTGAGGAGCAGCGAACAGCATAAAACCTGATTAGCCTGCGAGTTACTCGCAGGCTGATCTGGTTTTATGCTGTTCGCATAGGTCTCTTCGTGGTGTCCTCTACGAGGGAAAGGGTTAACTACGCCGATTTTATACCTGGTTACAATAATGCATGGCATTGTCTCAGTAGTTATCTTGATGCTACAGCTATATTAACAATTATTTAAAACTTTGGGGAAAATAATTTATTTATATATTTCTTTTTGTTCCATTAGTGTACTACAAAGTGGCTGCAGTGGACCAGTGGTAACGTACCCGAATATGGATATGAAGGTAGTGGTTTCTTTCGAACCCTGAGCAAAGTACTAGTCCAATCCAGGAACTGTAGAGAGGGATTAGTATAAATTGTAAAAACTTGTTTCCATATTGACGTAAATTAAATAGTTTTACATACTAAGTGAAATGATACCTCCGATATTACTTCATATCCTTTTTATAGAATAATAAGGGTATATTATGTTATGTCATACTGAAATGCTCGTGTACAGATACGTTTCCGATCCTTTCTATTTATGTGTCCTTGCACGCTGAAACAGAAAATACTAATGTGTGCATAATTTGCAATGGATTGCATATTTTTGTTGTAACAAGAACCTTTATCGATAATGCTTTCGTTCCTTTTTTTAACCTGGTCTCCATGAAAGTCCTTGGAGATCACAAATATACATGCACACAAAAATGAACCACATCGGGCTAAAAATAAGTGACTTGTGAAACTATATGAATAATAACCGTAACTGTCTACCGTCAAGCTTTGCAAAGTTAATTACATGTTTTGTCAATGCATTCATTGCTTATCTGACACATCAAATTTATAAAAACGAATTTCTCTAGTAGTTGCACGCACCGATTCATTTGCTCAATGCCTTTACAATGATTCTAGAACAGGTATATATATGCCTACAAACCGAATCTACAATTTCACATATTTCAATACATTAAGCAGATGTATAGTAGGCTACTGTTTTACGGTGCATTACCTCAAATTGAAGAATATTCATGATTGGCTAAAATTGCTGCAAACTGCTTTGAAACTGAGGGTTGTGGATTCGATTCTCAGTAGTAGGACAACTTTTTTCTTTCTGTTTTTCATATATATATATATATGTGTGTGTGTGTGTGTGTGTGTATTTATGTGTGTGTGTGTGTGGTTAAGCTATTTAACTAATAAGTATTTAAAACTCGTGAACTAAACTTTCATGTGTATGCTTCGCTTACTGATTATCTAATTCTAACGCCGTTTACATATTTATACAATAATAAAATGCTGTATGTTTCGAAACATGTCCCATGATAGTTCGTGCAATATATTATAGACAGTACCCGTTTAAAAAAAAGTATGTTTATAAGCATAGTTTAAATAAACGCATTTTTATCTAAAAGTAAGTAAAATAAATTTGAAAAATAAATTAAAGGATATATCAAATGTTTTAAATTCCTCAGCCCTGTTTCTGTTTAATATATAGAATTATTTAGCCAAGTTTTGATTAATAATTTCAAAGACCTAAACCAAGAGATATGCTACTCGGCGAAATAACGTTTATTTTCGGCGCGAATTCTCGAAGGTGCGCGCCAGAACGAGAGTTAAGTGTTAGTAAGCGATAGCAAAACATGTATAGTTGAATAATATTTTGCTAAAATAAATTATCATTGTGTTTTTGTCCTGTTATTTAATACTTTTATCATGATTTTGCGGAATAGAATGGTGTATACATCTATCATTTCAGTAATTAATCGTAATAAGTATTAAATTTACTTGCTGTTGCGTTCGATACCTTATGGTTTGAAATAGAATTGGTAGGTTTTAATGCACAAGTAATAATTACATTTATAACTCAAAATAATCTATTTTGATCTAAGTAAATTATTTGTTCCAAATTTTGTATTATACTAACGAGAACTCAAGACGCCATTTTTGAAATAATATTTTTGACTGTTGATGGTTTTGGACATTTGAATTTAATTATCATTAACGATTTATTACATTTGAAGGGAATATTCTGATGCATTCGGGAATATATTTAATATAATTTAATATAAATGTCACAAGGTAAGAAAATGGGCAGTTTAACCAGGACTCAGACCCGGGGCTTTTCGCTTAAAGGGCGAATGCTCTACCGACTGAGCTATCCGGCCGCATACACATCCTTCTACCCTGTTGTGAGTAATCAGTACTGTGACATAAAGGTGAGGAATTGTTTTATTCATTTTTCTTACAACAACTTCTTACGCTAGCGAGAATTTGATAGTCCTGGATTAAAACCAAAGTAATGAGCTACACAGTACAAAGTTATTTTACGTTCACTTAATACTGACTTCATTACTACGCTTGAAAATGTGTGGGCTAAAAGTGAAAAAGTTTTGTTAAAAATCCTGAAGTTATGAACGATTTAAATCTCATCCTCCGAAGAGATTAATTGTAATAATTATATTTCAGTTAATTTGTCGTGCAGTGTTGCATGTATTTAAATTGAGAGTAAAAGGTATACAACCGATTTCGCAGTTTAAATGAATGTTTTATGTTTTTACATTGCAAGTCCTTCATGGATGAAAATAACAAGAAAGTTATCTATCAGTTTCGAATGGCGTCGGGAACACAACTCTGTGCAGTAGTTATTTCCCTTACTCGAAAGTACAAGTTCACCACATCGCGGTCGCGCCGAGATTATATGAGATTTCCTTCACAAGGTTTTTTTTGAGTAGCGCATCTTTTGTTTTAGGTCTTTGATCTCGGACCACACAAAATGATGGCATAATATTTGACTCGTAATGTATTTAATGTTATTTTCAAGTGAATAATTATTTATAAAAATTATTGGGGGTGTATCAATGTGAATTTGATAGAATTAATTGGTACGTGAACAGTTTTTATTCCATGTATTTTATTTATGTTGCATTTCCTAATTAAATCTTAGAGGGGCGCAGTTTGGGCACTCGAGGATATAACTTAAAAAAAGCTACCCCCCCCCCCCCCCCCACACACACACGTGTACACATGCATCCGTCCCAGCCGGATACCCCTCAGAATGCATCTCCATCATCCTAGAAACATTTTTCCGGGGGAGCATGCCCCGGACCCCCTAGCACTGACATCACATTCATATTTTGAGCACCCCCAGTTGACAATATCTGGATCCGGGCCTGCTTAACGACTAGTACCGATTTTCATCATTACTATAGAAGATAAAGAATTATGTATACACTAGTATAAAAATATGATTAATAAATCACCACATTAACTCGGTTAAATGTGTAGGTTTTCGTTATCAAAATCAGACAAATGACGTCACCGGTCGAGATCCAAGTAGATAGCCCGACTTAGTATGTATAGCACGTATGTATAAGACTTATTGAAGCCACTTGTATCTAACAAACATTCACGTCGCTTAGTGCGTGGTGCTGTTACGGGAGGGGGGAAAATTATGTTCACGTAAAAGTAAAACTGCAAAATCTTCTCTGGATAAATAATTTAACTTTCAACAGCAAAATTCTGGGTTTTTATTTTGTTGTTTTTTTTTTTGCTTTTAGAAATATTCATTACGCTGAAGGGTAAAACTGCGAGAAAAGGACTGCTCCCGGTGATATTAGTAGCGCATGCGCATTCACATAGAAATAGTTAGGTCATGCATCCACCATGACGAAATGACATTTGGGGAAGTTTTCATATTTTGTATTGCTGTAGCATTCGTTGGAGGATGGTTATTTTCGTGGATGATACATCTAATTGCTTTAGTTTACGGGTAAGTATTATTCTTTTATGTCACCAGCTTGATCAGTTCTGTAAATATCCGATTTTTCTCCCCGTTTTACAGAGCTTGGCTAGAGATGGGCGGTGTCACAGTAATCTGACCGGATTTTGAAAGCTGTTTGTTGACAAGTTTTTTATGACGGTTTTCCTGCTGCAGAGTTCTTCCAATCTTTATTACATATTTATTGGGTTGTTATATGTTTAATATATGCCATGATGAAATATCCTCGACGACAATATTCTTTACTTCCTCAATTCGATTCAGCATGCTCAACAAGTATCCTTTCAAGAGGTTGGTCAACAATTGAAGAAGATGAGATAACTTGCTTTCTTTTATTTTGTCATGTATAAAAGTAAGGACCCAGAAGTATTTTTGTTTAAAGTAGCCATATATATTTATCAGAATTTACTTTAAGTCACATTTGTTGTTACTGATGTTAATTTTTTGATTGGGGGTGGTGGTATCAGGATGGGTATATCAACTTTAAGAGTTCTCCACATATTTCTATATGGACCCAATTTACTTGAGGTCAACTGTCAGGGTTGTAACGTCTGCAACTTCTTTATCCATACAGTTTCATGAACTTGTTATTCTGTTTTTGTTGCGTCATATGATTTTCTTAGAATTGTAAATGCAAATAAGTGAGGACAAGGGGAGCTCTAGTGTTTTTTTCTTTCTCTTTTGAACTTGGAAGATTTGTTTTCCTCAAATAAATCATCTCGGTTAAGTTTGTCTACTTTCACTAACTGCTTTCTATGGATCTGCTGCTATATCCCCTTTGTCTTAATTTGTATTTCAAATCCCTCCTTTGTATTTTATAATCTTGGTCTCTTTCACAAATTCTTTTTAGCCAGAGTCCTAAACCATATGCTAGTCCTTTCTTTGTTGATGGCTCTACTTTAATATTCGGAGGAATATTGATAGCATGGCAGGCAAACTGTAGTAGTTCTTCCTCACTGCCTGTCCATATCCCAAAAACATCATCTATGAACCTTTTGTAGAAGAAAGGTTGTTTTGGACTATTCATAAGTTGTTCATCCTATTTTCTCATGTAAGTATATGCGAAATTCTTACCGAGTCTTGACCCGATTGCAATACCCTCTGTTTATATGTACCACTTGTCCCCAAATTGAAACACATTATTGTCTAGTATTAATTTTATCATTTCCAAAACAGATGTAGAGTCGAAGGGTACAGTTTGCATACATCAAAACAAAATAGTATACAGTATTTTGGTATGGAGTGCTTTACAACTTTAAATTTAAAAATCTGTGGTGTCCTTTATATAGCTAGGGGAAGTTTGTGCATATTCATCTAGCTCATGTTCAGCCACTTTTGCCATTTTCTCTGTTGGTGTGTTTATACCACTAACTATCGCCCTATACGGGACTTTCTTCTTGGGATTACCCTTGAGTTTACCAGAGGATGGATATTTTGGTAACATATAACCGTAGATCTTAAGATATGGCTCTATCTCTGTACATATTGTTGATGAACTTCTTAACTCTCATATGTTTGGATCTGTTAGTGTTATATCATTTGAAGTACTCTGTGCTATTTCTTCCTGCATATCAGCCAAATGTTGTTCCCAGTCAACAATGACAATTCTAGATCCCTTATCAGTGGGGTGGATAACTATGTTTTGATGGTGAAGGAGCTCATAGAACGCATTACTTTCAGCATTTGTAATATTTAGTTCACCTTTATGTTTAAGATTGCACACAATATTGTTTTCACAAATTCAATGTATAGATCCAGGTGGCGATCACAGCCTTTATTGGGCGTGAAATAGCTACTCTTCTTTACCTTGAAGTTGCTAATGTGCCCTTTATTTTTGTCACTATTCTCTTTCTTATGAAAATATTCTCGTAGATCTATAATTATGATCTACATGATTACATCAATTTTGCACAATTTCTACTTAGTATGAAGTTTGGACCCATTGTTTTGTGTATTTGACCCAATGTTTTGGTGCTCAGACCCATGGATTAGAAAGATGTGCACCATTTGACCCATAGTAATGAATTTATAGATAAATTTCTGATTGGAGTCAAATTTAGTTTTTTAAAATATATATCAGGAATCAGAGTTCTTTCTCATCAGGATGCTGAAAACTTTTTGCCAAAATGTTAGGAGTCCTCATAAAGTCATTTAGGAGCTGTTCAAGTGACAAGAAAAGTGGATTCCTATTTCCAAGACTCATAATTAGTTGTTAGAGAACCCTAGCCATTTGTATGATTTATGACTTGAAGTTGAAGTCAGATAAAATTAATGTGATGTTATTCAATACACTATAAACCTATACACCATAAACTAACTGTTGATTGTCTTTCTCCTAAAAAAACATAAACTTCCTCAAGCTCAGCACTTGATCAGTTTTCATGAAAATAAAGACATCTTTACTGATTATTTTTCCTGTTCTTCATCTTTCCTTGTGATTTATATTCTAAGTTGAAGTGCCTTCATGGATGTCACAAAATTCAATTGCGCAACAAATAGTCTAGGATTTTTTTTTATTGATGTTTCTTAATTATATTGACCAGACACATTGATAATACATCTTTTATCAATTCAATGATAATGTGTAGATTATTGCTTCTACTTAAATGACTTCAATATACATTGTATACTGGTAGTTACATATTTTGACTTGTCATTTACATGTATAGACATAAATAAAAGACTTGTGTTAAAAAAATTTGTAAATAAAGGTTTTTAATATTTTAAACCTGGTATTGTATTTTAAAATCACTGATTCATAATTATGGCCCTTAATAAGTTTATAAGTTATACCCAAACATTTGTAGTGTTTGATTAAGATTAATAAGGTCTTGATTCATTGATTCCTGTATTTTATGGCCCTTTTAAGCCAAAGAATGCTGTACAGGAAACAAAATCCAACATAGACTGTAACTGTACGGTAACTACTGTTTTATAACTGAATAGTTCTGTTGTGATCAAGTATCCAGAAAATCATTACCTGATGTTTTATACCATTTGATGGCTATTAAATCTATATTAAAAATATTCCACTAATGCTCTTGGTCCTAGTCTAGATTATAAAACTGCACTTGTTCAAATCTTAGAGTTGTTAATTTTTCCCCCCTTTAGATCAGGGGAAATTTACAACTAAAACATGAGAGAAATAGGGTAAAGAAGTATTGGAGCATTTGTATTTCTAAAGATAACTGTACATGTGTGTGTGTGTGTATACATTTCACAAGTATTCCTTTTTCAGGCAGAGACTTTCAGAATTGCTGAATGTCAGTATATTCTGTTTTGTATAAAAGTTTTGATTTATCATTTAACATTTTGTTCTTCACTTTCAGAAAATGCAAGCTACACAGACCCCCACCTACGGTTTCCCCGGAAGACCTCCAGGGAGTCTCCATCATAAAACCCCTCGTCGGAGTGGATTCAAACCTGTATTATAACCTCGAAACTTTCTTCAATATAGATTACCCATCAGTAAGTATTCCTGATTTTATTTCCACTTGTAGTCAAACAGTGTCTATCCTAGGATGCGCAATTGCGGGATTCGCGTATATTTTTCAAAGATACTGCATGAATTACAATCATGTGTGCGAAAATCCCGCATAATGTCTAACAATGGAAGAAAAAAAAAGACAAGCAAAAAAAAGAATACATATCACCAGGTGCTTTTATTATTTGTTGTGCAGACAAAATGTCTAAACAAAGAATTACCGATTTCTTCACTATGTATGTATTTCAAACTATTTGGTTAAAAGAATGGCCGCGGCTTAAACAAAATGAAAAAGATGAGATGATATTTAAACTATGTATTGAAAATAAAATGATTAATATGTTTTTAGTGTAATCCCCTTTAATTAAAAAAATCCTGTTTTTTTATGGTAGGTGGAGGGGAATCGCCCCTAAATTTTGAATCCTAGGAAAGACACTGGTCAAAGCATGCACAAGGCCATTATTTAAAAATTGTTTGTACCTAGTGCTCCGACCCTGAATTCCAGGGAAGGGAAGGTATTTTTTTTAAATTTCAAATGATAAAAATATAGTCGAAAGTGCTTTTTTTTCTACGGAATGGACACAAAAAGATTTTAAAAAAATTCTCAACTCAAAGACATAAAAAAAAAAAATTTGAGAAGGGGCCATTTTCATGGGTTGGTCAAAGCTCTACAAACGAAAATGGAGCCGCCGTGGCCGAGCGGTTACAGTCGTGGACTACAAATCTCTCAGCCCCTCACCGCTGTGGGTTCGAATCCCGGTAGGGACTTCGGATTTTTCATGTGAGGAAGCCTTCCAGCTGGCTTGCGGTAGGTCGGTGGTCTTCCTCCACCTGAAATTAGCTGGACGTCGCTATATGATTGAAATACTATCGCAGCGACGATGAAAACCCCAATCCAACAACAACAACAAACGAAAATATTTTTAATTTTGGCTCTATCTGAAAAGACAGGGCCATCTTGGGATGCAGTGGTTGGGCTCTCTTTTTCAGGTTGACTGAATTGAACAAATTTCACAAATCAGAATTGACATTAAATATTGATTAATTTAATTAGTTTAGTTTAACCTTATTTATTTTTACGTCGATTGGGAAATAAGTTTTGTACTTTTTACTAATCCCTCTCGATGGTTCCTGGGTTGGACCAGTACTTTACACCTGGTTTGAACACACAACCTTCGGATCCATACATGGATACGTAACCATTGGACCACGGTACCCTTCATTTGATCCAAGTCCTTTTTAGAGCACTTATTTATCAAAATGTATGACTAAGAGTTTTCCTATTTGTTTTGAGGTCTTTTCTGATTGGTAATCTTTGTACCACTACAGATCTATGCTATTATCAAAATCAAATTGTTAAGAACCGCAACCTAAAAAATGTATTGATATTACATATTTAAATCCTCATCAGCTTTCAAGTTTCTTGCAGGCTGATCTGGTTTTTATATTAGCTTCATAGTTTTTGTTGTTTTTTTAGGGTTTTTTATTTTAGCAGTTTTGCTTTTGACAATGTTTTGAGCTTGAGATACACATGTAAGTTACATATAGAAATTCACAGTATCCTATCTATG
>CM037785.1:44081585-44131585 GCA_021229015.1 Solen grandis
AAAATTAAAAGCCATCTTAAGGATTTGTTCCCATATTTGAAATATCGCTGGAAAAAATACACTAAGAGCACCAGTACCCGTTAGATTCAATTTAGACCTACACCAGCTATCTTTCGGTAGAATCTAACATTTTCCTGCAGAATATTTTTTCCGTCTTGTATTTTGGAGGTTAACCATTCCTCCATACAACTGTAAGCTACGGGATCGTACGTTATATCGAATTTGTTGGCGATTAATTCCAACCTTGACCTGATTATCTTCAAGTCTTCCACGCCAAAGATACAAACACCGTGCACCAGGTGACCTGATTTGCACCGAGCCATGTCCGTCTTCCAACCAATGTACCTTCCGAAGTAGGACGTTTTGTTTGGATTCACTAAAAACAAAACAAAAACACATCTAAATTAGAGGGCCAAGATGGCCAAAAGACGCTCATCTGAGAAAACTGCCTTAATTTCCTGAAAAGGTTACTATATTATAGCATAGTTGTACTGAATGCACTATTCCTGAGATCATTTCAATCCACAAACCAAAAATCATAAAATTTGAAAATGGTTGCTTAAAAAATGCAGATGCAATAGTGCAAAGTGAAATCTGGCATGTTTTTAATAATAAAAGGGGCATAACTCCTGACCTAATGGCCGTTATCAGCCATAATTCAACTTGGCCAAGACATAATGATGATAAATATTGTCATAAAAATGAAAATGATTGCTTAGAAATGAAGTTGCTAGAATGCAAACAAAGTGAATCTAGCAACTGTTTAATATTAAAAGGGGCATAACTCCTGACCTAATTTGCCGATATCAGCCATAAATTGGCAGAGATATTATGTCTATAAACATTATCAAGTTTAAAGATGATTGCTTGAGAAGATGCTAGAGTGCAAATAAAGTTAAATTTGGCCTTTTTTAATATTAAAAGGGGCATAACTTCTGACCTAATCAGATTGCCGATATCAGACAAAATCAAATTTGGCCGAGAGATTATCGCTATAAACATTGTAATAAAGTTTGGAAATGCTTGCTTAATAAATGAAGATGCTAGAATGCAAACAAAGTGAAATCAGTCGATTTTTTTTAATATTAAAAGGGGCATAACTCCTTACCTAATTGGGCGATATCAGCCATAATCGACATTGGCCGAGAAATTATGGTAATAAACATTTCATAAAGTTTGAAGATGATTGCTTAAGAAATAAAGATGCTAGAGTGCAAACAAACTACATGTAATTGTGAACGACGGACATTCATCGATTCTTATAGCTCATACTGAGGACAAGTGCTCAGGTGAGCTAAAAAGATATTGGCGTTGATGTTGATGGGAATAACAGAAAAGTAATCTGGTGTGTGAATCAATCTATCCTAGGTCAAAATAAGCATAGATAAAAAGATAAAACTCGGTATTTCAGTATCCCCTTTACCGCTATCGGTTAAGTAAACATCATTGTAATAAAACATCCAAGAGAAGTATTTTGATAAAATAACTATTAATTTATCAAAGAAACTTCATTTCAGTTTCAGCTAGTTGTCATCTCAACGAACAATTGTGCGTAAGTAAAGGAATATGTACCAATAAAAATCGTTAAAAAGCATCATCTCTAAGTAGGTCAAAAGCGAGGTTAGACTGCTACGCCGAAAAAAATACGAGGAAATGCTTAAAGGCTGTCTTCTTATTAAAAGATGATGCATTTCTACAAAATGACACGTACATTTATAATTTCATACAATTCGGTGTGATTTACCTGTCATTCCACCCGGGGTGTTCAGGAATGGGTTGCTATACAAGTTGTTAAGGGTTGCCCAGTAATGCTCGTCAGGAGTAAGTGTATCGGATGACCACGTAAGCAACGCAATCGCCTTCTCGTCTGTCAGGAAGAATTCTACAAACTGACGGCTTAACACATTGTAAGCATTTCCTTTAGTTATCGTCAGCCCAAAAGGAGGCGGGTCTTTCAAGTTTTTAGTACTTTCAATGTAACCGGTTTTCGCGACTACATCAATATGTGTGACGTACTTCTTTTTGTATCTATATTCTATTCCTTTAGTCAGTTGTGCGCGCACATCATTAAAACCATCGTAAAGTTGAAGAATTTGGACCATCTGTAAGTTCGTCATGATTGGAAATTCAGTGGCAGCCATATTTATAAGATATTTCCAGGATCCGCCATTGTTCACGTGATCTCGCATACAGTTTATGTCGGCCATGAGTCTCGAGAAGTCAGCGTAGACGACAAATTCTAAAGAGGATGCTATGAACACGTTGTCAAAACATTTTGTAATGCTTCTAACAGACTGCATGGTTTCTTCACGTACTTTACTGTCCACGTGAATGCAATATGCATTATGGGGGCGGTATATCATTCTCAACAACCTTTCTAGCTGATCGATGTTGTTATGAAACAATATATTAAATGCAATCGGAAATTCCTTTTCAGTACTACTGACATAATGCGATAAATACTGACGTCGAAAGTTTCTACAATGTGACGTCAACTGTCTAATTTCGCTGTTACTTCGAGTTGAAAATAAATAATTGCGGGCCTGTAAATAACCCTTCACCTTAGCAATTTCTGTGACATCACCATCGAACAACTTTGAACAGTTATATCTTAAGTCTAATTTCATATGGACTAGCGATGGACGGTTGAATTGCAACGTCTCCGACAAGTTATATTTATGGTTGAAAATGACTTGTTTTGGACCATTAGTAACGGAAATAATATCGGGTCCATCAAAAACAATAATTTCTTTGTTGCTGCTTACAATCCAAATAAAAGAGAGTAAAAAGAAGAGGCAAAATAGAAGAATCATAAAGCCAAATTTTCTTTTCATTGTCGCAGTGAATCTATAAGAGTATTTCAGACAACGATTAACGATGATAGCTATCATGGTTTCTTATTTGCAAGATTACCATTGTATGTCGTCATCTTCAGTACCGTGCTGAGTTAATGCACTTAACAGAAGCTTTCGCGAGTATTCTATTTCCAGTTTCTGTCAACGAATTCCAATATAAATAGATACCTTTACTTACAGGCGTATTGCACCATTTTCAAGTGGAATCTACTGATAGAAAATAGTGATACAGATAAATTGCTAAACATTATAGAAGCAAAAGAGCCAACTTTGAGCTGTCAAGCTTCCTCAACTTTTCCATACAAAATAACATAAATATCTGTTGTGTCAAAAATGTCAGAATTCCAAGCAGCGAATTTTCTCACATATTCCAATATCCATGGTAACACTTTCAGAATCGTTGCATTTTGCATCGGAAGAAGTGGCAAAAGGTGGTCTTGTGGAACAATCGTGGCCCAGACACTGACTATCGATCTGAGAACATTTCTGCTTGCAGACGACACCTGTCTTGTTGAATCACATATCGTGAGCATACTTCACAACACTGGGACAGTCTCATGTACTGGAAACATAATAAGAGCTATGATCAAAACACGTGTGACAGTAACTGTCTTCATAGTTAGTACATTATAAAGTTTTTCCAATCGTATATCTTCGTCTACTTCCGGTATCCTTCGTATGATTTTCGGAGAGTGCACACGGAAACCTTACGGGGTATTCCGGAGATAGGCGGAGTAACACGATTAGGGAGAAATATGATACACCGCTGTCTGAACTGTCCCTACACAATGGAGAGCGGGGTTTTACAGTTCAGTACACAAACCAAAATTGTTTATTGAGCTCTCAGCTGACCCAATTCCCAAAAGAATGAACACGTTATGGGTGACCTGTGCACTATATGTACATCCAAGACGTGTGTAAATGATTACAGCTAAGGTCAGAATTTATAACGATTATTATAGTGCATATTTTCGTCCATTATCTATCTAAAAACAACAACAACAACAACAAAAAAAAATCAAAATAGCAAATAGTTATTCAGGGTACATTGGGAGAATCGGCTGCACGCTGAATTCTAAACACATACATGTACTTTTTTACCTGGGGTTTTATGGACATTTCTGAACATTATATTTATAAGTATCGGTTGTGCTTTGATATTTAATGAGGCATTTTGTTCGAATGATGGGAAGATGGTGAAAATGTGTGTGTAAAACTATGTTAATCAATATAGTTCCCGGCGTCTGTGATGTAATATCGGAGATAATTGAACTTTAATTGATAAATCATGGTGACATACATGTTTTTACAATCCATTGCAACAGGCACATTTTTCTCTTAAATCGATAGAATATACAAATTCTATTTCAATTTATTGCAGGACTTTAAGTTGAACTTATTCGTGGATAATAGACCTAAACATAAATACAAGAATTTGTTTAATTATGTTTGGTCCGGAAGTTTACTATAGAAGGTACTGTCATGGTTGTGAGGTCAGAATCTATATCGATTTACAGGAAAATTGCATCATTATATTTATTATTTCCAAGAAAATATTCTGCTTTTTACTTCATTGCGACATGAACTTTCAAAACAAAGGCATACATAACAATAAATAACTATGAGAAACGCCCATAAATCCAAAAATAAACGCTATATATCTGCACCTGAAATATCTACACGATATCAAACTCCGAGAGATAAAAAACAGAGCCCTATGTGTGTCTGGCAAACTCTAGAAATTAAGAGAGAGAGAGGAGAGAGAGAGAGAGAGAGGGAGAGAGAAAGAACCCTCGCCCAGCTCACTTTCAAAAGCTTTCATTTAAATATTGGTCAAGTATTGTTAGAACTACTTTGTAATACGTTGATCCAGATAAATAACAGCAAAAGTTTCGGATTTTTTTTATATTTATTTGGAGAGTGCTTGTAAGGCAGCGCGCTTAGTTGATATTGTAGGAACGGTGCAGAACTGTAGGGGTAGCATGAACAAGTGGAATCTCTTTCCATCTTTATGGAGTTTGTTATCTGGCATTTTATACAGCGCTCAGTACTGAATTGTAGGTATTAAACTCACCATTTCTTCTCGGTACTTTTTTTTATATGTGTTGCGATAAGTCAAATGGAATGAAGAATATATAAATAAACAGATTTATGAGCAAAATTTGCATTTTATCGTAAATCGTTATACATTCTTGCCTTATCACCATTCTCTGTCAACATAGCCGTTGATGTCACAGAATACAATTGATGTTGTCATTTCCGGTGATCTGATGTAATCAAAAACTGTGAGGTACCCTTAGGGGAATGTATTTTGTAAGCTTCCTCTTGTACGCATATCAACAATGGTTGGCTAACCAGTTTTCGCGGTAACAAATGTCATCCTTGCTCTAATATTCAAATTAAGACATTATGTGACTTTTTGTGTTAATTCTAGGCAATGTGCAATTCATCAAATCCTCGAATCCGTATTTAAATAGATATTTGGTAGGTCAAATCTTTCTGTATTATTTAAATTGACATACAGTCAAATGTATATGTATCAAGCAGTCAGTCAAGAGAACAATAGAAAGTGCCGCTTAACAGATGTGACCGCTAAATAAAGTTTAAATATATAACCAAAGTCTACAGTTTGGTAATATTAAAATTGGCCGTTAACTGCAGGTTGACCGCTTAGTACATGTGGCCGTTAATGCATGTTCAACAGCATTTTCAAACAAAAATGCAACTTTTTCCTTAAAATATTTTTTTCTACACAAACTGCAAAATAGTATTTTAAATAAACGTAGCCATGTATACCCGGATAATAAGTCACATAACAGCTTTTTTAATCTAATAAAAATATGGTGAATATTTGCTACGAATTTTAATTAGGGGTTGGAAATTAGCTTGTGTTATAAACTCTTTAAGGTAGTTAAAGCTCATGTTTAGTGATGATTGAAAGTGTGTATAAAATGTTCCATTTACCAATATGTGCCACTAATAGAAGTCATTAAGTTTTAAATGAAACAAAGATCGCCGACTTGAGTGGTGTAAGGTCAGCGGTTTTCTATAGCAAACTATTTTTCGTAGATGCCAAAACAAAAAACAAACAACAACAACAACAACAACAACAACAACAAAAAATCCAATATTGACAGCAATAATTCCCTGAAATAGTATTTTGATGCATATTAACTAATACAGAAGGTTGTGCTCATTTTGGAAATACCCCGAACCTTTGTTGTTGTCACCGTTGACCCACAACGGAATGCACGCTGCTCTGTATTAATCGAGAGGATTTAAAGATCGCAAACGTATACAGGAAATTGCAAAATTAATTGTTGCTCCACTTATTTCTGATTAAAAGAATTTTTAATAATATTTAAATATTCAAATATAGATGGATCACGTTAGTACCATGAAAACTTGATTGAACATCATATATTTACATTGTCGTTGTAAACAGAGATCTTCGTTTGTTTGTTGGGTTTAACGTCCCATTGACAGTATTTCAGTCATTTGGAGACGGTGTCTACTTAAGACAGATATAGTGCTGCCACACTGCAGTATCACGCCGTAGACATGTGACATGATATCACACTCAGTCTCATTATCCTGACACTGAGCCAATCAGTCCTGCAATTACCCTTATATGAGAGATCTTAGCTTAGGACGATGCATTAACATATACTATTAATCATTTGAATACATGGCTGGTAAATTATTTAATATCTGAACTATGGTTTAACTTATGGCTATATCTACTTGTTACTTTAACCCTTTCCCTCATAGAGGACACCATGAAAAGACCTATGCTGTTCGCTGCTCCTCAGTGGTCTGGAAATGAGGACTATATAATTAAATTTGGTAAGGTTTAACTGTGGTTTTCTACAGATCAGGCTTTATGTGGTACCTACTGAGTGCGTCAAAATGAGTCTATATGAGAGAAAGGGTTAAAGGAGAGGCTGATTATACTGATATTTTATTCTGAAAGGAAGAAGATATTTAGTGTTTGTTAATAAATTATTCATGTAGAGCTTATTCCTTTTAAAAGCGTTTGTCAACCAAAATGGTAAGTTTATGCTTGTTTCTCGTAGCTACCGGTTTCTTTATCTAATTGTAATATAAATCCACCCTTATCAATTATGCTATGAACCTGTATATTTTACAAGATCAAAGCAACATCTCGGCGCGTAAAATATTTTTGCTTGTTTTTATTTTTTTTGTTTTGTTTTGTTCATTTATTACGTTTAACGACAATATTTCAGTCATTTGGAGACGATATCTACTTGAGACAGATGTAATCCTACCACACTGCAGCATCACGTCGTAGACATGTGGCATGATGCTACACCCAGTCACATTATCCTGACACCGGGCCAACCTGTCCTGGAGGCGCGTAAAATACACATTAGTAAATACATTAAATACGCTTACAAAATAGTAAATCCGTGATGTTCCGAGGAATGCCGGGGTTAAGTAAATGCTTGGAAAATCGAGAGACTAAATAAAACAAAAGTATTTTAATTTTCTCCTAATAAATTTGTCGTTATTCCCGTCTCATTCTTTTCAATAAAACGACAACCTGCGGTGAACCTCGAAAAAACCAAGGTTCTCTGACAAGCACTCCTCGAACAATGATTACAATGTTTACTTCACGGTCCTTTCTAGCCTGCAAAGCATAAAGAAAAATCCCAAGTAATCCGAATGTTTGTTTCGAATCAAAATGGCTGCATTAAAGGGGAAAAATGCTCAGAGATTATACGTGTACATGTACTTGTATTTAATATCCAAATGATATCTGTTTAAGTGCAATTGGGACCAAAAGTTCAACAAATTAATCACAAACTAAGACTTTGCTAACAAAGGTAATGCGATACTTAATATCCTGTCTTTAATTAAACATATTAAGTTGCCTACACTTAAGTAGGTCAAACAGCCCCTGGCATTTCTAGTCTTGATTTCCTGAACATTCCACTTCTAATTTTCAAACGGATGAAGCAGGATTGTAAAAACAATTACTCCAATTTTGTAGCAACGAAAATGAAACATGTATGCTTTATTTATATTGCATTTTAGCCAAGTGTTCAGACCAATGGTTTTTAATCCACACGGATCGTTATTCATAAAATATATTTTTACTTCAAAATGTTCTTCAAGACCCACATAAAACGTGTTCAAATGACCCCCTTTTTACGCTTCTTCGTTGGGAAAGTTCGTAACTTATTGTGTCGTTAGTACATTGATATATCTATTAGTATTTGATGTCCCTAAATTGAATATATATATTATGTTAAATTGGGGAATTTGAAAACGAACCCACGACATTCCCTTACAATGCTGCAATTCCAATTTCCCTAGGTTGCCTACCGAATGAGCTATTGGGGTAGTAGATACGTATCTTTATGTATATTACGAATATGTATCTTTAAAGGTAAATTGGTGATATTCCAGCCATTGATTGTTTAAAAATCATCGAATCAATTGCAATTGTCTCGCCTGCGCATTTACTTTTTTATTACAGTTTATTACACACGTAATCTTCAGCATCGATCATTTACATATTTTAATTCAGTTTCGACTTACATAATACAATCGAAATTAAATAAAGATAAAAATTAACACCCATAAGTGATGAGACAGAAAATATAATTTGGAACTTTATCTCCGCGTAGTAAAAATGAAGGTAATAATGTTTAAATATAGCCCCGAAATGTTGCCCGATGCAGAAATGTGTGCTATGGTATAACAGAGTTGCAAGCAACCCTGTCCGAAAATATTTTCAACATGTACCCACTTATGTTGTAGTGTATTCTGGCAATTATTAAATTTCAACTCTAGTTACGTTCAACGAGTACATAATAGGTCTGACAGTGACAATTACCATGTGTACAGGCATCAGTGTTTATATCACAAACACTTAAACAATCTGCAATGTTGGTTTGATAAATTAAAGCCAAGTACACCTTCCTTTTGGAGAAAATACATGAATTTGGGGAGACATCCCACCGCAAATCGAACAAACATGATATTCCACGAGTTCGATGTAGCCAATTGTGGACACAAAGGGCCCATTACGAACAGATCTGATCTTAGTCGTATGTATTTCGTTCTACATAGTGTCTTCTAATGTCTTATTTTCAGAGTTTATCTTAAAGAAAACTGACCCTTTTCAATCATTATGCAAACACTTTTTGTACAGGAAAAGTCACAAGGAAATACTACTTTACATCTGAATTTACGTTTCGAAGATTTTCGTACGAAGCTTAGTAAAACGGACCTTAGTTTTCTAAGTAGATAAAGTTATGATTGTGAAGATCTGTTTTATTCTGACATCAACATAAGCGTATTTGACTTAATTCTAGAATGCGTGTCATGTATTGTAGAATCATTTTTTAGAACTTTAGCTTTTTCATGTAAATGCTGCTTACAGTCTCTTAGTGCTTTGAGCGCTTTTTTTTTTCTTGGCCTTTTTCAATGTTCGTTTAAACTTATGAATTCGTGTGCTCAGCAGTATCACGCTCGGCATGTTCCCGTGTAATATTTCATGCCCCCTACCTTCTCGAAAAGGGGAGATTCCAGGAGCATTAAGATTTTATCCTGCTACCAGATGTAGAAAGTTTGTACACAGTATTGAGTGATCCTCAAACTGTAACCAAGCGTGATGACCTCGAAAATAGATCACCGGGGCGATACGTGTAGCCTGGAAATTATGTGTAATGGAAAACCCAGGTCGGTACAAAATAGAAAAGTCCAGTCAAATCCACACTTCAGTAGTTCGAATGGAAAGCAATGGCTATCTTATATTCATGCCACCGTGGTAGTAATATATGAGTTCATTCCCAGGCAACTGTACCAGTATATAAAATGAAGAATCGAATATCATTGATTATATTAATAGACAATTTCAATACATGTATATTGAATTAGGCATGATAACAAATGAAGATTCCCTTGCAAGATTCCATACCGAACCAAGTACGGAACCAGTGGCCGTATACCGCACCATTTTAACAAAATATTTGATCACAAAGCAACACGTGACATATGACACGGATCCATCATTATATCAGTCGAACTTTCAATATATTAAATATATATATTTTCCACGAATCGATCCGAAGAAGCATTATATATTGAAACTGCCCATTAATAAAAACGATATCCGGTTCAATTTAAACGTGTTTTATCTTATACATTTGTATTTAGTTGAAATGAACTCATATACATGTACACGAATTACTACAACGTTGAAATGATTATAAAGTAGACATGACATCTCATATTTCCGCTTTTTAAGTGAGTGAAAATGCACTGTATATTTTTTAACAGTATAAATGGTTTGATCCAGGACTTTTTTCCCAGGCTGAGTCTATATACATCGTTACTTTCCCGTCCTCGCGACTTCTCCTTAATTGATACGCTAATATTTCCCGCAGCGCTTCCCATGCTTTAATGAGAAACTTTGCATGAGTGGAAATGTTACCAAATCTAATTAACTGCAAGTGTTACAATTTGAATCCATGCTTATTTTGTAGCGTAAACAAAAACTTTTCTGCGGGTTTATAGATTTTTCGAAATGTTTTGATACAATTTGGCGCTATGGTTTATGGCATAAATTACTCCAACACTGCATAAATGGTAAATTTTTTCGAGTAATACTTAACATGTACAACAATATAAAGTCTTGTGTTGTAAGTTCAGAAGAAAAATCTCTTTTCTTCAACTCTGAAATAGGTGTACGCCAGGGAGAAAATTTGAGTCCGATACTTTTTTCAATTTATTTAAATGACCTTGAGTCATATCTTATTTCAAATAATGTTAAAGGTGTAGACTTAAAAGATGCTCTTACTGATGAAACTTGGATCAGACTGTTACTTTTACTTTATGCAGACGATACAATTATAATGTCTGAGTCAGCAGAAGATTTTCAAAAATGCTTATCTTTATTTAATTCTTATTGTAATGAATGGAAACTCAAAGTTAATACCGAAAAGACTAAAATAGTTGTTTTCGGGAGCAGAAACGCAAAAAACAGGTTTAATTTTACATTAGGTAACCAGATCATAGCTATTGAAGATTGTTATCACTATCTTGGGATGACTTTTACCAGCAACGGATCCTTTTTAAATGCTCGGAAACATGTCTCGCAACAAGCCAATAAAGCTCTTCATCTATTGTATTCAAGATGTAACAATGCAGACCTGCCACTTGATCTTACGCTAAAACTGTTCGACCATACTATATTGCCTATCTTAACTTACGGGTCTGAAATATTTGGGTATGAAAATTTAGATCTACTTGAGAAAATCCATTACACTTTTTTAAGACGAATCACATATGCCAGGAAAAGTACTCCAAAATATATGTTATTAGGGGAATTCGGCAGATATCCTGTAGAAATTATAGTTAAAACAAGGATGGTATCTTTTTGGACTAGACTTTTGCTCGGAAAACGAAGTAAACTCTCATATATTCTGTATCAATATATGCTTAATCATCCAGATCAAAATTTTAAATGGCTACATAAAATTAAAGATATTCTAAACTCTGTTGGCAGGTCGGACTTATGGATCAATCAAAATACTTCTGTCAATAAAAGTACTCCTTCGCGTATTAAACTTACTCTTATTGACCAATATAAACAATCATGGCACGATCAAATGCAAATTTCTAACAAAGGTCGTACATATAACAGCTTTAAAACATCACTAAGTTACGAAAACTACCTTAACCTAATCCCACGCAATGACTATCTAACACTCTTTAAATTCAGAACGTGTAACACAAAACTCCCGTCGGAGACGGGACGTTATGATGGTACTGCTTCTTTAGATAGAACTTGTCCTCTGTGTACAAGTGATTCCCCTGGTACAGAAAGACACTATATTTTCAATTGTAGTTTTTTTCCGTGATCAACGTGTCAAGTACCTAAATGGGTTTAGCTTAGTAGATTGTGATCACAGTTTTGCAAGCATCATGAATGAATCGAACGGAACAAAGCTCCAGAATCTCTGTAAATTTATTCGTATAGTTTTAGCGAAATTCTGAACTGGATACTATTAGTATATCTACCATAACATATAGTCAGTTATAGAAATAAAAAGCTAACTGCTTACCTATGTAGTCAAATAAATCCAAATGTACACAACATTGCTTCAAAATACGATATCCAAATACGAAATCTCCAGCGTCACAGTTATGTTTTTTTTGTTTTTGTTTTTGAATGGATTACACATGTGCTCAAACCAAAATAAACAAACAGCTGAGTGATTCCGTAAATAGGTCCTATTTATACATATACCAAAGTTGCTATTCAAGTGTATATTCTTATTATACTTCCTAAATTGCCCAGCACTTGAAATCTTTGTTTCACATCTTATGAAATAATTTTAATGTAAATGGCAAGTTAAAGTGTGAAGTATGAGTTAAATGCATACTTTTATCCAAGGTCTTGATCTATATATAGACACACGTGCTAACGATTTTTTATTCAAGGGGCCATCTCAAGTTTATGTTGAATGTCAATATCTCATTGTAACAGCTCATCTGTAAATTCTTTTAAACATGTTCATGTGTTTATTTCTTAATGTATGCTTAGATTGTTCAAAAATTGTATCCACATGAATTCCCCCATCAAGTCTTAACAAATTTAAACCAAAAGAATATGAATATACATACATATATACATGAATACATGTAAATCATATGCTCCTTTCTGTATGTCATATAGATGTTTGATATTGAGCAGAATTTTGCACTTATTTGTATGTTTACTACTGGAAACTATATTGTTTATATTCGCTATAATGGAAAATCCTCATATTGTACAATTGTACTTGAGTGAATAAATGATATCTGTCTGTCTGTCTGTCTGTCTGTCTGTTCAGTGCAGTTTTGCAAAAATGCATTTTAACACGTAATGGAAACGTTCATTTACTATGGAAGATTTATAGCCTGTTGGCGTAAAAAGGGCTATGAAATAATAATTATCCCCAGTTGTTATTTTTCAACTTTTTCTGACCTCCTCCATAGAACCTTGATATGGACACTACCAAGGCATGTCTGTTCAATTTAATACACTATTTCAGTCAGTTGGTAATACTAATCATTTACAATGGTTAACTATACATTCAGAATCAAAGCACAAATTCGTGTCTAAGTTTCCAAAAATATATTTCATGTTTACGTGTCTGCTTGGGTGTTGGGGGACCTAAACATGGGACATACGCAATACTGCCTCACTGCAGTATCACGCGGTAGAGACAGGTTGCATAGTAACACACCCAGTCACAAGACTTACGTCGCGGCCGGTGATCGAACCCACGAACTTCCGGTCACGGAGTCGACGCTCGAAACCAGTTTAACAACGTAAGATGGATGGCGAGGGGGTTTGCTTACTGAAGTTTTTTTTTAATTTATCAAGAAAAAATGTATCGATATTTTAGATAAATATCGCGATATGTTTCCACGGGTTTGATACCGGTTAATACCAATATACTGTTTATATCGCGCATCCATACGATAGGCTATACCGGTATATATAAGGGTCACGCATGAAGGAAACTAAAGTGATATGAGTCACTAAGTGCAGCTTGTTCTAATGATAAACAACGTAAATGCATTACAACTAATTAATTAAAATACAGCCTACTCGATGTTTACATGAGATAATTAATGCAACAAAACTACATTTGCTGCCAACAACGATATGTTTTACCAGTGTAAAATGTTGTGACACTGAAAATGGGCTAACAGGTCTGAAACATTTCTTAATTACTTTATGGTAATGAATTTGGAAATGCAGTTCAACCTGCATAAGCGCCCATCTGCAGCCAACCTATTCAGACTGTGGATTTTTTTTTCAGTTTAGCAACTACCTGCGCTAAAAGATTGGTCACCCCCCACCCTTCGTTCTTTTGGCTAACTCATAACCTCGTTAATACAAATCTGTGACTTGATGTATTTAAATAAAAATGGCATGTGTATGTAATAATAATAATAAAACTATAATAACAACAACAGTAATAATAATAATAATAATAATTACTTTAAAAGGATAACACGTTTGGCAATGCCATTCTTCCATATGGTCCTCTTCACAAAATTATGACACAAATTGAAGGTATTAAAGGTTGAAAAAAAATCATTAACATATGACAAAAGATGAAGATTATTATTCAAAATATCGTCAACATATGGATGTATGTTATAAAAGTGGTTTTGATTTTGTTTTTGCAGAATCTTTTTGAAAAATTTATACAAAGAATCAATGATTTCCTGCACAGACGGTAAAATCTGAGCTACAATATTGTTCAAGCAAACAGAGGAGGTCCTGATCAGACGGCTCCTTCTGTCTGATTTGGGACTTTTTTTGCGTCAAACGAATTAGATTGAAAGTGGTTGAGACGGGTTTGATCGAGAAAGTATTTTGTTGTCAGGATCCTGCCACAAATGCAATTTTGTACGGAACAAAAGTGTGTAGTTAGAAAAACAGTTATGTCCCCTAAGGAGGTAAAGTCGCTGACTTAACACGACTCTGTCCCTCACAGCTGTGGGTCCGAATCTCTCGGGTCACTCGGGTTTAAATGTGAGGAAGTCTTCAAGACAGAGTGAACAGAAGCACCAGGATAGAACCACCGACTACCAGCAGCTGCTAGGCTTCACATGAAAATCGGAGTGACCCTGTCGGGGTTCGAACCCACATCAGTGAGGGTGAGTAATCTGTACAATAAAAATGTTAAGGTTAAGTCCCTGTAATGGCTCCACTACGCCTTGGACCTCTTAACCTCTACCAAGATAACCAAGGTACCCTAATGAAACATTAGGAAGCCTTGGTTATCTCCATGAAAGACCATGAGGTCCGAAATGTAGCGGAACCATTACAGGGACTTTACCTTAAAATTGATAAAATAGCACTTTAATTGTAAGTAAATCGCAATGAAATGAACCCTGGTACACAAGTGTATATTGAATACACTTGGTCTTAAATAAAACAAGACAGCCAAGATGGCCCTGTGTCGATAACCTGGGTAAGATTGCTGTGTTAGGCATGATTACAAAAAATGTGACATCTAAAGTGATTGCAATGTTTGACATTTGACTAAGTGACCTAAATTTTGATCCTACCTTAATTTGCACTCATCTTGGATTTCATGCAGTCATCATTCTTATATAGTTTTATGAAGACTGGGACAAAAATGTAGCCTCTAGAGTGTTCACAAGGTATATTATTCTAAAATTTGCCCTGGTGACCTACTTTTTGCCCCCATGTGACCTAGTTTTGAACTCATCCGAGTTTATATGTAAACAAACATTCTGACCAAGTTACATGAAGGTAAGGCCACAAATGTGGCTTCTTGAGTGGTCATAAGGTTTTACTAAGATTTACCTACTTTTTGACCCCATGTAACCCTTTTTCGAAATCATCCGAGATTTCATGTAGACAAATATCCTGCCCAATTTTCATGAAGATTTGGCCCAAAACTGCGACCTCTAGTGTTTTCACGAGGTTTCTCTCTAAGATTTTATCTAATGACCTTCTTTTTGACCCAACATGACCCAATTTCAAACTCATCCGACATATCATAAAGACAAACATCCTGACCAAATATCATGAAGAGTGTGCCAAAAATGTGGTCTCAATCGTATTCAAAAGTTTTTTCTAAGATTTGAGCTGATGACCTAGTTTTTGACCCCACGTAACCCAATTTCGAACTTATCAAAGATATCATGTAGACAAATATCCTTACGAAATTAAGATTGGACCAAAACTGCGGCCTCTAGAATGTTCACAAACAAATGTTGACGATCCTGAGCACAAGTGCTCAGGTGAGCTAAAAAAACAAAAGAAGGATATCCTTAGGTACAGGGGGTGTACTTAAGATCATATCAACGCTGTTTGTGCACATTTTGGGTACACGGACCCGTACATATCAGGGTCGTTTCGGGGAGGTAGGTTAGAATCAATAACGATCAACTGGAAAAACGCAGTATTCCACTTATTTCTTCTTATTTACCTATCAAAACAAATGTTGACGTTGAACACATTCCAAACCTGTCACGAATCCACTTTCAAAGGCTTTAGATTCCCAGATGTCCAAGTACTGGTCCAATCCAGTATCCGTATAAGGAGGGATTAGTATAAGCTGTAAGAACTTGTTCCTACACCGACGTAAAATAAATAAGTTTGAAGTTTAACTAATCAATCAATACTCTCTGTACTTCTTATCGTAGCATGTGTCATAGTTTTGTTATATAATGATATATTTAGGTTAACTAAAATATTTTCATGAAATGAAACATTGCATTTTTCCCGTGTATCGTCATTGATTTTGACCTCACACAGGCGTCAATGGTTTATATCTTTCGGTGAAGTTAATGTCAGAGCTAAAGCAGTTTCGCGTTGTTAAATTATTAAATAACAACTCTCAAGTTTTAAACTTTTCAAGAGGCATGAACATGTATACATGGATATGTTGAAAAATGGTCGTCTTAGTAGAGAGAGAGAGAGAGGGGGGGGGGGAGAGAGAGGGGGGGAGAGAGAGAGAGAGAAAGAGAGACCATCTTAGTAGAGAGAGAGAATGAGGCAGAGAGAGAGCGTCGTAGTAGAGAGAGAGAGAGAGAGAGGGATGCCTCAGCCGTTTATCCAGGGACAAATGATAACACTGTTACCCACCAAGTGGGGACAGGTACTGGAATGTGGGGACAATCCATATGTCCCCACACTTACGGTCGATTTTTTTAATGTGCATCATGTGTTTCAAATAAATTTCTATTTTCCTGTATGTGGGGACTAATGTCCCCAGAATCAATTATCTCACTCTCAAGACTGTGGTTTGTTTTTAACCAATAATGCTTTCGCGGTAAATATCATTCGGAACATCTCGACCTTTTCCTAGCGAAAATAGGCGAAATGTTCCGAATGAGGTGAGACTTGGTTCCGACCCCAGAGTATCGTACCCGGTAATACTGTGACTAATCAACCATTTTTTTTCGGATTTTCCTGTAATTTTTCAATAGTTCTTACTTCAGCAGTTAACTCACGGAAATATTTGATACGTTGATATTTTGATGTGCATTATAAAAGCAGACGTGATTTGAGACGGCTTTAAGAGAGGGCGAATTTAAGAGGGGGCGAATCGTAAGTGTCATGGCGTCCAAAGGCGATCTGTAAAATGTCGTCGTGCTATCAAGGTATTTTTATCCTTTTTAAACTCATTTGTTAAAATGATAGATGTAAATAGATAACCCATTGCTTCGTTCTGTACATAGTAAACCCAATAGTACATTGAAATGGTGTTCGTATTGCAATAGTTAGGGCTATTTTGTTGTCCTGTCTCCTGGAAGGAGGCTTTTGGGGATCTCTCCCATGCAAATTATTGTAAATTATTAACCTTTTTTTTAATCAAATGATAAAGAATGATTTATTGAATATGATCTCTGTATAAAGTATTGACCATGGGCAAAAATAAAAATGTTTTCCCTCTCACTACTGACCTGAAAAAAAGGCCTGACTCAAATATTTTATTGCAATCCTGAAAATGCCTTTTTTTTCGTCTGGGAAAGATATGAAAAGCTAGACCGATTGTATGTTTCTTCTGCACTTTTGTATGTTTCTTCTATACTTGAAAGAAATCAAACAACCACTAACACAATTCTGACTCTTTTAAGTTCTGATTAGCGGCAAGTCAAAGAAGTGAGAAACCCAAACTAGCCTTCAAATGGCAAAGTTTCACACCCTTTGAACTCTACTGCTGCAGTATGTTTCTTCCTGTGTGTAAATCTAGAGTGGTGATGTCACACAAGGTCAATCTGAAAATATTTGAGGGGGCACAGAGGGGTGTATTTGGTGACACTTTGGCAAGCACTCAAGAATAGATAACTGACAACTGACCCCAAAATTATTACACAAAATTGGCCAAATCTACTCATCCTGTTGATACAATGTTTCCTCGTTAACTGACCATATTGCCTAACTGATCTTTAGTTTATGGCTTTATAAGAATGTGTTACACTATGACCCCCTGTCCTCCCCCCCACACCACTTTCATGAGGTGTTTTTAAAATTGCTAGAACTTACAATTAATTTTCCAATGGCAGAAAGGAATGACAGATTGTCACATTAAACAGTTTTAGGCCTGACAATGTGTTAAACATCTGAAAGAAAACTTAACTTTCTATACAGAAGTCATTTTTCATCTCCAATGACCATTGCCAGTTATTTTTGAACAATGAATCTCTGACATATATGCATAACTAAGACTGATATAAACATGTTTAGCCAACATAAAAATCATGCTAATAATAAAGCTATTATATATATGTTGTTTGAAATGTTTGAATGCAAGAAAATAATACATTTTTTTTCCTACCTACCAACCTTACCCTTCTTTACAGATTATAATAAGATAATAATTATAGAAGACGAAAGTTAACATTATGATTATAATCTGTAAAGAAGGGTAAGGTTGGTAGGTAGGAAAAAAAATGTATTATTTTCTTGCATTCAAACATTTCAAACAACATATATATAATAGCTTTATATGAGTATTTCAACAACAACAGATTATAATAAGATAATAATTATAGAAGACGAAAGTTAACATGAGAGAAAAATGGTGCATTTACATTGATTTGCAGATTTATCATTTGATTGCATATCAGACAAGAGTTTCCAGGGCAATTCCTTCTTGAACCAAAGGTTATATAGATTTGAAATACTCATTTCTTTATTTACATGAAACTGCAGTAAAATATTGACTGAAAAAAATAATGGACCCTTACAATTATTTTAAAGGACCCTTGTTTGGGAAAATCCTGCAAGCCATGGACCCCTGATTAAGCATGGTGTAAAGCCCTGCGATGAGGAGGTAATGTTAGACATCACCGGATCTCAACAGTCTCTCTGTCACGTCGTAAGTAGATTTATACCCAGAGACACTGACATCATCAAGCAATGATTCCATACCCATACCTATTATTATGATGTTTGTGTTATTTATTGAAACTTTGATATAAGTGTTTGAGTGTTGAAAAAAAAATAGGCTAGATTTTGTGGTTAAGCTAAATCTAGGACAGAATGTTTAAAACATTGTCATAAGCAATGCATAAGAACTGAAATAAAAATACACACCTATAAAATATATATATGCTTTACTACAAGTCAGAGCCTCCACCCTGACACCGTCCCCGATGGCCTTGTAGTAAGCGCGTATGCCTCGGGGCAGGAGGCCTTGAGTTCAATTCCCAGACCTGACATTCCAAAGTAGTCAAAAATGGTACTGGTATAGATACCGTGCTTGGCACTCAGCATATAAGGGTAGTTGCAGGACTGGATGACCAGGTGTCAGGATAATATGACTGGTGTGGTATCATGCCACATGTCTACGGCATGATACTACAGTGTGGCAGCACTATATCTGTCTCAAGTAGACATCGTCTCCAAATGACTGAAATACTGTCAATGGGACGTTAAACCCAATAAACAAACAAACATACATACATACATACATACATACATACATGATATTGAAAATAATGAAAAATTCTGATTTGTTTTCAGTTTTGAGTAAAAGAAAATCACCACATCATCAATGGATAGATTGATTGAGGGACATCCCCCACCCCCCCGGATACAACCTACAATGGTTTCCGGAAAGTAAAGGTAATATAAAAATATTACTTTGTCATTATATCAAGGCCATATATTCAATTCCCAGCCTTGTTTTATACATTTGGGCACAGATGCTCTGATTGCAGATTTTCTGAGGTCATTCAAAGACTATAACTAAATGAAATGCAAAGGCATTCATTCCCCATGCACAGTTTTCATATTTGTGCACTTTTTCTGGCTAAATACCATGTCTGTCCTCTTGCAGCTATGCAGCTTCACTCTGATTTGAGCAGGGTCACAGTCGGACTGTCCACTGAATTTTAAAACTGGGGGCACAATTTTACATTTTTTGTACCCCTTCATATGGAGAGTCCCTACAATATTCTCTGTAACCGCGTCGCATTATAGAGTTATAAATAACTCTAGTAACGTCATATGAAAGTGTGTCTCCCAAGTTTTATCGAAAAATGAGGCACACCTTATACGTGCATGTAGTTTTTTGAAGTCCTTATCATAGGGTGAAATGGGATGAAGTGTCAATGACTTTTTTTCTGCAGCTTCGAAAATTGTTTTAAATCAATTGTTGCCATTGCTTGTCCAGTCCCTGGCTTAAAATGGATGAAACATCGCAAGATTGATCAGTATTAAGTCTAGTTATGCATGTTTTATGTGGGATGATATAACATAAGAGTTATAACCCCTTTTTATTAACATAATAAACTTTCAGATTCTTGTCCATGCATCTCAAAAACCCCTAGCTTGGATTGGACAAACCTTCACTGGGTTGATTGATATTAAGTCTAACTGTGCATAATATATCATCACAGAGTTATGTTGGTTTTTAGCTACATAATGTCTGTATAGATTTTTGTCCGCAGTTAGTCTCTGAAACCTTTTGCTAGGATTGATAGGTACCATGTCTTGCTGTACACATCATTAGCATAATAAAATTGCAATGTTTTTTTATCACAGAGTTATGGCACTTTTTGTTGTTATAACATTTTTTTTTTATCTGGAGCATAGCTTGAAAACTATTAAAGGCATTAACTTAAACTTAAAATGATAAAAATGATAGCAAGCAGTTAAAATGCCTTGCCCAAGAACCATTACTCCACATGATTTTTTAATTATCTCCCATTTTTTTATAATTATCCTGAGATTGCATGCAGTGACTCTTTGATGATATGGCCAATGTTGTCTTTTCTGTGATAAAGCTATATGAGGGAGGTATTCCATAACTTTCAGTGGTAGTTCTAGTTTTAAAAGTATTTCTTGAACTGATTGATGAAAATATGTATAGCATGTCAATATGGATTTCCACTGAAAAATATTTCCATTGGCATGATGTGTGTTTGTGTATGTGGGGGTTGTACATTATTTGCATTCCTTTTTTTAGCTTGACTATTCGAAGAATATGAGAGCTTATTAATTGCAGTCACCCTTGCGTTGGCGCCGTAGCTTTTAGTTTAAGTTTTATCTCAATAACCATTCATGATATTAACTTGAGAGTTTATGAATATATTTAGGAGCTCCAGACAACCGAGGTAGGTAATTCTTGACTGAACTTTTTACCATATAAATTTTTGTTAAAGTTCTGGATGCAAGGTACTTTCATGCTTATATCTCTGTATACAGTCATTGGATTGATTTGAGACATCTTAGATATATTTAGGGGTATCATACTATAAGTTAGGTAACTCTTGATGGAATATATTTCAAATTATGGCATCTTTTTAACTTAGAATTTCGGTTACAATTTTGCGTGTAAGGTACTTTCATTCATTTTCATGCACGGTGTCTCAGTAATTAGGCATGGGATTGATTTTAGACCTCATATACATATTCAGTGGTATCAGACTATCAAGGTGTATCATTTTTACTAATATTATTTACAAAGTATGTGAAAGGCAAGAATAGAAAAAAAGATTTCATTTGATTTGCTAACAAGCATTTTGAAAAGTCGAGCGTACTGTCTTCTGACAGCTCTTGTTTAATAAAAGTATTGTACAAACTGTCCTTTGTCAAGAGCACTAAACTAAACTGCAGCTTCTACACGATAGGGCTTACTTTTTCTGTCATTTAATAAATCAAGGCCCTTTTAAGTTATATCCTACATTCATGATTCATGTAGATTTAGTATTTTAGTATTTAGATATTTGTCAAAGGTTGTGGTCACTCTGACTTTATATCATTTTTGTGACAAACTAATGGCAGGCGATATGTGTTTTTGGGAAGAGCCGTCTAGTTTGATGCATTAAACATGAATTGTATTCCCATTTCAGATGCTAAGTCTTGTTTTGGTGGTAAATGCTGACCTCATTTCTTTCCCAGAGAGTGAAGGTAGGTTTAAGGTTAAATAACTCTTAAAGCAGCTTGTGCACAGATGGTCATTGACTAAGATTTATTATAGTCGTTTGTGATTGTAAATTAAAAACCGGCACCTTATGCTACCTTCTGTGATTGAAAAACATAGTTGGTTTCTCCATTACAGGCATTACCATCTCTGACGGTATTGAAGTTATATTTAGAATTTAAAAACCTGTATTTAGATTTATTATCATTTGTCTTAAATTGGCCAATCACATTCAGTCTTCGCGTATGCGCTAACGTCATAGACTGAATTGATGACAATGCTACCAAGAACTGGTGAAGATACCATGTTGCGGAACATGCAAGAACATGCTTCGGGGATACCCTGTTCTATAATTAACCCTATTTTTCTGAGGTTGCATTAACAAATATAGCTTTTTCCATTGTAATATGACCTAAACTTGCAGAGTTTATTTGTCAGGACACAGACTTCACCATCATTAACAGGGAGAAGAAAGATATTTTCTATAATTTTTACAGATCATCTGTGAATGAGCTGCTCTAATATCGATCACACATAAATTGTCCATGCTGGTTTTATCTGTACAAAATATTGGCAGATATTCTAAAATTTTGTTTCAATTCGAAGTATTTTTTTCATTATTTAATCTGCTAATTCAATTCCCACGTTAAGGAAATCTTAGTATATCCTTAACAGTAAAGGATGGACAAATTAGAAAAGACAATCAAAGGAAGTATAATTAAGTATCACTTCCAGTCGAATATGTCAACATTTGACTCATCATCTACTTGGAAGTCAGAAATTGAAAAACTGCAGGATCTACTGTCCGCCTCTGTTTTTATGGTGTATATCAGTTCTATAAGAAGAGAATATTGTGAATCCCCCTAAAAACCTGTTTGTTTTCGTGATAAAAAGTATATATAGATTTAGAATATATGTAGTTTATTAAGATCTTAAACAGTGCAAATTAGACTTGCACTACCTTAAGTTAGAATCAGGGTGCAAAAAAGCATGTCCCCTGACTGCTGTGAACTATATCTTGGTCCCTTTCTAGGTTCATATTTCTTGATGTGAAATGATCATTATCAGTCTTTTAAGTTAATATGATCAAATATGATTATCTGTTGAGAGACATTTTGATGAAGAGAGAGATGAAAAATGAACTAGAGATATTTCATTGTGGGGACAAGAGAGACCATTTTGTAAGGACAATTGTCCCACAATATCTGAGATGAAATAGATGTGGGGACATGTCCTCACTATATTTAATTAATATCTCTTGGAGAAAGCAGGAAAAAAGGGCAAAATAAATGTGTATTACATAAGAATTAAATTGGTGATGACTTATCCCTCAAGTGCAAAACTGAGTGACTCAATAATTTCCAATTCGATGGGTAGTGCAGAAAAGCATGTCCCCTGACTGCTGTGAACTACATCTTGGTCCCTTTCTAGGTTCATATTTCTTGATGTGAAATGATCATTATAGGGACTGTATAACAGTATCTGGGACTATTTTCACTGACCCAGCAGACAGTACACTCAGTCTTTTAAGTTAATATGATCAAATATGATTATCTGTTGAGAGACATTTTGATGAAGAGAGAGATGAAAAATGAACTAGAGATATTTCATTGTGGGGACAAGACCATTTTGTAAGGACAATTGTCCCCACAATATCTGAGATGAAATAGATGTGGGGACATGTCCTAACTATATCTAATTGATATCTCTTGGAGAAAGCAGGAAAAAAGGGCAAAATAAATGTGTATTACATAAGAATTAAATTGATGATGACTTATCCCTCAAGTGCAAAACTGAGTGACTCAATAATTTCCAATTTGATGGGTATTGCAATTTCTCTTATAGCAAAATTGACTTTTATCACTTGATGTTGGTTGGGTGTACAGGTTTATCATTAACATTTAAATGTAAACTATAAAACAACTAAATTTTAATTGGAATAATAACTTTTGTTTGTATTGCCAATAACATGCTTTTTATTCCCTAAATATTTAGGTAATTTCTTTTTCCAGATAAATGTAGGAGAAAAGTAATGGCAGTCCATGATAAAGAGGATCATACAATAAAGAAGGATTACCCAAAGAGGCATGCATGTATTTTCTGTGAAAAACTATTTTCCAAAGTAGTTTGTCATACATGTATGTGCAGTAAAACGCATTGTGCTGAAGAAGCAATAGCACGTCTGCCACCTCCATCTAAGAAAGGATCAGCACCTCAGGCAAAACAGGAACATGTATTGGATGCTTTGAGAAATGACGATTTCATTTATATCATTGACATTCTGAAGTATGGAAACACAACCTCAGAGGGAGTTCAGAGTACAGAAGACTATTTACCTTGTGAATTTTGTTTAAGGTTTATAGATTTGCGGTCTGTGCTTTAAAATGCCTATCATATCTCTGGTTGCCTTTGTGTTAAAGCTGTTTTTTTTTGTTTTGTTTTTTTTTCCAAGGAAAAAAGGTTGAGGTATTGTCATCACTCTGATGTTGTCGGCGGCGTTTTCGCCATCATTGTCGTTCACGTTGTCATGAACAACTTTAACCTAGGCCATAACTTCTAAGCCATTAACCTTCTGTCATCAAAATACTTATATTTGTTCACAATTACAATGGGCTACTTTCCCACCAAGGCCCATAACTTTTAGGTACACTTTAATTATATTTATCTCCCCTTATTCAATACAGTGAAAAACTTTCACCTTGGCATACTTCTAAACAATTAAACCCTCTGTAATCAAACTTGAAATATTTGTTCACTTTCTCAAGGGCTACATTCCAATCAAGGGCCATAACTCTATGGTCCATTTTGATGAAAGTTATGTCCCTAATTGTTTAAAATATACTGACAAACTTTAATCTTAGCCATAACTTATAAACTGTTTAACTGTCTTTCATCAAACTTAACATGCTAGTTCATTTTTACAAGGGCATCATACTCATCAAGGGCTCTTAGGCCCATTTTGACCTAATTTATCTTCCCCTAAAAACAACAACAACAGCAGATGAATGTTGGTTTTCGTTTGCAGTGCTCTTGCCCATGAAGATGACTTCGCATCTTTATGAAACATGGCATTACATGATTTTTTTTCCACAGTATATGAATTTCATGGATCATATCTATATTTCATGGTTGGATGAGCATAGTAAATTTGGTCCTATATTTGGTTCTGACCAACGTATACCTGTGTGGCGTTAGAATCGCAGAGACATTTTTTCTTGTTGAGATATTGACAATGACTAAGTCCAGAAACCCTCTCTCAATGCATCTCTGTCCAAATGATCAGTGTAGGTCATATTGCACATTTTTAGATCAGCCATGACACATTCAGACAAGTTTTCATGGGTCTACCATGCCCTCTACATGGTTGTAAGTTTAATGAAAGTTTAATGTAAAGGCAGTTTGTTGTATCATGTTTTTGATATATGATATACATTTTTGCAACAGTCCTCGTAAAAATATGTATGCCTGAAAGCGACTTTGATTCATCAAGGTTATGCTGAACTTTTATCATTTTCATTTCTTACTTTGTTTAATTTGAATGTTTTTAATACATAATTCATAAAATTTAGGGTTTCCTTTGACATTTTACAGCAAAATAAATTTGAATTAAAAAAATAAAACTAAAATCTGTGGTAACCTGCTGAAACGTCTTGAAATTGTTGCCCATTTGATAATTGAATAGGTCATTTTCATTCATTAACTAAATATTCTGTTTAGCACACCTGAGCATAACGTGCTATAAACTTTAGTAAGTTCTACCTGATAAGAAAGTGTAATTTTAGGTGACTCAACTCAAAAATTGTGTCTTTACTCTGCGACTTGCTTAATACTTTGATAGTTTGTTTGTAGTATCACCTCTAGTTAACCTCTATGAATTTATATTTTTTCATAGCAGTGAATTCATTTTCACTTTTCCCTGATACTTCTTGCTCAGTTATATAGTTATTGCATGGTCCCTAGGTTGCAAACATGTACTAGGCTAGGATAAAGTGCCTTGACCAAGGGCACTTCACCATGACCATTGAATGTGGGGATAGAACCCTGGTTTCCCAGTTTAGAGTCTGGTGACTTAACCACTTGGTCACCGAGGATCCTAGTCATTTTTTTGTAATATTACTCATACTTTAAAAAAATCTTCCCCAATTTGCTTAAAAAGACATCTGAAACCACTGAATATAAATTGATGAAACTTGGCACAAATGATCCTTGGGTAGCTCTTTACAAAAGTTGCTGAAATGAACTTGATCCATGTGTAGACTCAGGTTGCCATGGCAACCAACACATTCTTTTCGAAAAACTTTAGAATAATCTCCTCTGAAACAAATTGCCAGAAATTAATTTCATTTGCCACAAATGGTCACCTCATGGCCCTCTACAATAATTTACTAAAATCAAATTGATCCCTTGAAAAATGAGGCCTCAAAGGAACTGGCCAATTTGCTTATATAATCTTAAAAGTTTTTATCTGAAGTTTGAATCAGGTTGATGCTGAAGGTAACCAAGTAAAATCAAGTGACTTGAATTATTTTGATCAGGCTTATGGTATTCTGACGAACATTTTAATGCCATTATTATTAGTTTAATAATATTTTATTTCATATATATGTGAAATGGGGTTGGGCCACAAGTTCATACAACTTAGAATCGGTCCTTCCCCTACATACAATTGTAAACAATGGCATATAAATGGTCATGAAAATACATAATGGAAAATATAATCATAGAAAAAAGAAAAAAAAAATAGAGAGAGAGACTCGTTAAGGTGGATCCTTATAATCTAATTACATTATTTAGTTACAACATATCAGGCATTTAACCCCTAATCCTGATATAGGCGTTCACACACATATATGTAATTAAATATACATACATGTACATATATACACACAGGATTTTTTTTTCAGATCAATGTTATATTACTGTAACATTTCTGTAAGTATATGTATGCCATTATTATTGCTTAACCCTATTTAGCCAGTGGAGCTTGTGTCTCTCGTTTGGATAGCTTTCATCTTGAAATAATTTGTATTCATTTGTATTTAGTTAATGGCACAAGGTTTTAACTGATATTTTGATCATGTTATATATAACCCAATAGTAGCATTATGCAACTCAATTGTTAAATGTTCATTCAAGAATGGTTTACGATTAATGGTAATTTTTGTGATAAAAGTTTAAATAAATAGAGTTCTTAATGATTTCTGACTTGAACAAATGCATAATATTCCGTTTCCTTTTTATATGCCAGTCTAAGGGAAACACCTGCAGCAGTAAGCGGTGTCCACATATGTTGCCTGCTTCTTCAAACATGGTTTTAAAGTGTTTAACCATTACATCTTGGCCAAATTTGATAGTCAGCCAGACTGACCAAGCTACTCCGGAGTTATGGCACTTGGATATGTGAAATCTACATCTGACCACTCATGAGCATAATATTAAGGAGAAGTAAAATAGCCATCAAGATCACCTCGTGAAGATTTAATTATTTAGAAGACCAGTTATGGTATTGTTTAAGTTTTGCAAAATTGACACTATCGGCTTTCACCGTCCCCGGGGGCTAAATGGTGAAATACCCAACTCTGGGGCGGGAGGTAGTTTATTCTAACCCCAGGCGCAACATTCCGAAATTGTAAAAATGATACTGGTATTACCCTTGCTTGGCAATTAGCATATATGGGTAGTTTCAAGAATGGTTGGCTTGGTGTCAGGATAATGTGACTGGGTGTAGTATCATGCCACATGTCTTCGGAGTGATACTGCAGTGTGGCAGCACTATTTCTAATTATATTTATAATTATATTTAGTTAAATATTGACCTGAAATACTGTCGTTTGGCTGTTAAACCAACCAACAAACAAACACTGTCGGCTGTCAAAATAACCAGCCAGATTCACCCACACACTGGGAAGTTATGTCCCTTTTAAAACTTGGCCACGTTAGCCTTGTTCCTGTATAGTGTCATGTAAGCAGAATCTTGTGAACACAACTATATGTACATGAATTTAAATCTTTATCTGTAGATTTGCATTAAGAAAAGTCCCATTTCCGAACAACCACAGACACTTCGACCAGATGCAATTATTCTTGTTTACTAAGGTATAACATATTAAACATATAGAATGAGATAAAATTTATGTCAGCGGGTCACATAACAGCCAATATATATAACCAGCTCCAAGATGGAAACAAATAATAGAGACGCCTCGGGAGCAGGAGGTCATAGATTATATCCCCGACCGCGACATACCAAAGTCATACAAATAGTATAGGTCCCTTGCTTTGCGCTCAGCATATAAGGGTAGTTGCAGGACTGGTTTGCCTGGTGACCGGTGTGATATCATGCCACATGTCTACGGCGTGATACTTCAATGTGGCAGCACTATATCTGTCTCAAGAAGACATCGTCTCCAAATGACTGAAATACTGTCAATGGGACGTTAAACCCAACAAACAATACATTGAGACAAATTCTCTGAGTTTAGTAAAGTATATACATGTATTTGTGTAGATTGCAATGCAAGAATATCCAGTCTACCTGATTATATTTAATACGATAGATATATTGATCTAACATTGGAAAATATAATAAGCACAGTGAGTGTATTAAAACGAATAAACAGAGACCACATGATCGCTCATGGTAGGTGTTTTGCAAGCACTCTTTCAATAGTTTAGGAGACCAAGATGTAGAAATAGAAAATATACATTTTCTAATGAGAGAGAAATGTGTTTTGTAAACTATTTCTTTTGTAGTTCAAATGATTGTCTTTGTTAATGTATGTTTGACACATAAATCAATGAATATTTTGAGAATGTTCCGGTCTTGTTGATGCCCCTGTCACACTCTGACGTATGACAGGAACGTATGAGTTACGCACAACCTTTAAGAGTATGAACTGAAATTTTCGAGGATTGTCTTTGATGAACGTATGAGTAGCGTATCAACAGCGTACAGGCAGCACATGAGAAACGTATTCGAACGTATGTCAGTCACCGCCAGTGTATCGCATGAGCAGCGTCCCCAGGTTTCACGTCTTTTTGAAAACATGTTGATCTTATCATATCGTACTGGTGTCTCCACCCTGTCCCTCCTAAGGGCCAACTACAACTGATAAATGAGTGAAAATGAGACCATATACTATTATACAAGTATATAAGTCACTTGTGTTTGTTAGTGTCGCAAAATACAATGTACGTTTATCGATACCGATTTTTTTTAAAAAGTAAAGTACAGCGACCCTGACATTGCTCGATTGTCGGATGTTGTTTGTTTGTTGTCTTTTATGTCCCACCGACAGTATTTCAGTCATTTGGAGACAATGTCTATATCGGATATTGAAAGTAGTATGCTTCTGATGGTCAACAATTAAATAACAAATATAACAAGGAAATGCGGTCAGTGAAACAAAATAATCATATGCTTGGTACCGACTCTAAATTGAATCACAGGAGATCTCAGTAATGTTCATAAGGTGACGCGGCTAGCCCCTTAGCACCCCGCCCCACCTCTATGGACATTACTAACACCATTACTGACTCGATATATTAATATATTTCCGTATAGGGTCAGTACCAAAATTATAATTAAAAGTTTTCAAAAACGCTGGCAATACGCGTGAAAAAGGTTTTCCATGAAAATCTTCTCTTCCGAAACAACTCCATGGATTTTTGAGTTTACCGTCGCTTCGACAGTATTTCAGTCATATTGCAACGTCCAGCTAATTACAGATGGAGGAAGACCCCGAATACACGGAGGCATCTGGGTAGAACCACCGACATACCGCAAACCAGCTGGAAGGCTTCCTCACATGAAAATCCGAATGACCCTGCCGGGATTCGAACCCACGCGGTGAGGGGCTCAGTGAGTGTTAAAGTCAGCGACTTTACCCTCTTGGCCATGGAGGCCCCTTAACCACATTTAACTATAATGATACTTATGTTAATTCTTACTTTTTTTAATTTTATAAAGAACTTTGGTTGCCATGGCCAAGGCATACTTTAAAATGCGTTTTCTCAGAAACATACAGACCTATATATTTAATAATTGGTATATAGCATCAGATCATGGTGCCTCAACACTGTTAACAAATATGTGCATCAGGGTTTACATGAGGCCACACCCAGATTTTGTATGGAACTATATTTCGAAAACGAAATATCTTTACTGCTGAAACCATTGGTTGGATAATGAAGAAGGCAAAACTTTAAAATGCCCTTTCCTCAGAAACAGACCTACAGCGTTGATATTTGGTATATAGTATCTTCTCACGGTTCCCCAACACTATCAATAAATATTACATCAGTGATGAAAAAAAGGATCATTTTCTATAAGAGAACAAATGTTCAATTTTCCATGTTTTCATTTTTTTTAAACTTTTTCATATGCAGCCAAAATGTTTGTTTATCACTTGTGAGTGAAATGAATCATACTATCAAAATAGACTATTCAGCCTTTCTACAACAAATCTAATTAAGGTGAGCGATTTAAGGCCATCTTTGCCCTCTTGTTTTATTATCCACTGGAATGGTTACCGGTCAACATTTCGTTCTCTGTTATGCTACAAAATTACATTGTAATCTATGAGAGATAAACATGTATGTATCGGCAAAGGTATTTGATAATATTTATCGTTATATTCCCTTGATCAAGTCAACGATTCGACAAAATGACACAAAAACAGCAACTAACTTCTACCAAAAAGTTAGCAACTTAAATTTTATATTAGGTATACAAGGGGAGGATGCCGGGTTGGAGTAAAAAATAAACTTCACGTCGAAAAACTTGCGATATACAAGCAAATATAATGAATTTCAACGTTTCAAACAAGTAAGAAAATTACTTTCCGATACTTGGTCCCACCATGTGATCAGAAAAGCAATCTTCTTACTTTTTGTTTAGAAAAATGCGTGCACATTTTTCTTAGATGAGAATGAATTACAGGGATATTTGCGACTCAACACAGTCCCATTACATTCTCTGAAAAAAAAAAAAAAAAAAAAAAAAAAAAACGTCACTCTTACAATCGTAAAAGTACTCGTAGTAACGATAATCTGACAGCCAGTCTGAAATTAGTTTGGGATAGCGACAAAAATCCTCAGTTTGAAAATGATGAGTTAGCTGATTGCTCAAAAATCCAATGAACTGTTTAATCACGAGACTGATGATGTGGAAGGAAATTTCGTACGCTCTATATATGAAACAAGTTACGAAGTATTTAGAAAGAAAAGAAAAATCGGGAAATAATTTAAAATAGATTTAATCAATGGTTTGAAAGAATATTGTAAATACGTCAAATATCCTTTTAAACAAGCAAGAAACATAGTTTAAAAATAAGAATGAAATAAACAGACATGCATGTGTTTAGGAGCGTTATAAATTATCAAAAACAACAACAAAAAAAAAACAAGTGAGTTTTATGAATGATGCGATTAACTTCATATAGATGAGTAATTTGGCGATAGGAACAACGAAATGGATTTCATTTCTGATCGAAATAGAGCAAAGTACATCAAATAATGAAATTAACAGGGGTTATGAGTTAAAAAAAGTTTCCAGGAAATAATGACATAATAACAAATATTTTCATAGGCTCCTATGATTGGTAGATCCGTTTCCAACAACATTATATAATACAATGATTGAAACGAGAGTGTACCCAACGGCATGGAGAGTAGGCACAATAATACCGACCTTTATTACCAATAACCTTATAAATCTATGACTGTATCCTTAATCTCTGTTCACTCATAAAAATAAATAAATAAATAGATAAATAAATAAATAAATAAATGCAGAGCGTTCTCTGTCTCGACTTCATTCTTTGCGGCCAAATGGAAGGGTAATGTAATCAGTTCTGTGATATCAGTGACCCCGGACTTTGGTTTTGCTACTTGGAACTAAAACCGATCGAATAGGTGCATAAGTCCCAAGAATACCTAACGAGGGTCTTGTGGTGCAGCGGAGAAAATAAAGGTAAACCTGCAGATATCACAATAAAAGAATCTTTTTTATTTGTAATTTGTTAAAGCAATGATATTGCATTTCTTTATAATTTCTTTACGTCTTTTCTCAAAATGAAATATTAAACACATTTATTTGCAAATGTTCTCAATCTTTATATTTTAAATCCACGCAATAATATAATTCTTATCCTGAACGTTTTATTCATTTAATTAAGACATATCTAAACATCAAATTCTCTGCATTTTCAAAGGCTTCCGTATTTAAAGTTTCCATACCATTTTATCTCAGATGAGATACGTGGAGACATTACCCTCCCAGGATTGTGGGGAGAGGTCCCGACAAAATTGTCTCTCTTGTCCCCATTTAGTAAAATATCTTTATTAGTCCCTTGATCATTTCATCTCGTGTCTCAGGATTGTGGGGACATGTCCCGACAAAAGGGTCTCTCTTGTCCCCATTTTGTCAAATATCTCTTGTCCCTTGATCATTTCATCTCTCATCCCAGGTTTGTTGGGACTTGTCCCGACAAAAAAGTCTCTCCAAGTTGTCCCCATTTAATGTACTATCTCTTGTCCCTGGATCATTTTTTCTCTCGTCCCCACATAGTCTCTCAGTTGAAACTTAAAGCTGAAGGTATTGTCTTAACTGGCCGTTTATGATACAGGGGAGGTAAGAAGGTAGAAAAAAGTCAAGAGAAGTGTCTTTAACTGTAGTAGAAATGGGAGTCCCCAGATACCAGGATACGGTGTATTGTCCCCATTTCAACGGTCAAAACATCCATGGAGAGAGAGAGAGAGAGCGTCTTAGTAGAGAGAGAGAGAGATTGATAGACAGACAGAGTTACTTATTGAACGGATCCAGGAATTAATATCTCCAATTTAGTGTGTAATGTAGCTTCCGGGACATAAGTATGTCCTATCTAGCAGGATATTGATTTAGGAAGAGCAGAGGAAAGGCAACAGGCCAGTCTAGGCTCCTATCATGTTTATTGTTTCATACGAATAATCCGATATGATGTAACTAATCGTTGCAAGGGCTGTCGACCTCGGGGCGCTATGGGTATAAAACGGTCACCATGCAAATTAGTCTGAGGTCCCAGGTTCGAGACCTGGCACATCATCTGTAGCTATTCTCACTGATCTCTCTTAAAACCAACAATAAAATTTTAATAGTAAAGTGATGTTATAACAATGTTTATAAAGAAAATAAGACTAAAAAGGAAAATTAACAAATGTCTTTCCAAACTTGGCTAAATGCATGCAAGTTAAATTCCTGCATGTATTAGCAAATAGGAAATATCTGCACATAATTGAACTCACTATCATTTGGGACTTCTATCCACCAAGAAAACAAGCACAGACCTAAAATGACTAAAATATTGCTGGCGGGGCATAAATGAGACTGTTGAGAAAATTAACTGAAGATTATGAGGAGTGCGTGTCGAGCTCTGGTGCGTCTGAATATCACATAATAAAACAAACCACGGGAGTCTGACGTGTTCTAATTATAATTATATCGAGAAAATCCATACGCGCGTGAACAGGGGACTTAAGATTTCAAATCTTCAAGTAAGCAAATACATGTACATGTATTCATCTTAAACAAGTGCATTTAGAATATAACATAATATAGAGTTTTATATATAGAATATAACAATGTTGATATAACAGGGTTAACAATTTGGATTTTAAAAAATGGAGTCCTTTACATCCTTTTTATTACACAAATAGGAGCTGCTGAGGGGAAATATGAGCCCATCCCCCCACCCACATTTAATTAAATAACATCCAAATTAGGAGTAAGAAAACAAGAAAGTTCCAACACTAGCATGACTGAACGTGACGACAGTAAAACGGCAGTGCGTATTAATTTCAAATTCAAATATTATTGATAAAATAAATCGATTGTGAAATCCAGCGTCAACTGATCCCAGAGGGGGGTAGGTCCGGGAAATGTAGCAGATCCATAAAAATCTGTCCTATTTGGACTTATGAAAGGGCATGGCAACAAAACAGACTCTCTCTCTCTCTCTCTCTTGATCAAGTGTTAAATAAGGAGAACCCCTTTAAAATGTGCGAGGGTTCGGAACCATTTGTACCTCTCCTTTTCGATTTACATGTGCTTTAAATACATATTTTTGTCTTACTTGTCTTAAACTGCACGTTAACTTAAATTCATGCTACTGCCATTTTAAACACACGAGCGAGGCCATTTTCTCAAAACATTTCCCAAGCATTACCATCTTCCGATTCTCGAGGCAGAATTAATCATTCGAAATAGAATTTCCATTAATATATCTAACTGGATCAATTAATCGAATAAATGATGAATATAAATCAATATATAAGGAATACAATACCACAATACGCCCATAACGTATCCTCGATTCTAAACAGCCGACACAATGCATACACTAACACCGTAAACACACATGCTTTAACCCTCACACAGCAGACGAATATGCCTTCGTAAATGCCACGTGACAGCACAGAGAAGTGATCTGTTTTACTGAATACATTTGTGGAAGCAGACTGCCAGGTGGCGAACGATGTCTTTAACCCTTTCCCTCATAGAGGAAACCATGAAAAGACCTATGCGAACAACATAAAACCAGATCAGCCTGCGAGTAACTCGTAGGCTGATCAGGTTTTATGCTGTTCGCTGCTCCTCAGTGGTCTGGAAATGAGGATTTTGTAATTAAATTTGGTAAGGTTTAACTGTGGTTTTCTGCAGTTCAGGCTTTATGTGGTACCTATTGAGTGCGTCAAAATGAGTCTATATGAGGGAAAGGGTTAAAGCAGCTCGTAAAGCATGATCGGTAGAAGATTTAAATGTTTTATTGGCATACTGCCCCTCTCTCCCCCCTCCCCATCTCTCTCTCTCTCGACCTTATAACCTAACCTGTTTCATAATTCTAGGATTTAAATCAAAAGAAAGCAAATACACATTAACAAACACAAAATAATGCATATTTAAAACTAACTAAACGTATAAAGCCAAAGAACACTGTTTTTAAATAGAACCCAAAAATATTTTAAAATACTTTATTAGTGCAATATGTCACCTTATCAATTGTATTCATTATTTTATTTATGTATGTCATTTTATTTATCATTATTTCTTTTGATATAGAAATTGTAACAAGATTTGAAAATAAAAATAAGAATAAGCTGAAAGAGAACTCAGGACCCTTGCCAGCTCTCTTAATTCCACAACTGATAAACAAATGCGCAAATGGGGTGATTTAATTACAGGTAATTATACCATATCAAAACAACAGCAGCACATCACAATTCGGCAGTTCACATTTCACTACACCAAATGTTCATCTAACGGTTACATTATTAAGAAAATTCACGTATTATTACACACACAATACAGTAGACATAATGCCCAATGCTCAGACCGACAATTTCAACGATAAGTAGGTTATGACCTACATATGTTTAAAAATTACAATTATCTACTGACTAATTACTTATCAAACATTATCAGTTATCAGATACACGCAAAATTAATTAAAATAAACACAAAACATATATTTAATACCCACAAACAACCACATATAGAAAAGTATCGCTCACTGAAAATTATTTAAATTAAAACTTTACATTTGACTGCAATACCAGTTTGCACATGCGCAAACGGAAGCTAAAATTTATTTTAATTAGACATAATAATAATATATTCATGACTTAATAACAGCAAAATATATATTGTACTGAATATTCTCCAGAAAAAACAACAACAACATTTTCTACTCTCCCTCTTTTTAAAGTCTTTGTTTCATCGGAAAATGTAGGTCACATTGCACAGGAAAACGCTATTTTCGTAAACGCAACTTCGTCGGTCGAAATCGGTTAAATTCAGAATACGATATCCCCAAAGAATACGTTCCGCAACATGGGGTCATCGCCAGTTAACGGTAGCGATTTAAAACAGAGAAGGGGGGGGGGGGGGGGGGGGGGCGACGATGCGGAGATTTTCTTTTTGCTCATATCTTGATCACAAAAGAAACACAGCAGAAAAAACAGTATTTAATGGCAAAACAGTAGGTTCGAACAAGGACAAATAAACAAACAAATAAATAAATAAGGAAAAAATCATGAAAGGAAAGGGAGAATATGTCGATCAAAAGAAGAAACAAATCTAAATGAGTCGTGACCACGTGCATGATATTGGTACATGTAATTAACACACCACCGTCGGAGACCCACGGCTGCCTATATTACATCTGTCAGCGCTGTATGAAGGAACGGAATAAGCGCTCGTGGGTCTCCGACGCTGTTAACACACAGGCACCCATAAGCTACATGTTTTTTCTCTATCTTGATGAACAGCTGTTTTTTCTTTTCCAATTTTTTTATCTTTATTAACACTGGATATGATCCCTATGTCTCTGAACCTCGTTATTAATCGTCTAAGATAAGGCGCATACAAACTGAGATATTAGGAAAATGTTGTACTGCACTTTAATGTATTAATATATAGTAAAGTTGCTATATACATGTAAATCCCTTACAAGTGCAAGAAACCCCCGGGGACCTCTGTTATTTATTTCAGGCACAGGTGGTACCTAGTGGATACGGGCTTCGCATGGGATACCCGAAACGAGACGGAACCACCGACCTATCGCAAACCAGCTGGACGGCTCTCCTGTGTGAAATATCCGAAATGTCACTGCCAAGTCCAAGAATCAGCGGTGGTAAAAGGTTTAGAGATTGCTCCATTGACCATCGATATATCAGTATATCAGCTAGAGGCCCCTCGATCAATCACAAATATATATATATATATATATATATATATATATATATATATATATATATATATATAGAGAGAGAGAGAGAGAGAGAGAGAGTAATTGTTATGCAATTTTGACACCAACATTCATGCTAGTATAACACAGTGGTATTAAATGTTTTATATTAAACACTGACAGCAACTCGGCAACTCTAGTAACATATGTTTTGTTTTTCTTCCCAAAGAAAGTGTATCATCGTTATATGATTAAACAAGAGCATTTCATTTGGATGCCAACGCTCGTCTGTAAGCTTTTTAAATGAAGATAAATTAGGTCAAACTGGACCTAAGAGTTGTGGCCCTTGATGAGAATGTAGCAGTTGTGATATTAAGTTTGATGACAGACGGTTCAGTAGTTGAGAGGTTACGGCCAAAGTTAAAGAACAACGACGACACCAGAGTGATGACAACACCTGGGCTGTTTTTTCTTTCTTTGAAAAAAAATCCTTAAAATTGAGTTTAAAGGCTACTCACATAAGACACATAAAGTGTAGTGTTTGTATGCATGCTGTCCCATACCAGACACAAAGCTGAGTGTTGATGGGATACAGAAGCTATTAATTCCCACCTACTCCACTTCCCCACCCCACCCTCATCGACCCCGGTAGCTAACGAGGTTGTAATTTGTGTAAACAATCGAGGTGCAGACCCACTTGAATGTCCGAGAAATGTTGCCCCATGCTAGTCTTGACCCCTGGTTCTGTAAACACAAGCCAAATGGTTTGTATCAAATGTGCTGAAGACATTCGGGATGGGGTGTTCCCTCTTTACCAACTTTCTATATTTCTTTACCAAAGGGAGTTGGCAAAGTGGGAATTTGACCAGGTCACAGGTATATTTACATATATACTTGATGGTTGAAACATCCATTATTAAAGCGTGATAAATCAAGTTTAAGTAAACAACAACAACAACAACATGACCGCTTATTTTTTAATGTCATTTTCAGTATGTCACTTTACAATGCTAGTTCGGGGTTACATGTATGTATTTCAATGTAAGTACAGTTCTACTCTCTATACAATTGACATTTCAGATGTATCGCATAGGCATTCATATGTAGGACACACACACACACACACACACACACTATGTATAGACAGACAGACAGATAGAGAGAGAGAGAACAAGGTCGAGAGAGAGAGAGAGAGAGAGAGAGAGAGAGAGAGAAAGAGATGCGCCGTTTAGCCTAAAGGTCGATGGCAGGTTTTGACTAATCAGCACCCCCGGAAGTTATAGATAAATATAAATTTTTAATGGCGTATTTATCCAATTAACATTTACGTAGTTTCATTTCTCAATATCGAAAACAAACTGACATCATTTATGGTGAGGTAAAATATCTTATTTATTTGCAAGATAGCGGAAAATACCTAAATATTAGTCAGTTCTTTCGAGCTTTTTATTGGATAAGATACAAATGACCCTGTGTGTCCAGTCACAGGTCAACTTCCCAGTGATACCTTGTGGGATGGCAGATCTGTGTTTAAATAGATGTCGCAACCGGTCTTGTCCAATGCAAAAAGAAAACTACTTGTGATAAAACTGGTATGTATAATTTAACTTTATTCTGGGAGAAAAGAGCTTAACAGATTATTCAACAATGTTTTATTTAATAAGATGTATTTAATTGGCTATGACTATGAAAAACTGAATAGACTGCCTTACATTCATTTTTTTTTCTAAATATGATATTTCAAATTTATATTTTATCCTTTATAGGAAAATGGAGCGAAGGAAAGCCACCGTTTTCGTATATTCACTGCTGCTGACGGCTACTCTGTTCAGCGGTCATGGCGCCCAGCAATTTACCCCAGGTAAGAGAAAAGTCAATCATATGAAACATACCAAAAGATTTAGTTCTACATTTTATCTTAACTTCGGGGATCTGCTTACGTCAGATAATAAATACATGCATATGTATACGGGTAGTATATATACAATAGGATCATACAGCATCCATATATTTTAGCCCTAAGGAAATTTAAAGAACAATAAAATAAGGTAATTGAATATAATTACAAATTCGTGTGTGTGTGTGTGTGTGTGTGTGTGTGTGTGATTTAAATTCTACCTTATAAGCCCTTTCTTCAAAAACAGAAATTTAATTAATGTTCTTCCTGTTCGTATTTAAGTCACTATTTCACGCGTATTTTCGTTAATTCACTCATTATTTCGCGTGTATATTCATAAGTCGTTACTTCACGTGTATAAACATTAATTAAGACATATTTTACGTGTATACCGGTTATCAGTAAGTCATTATTTCACGCGTATATTCAGTAATTACGTCACTATATCATATATGTTTTCACATTTAAGGATCAACACTGAACCCAAAACCATTCTATCCGGGAAACAACTTTAATACTATTCCGACAGCCAAAGGATTTACCAGAAATATATTTGGGAATTCTGGCTCATACCCGATAAACCCACAATATTGGACAGGACAAATGGTACATTACCCCCCGGTGCCACAGACTTACCCGCATTACCCCATGGTTTCTCCATACTCTACTCAAATCTACCCGCAGCAGTATGGATTGACACATGCGCAGTCGGGGTACAACATTTTTTACGGACAATACCCGCATTTTGATGCAAAATACTGGGCAGGGCCAAACTATCACCCTGTTTACCCAGGACAATTTTACCAACAAGCACCAATGTACCACGCACCTGTTTACCACAACCCTGGAATGGTTCACTATCCGTACTACCCCAACATGCAACATGGTTATCCATACTACCACAACCAGCCTTACCAGAAGAGGCTTTTTTGGCGGAACCGGAAATGGATTGACAAAAGGACTTCTGGGTGCTGTTTTAGTTGGTGTAGTAGCTGGAAGCATTGCACGTGGAAAATAGGTTAAAACAATTCAATTATGGCAACCACCATTAATTATTTATCTCTGACACATCAGAGCAGCAGTACTTAATGAGAAACGCTGTATTTAAACAAACGGTTCGTAAATGTTTAATGTTGAATTTTACGTCTGCTGTTCTTGAAGAACTAGGCTTTGTCACAGAAAATTGTGTAAGAAGTGATCATCGTGGATAAGATGTTCATTGTTTCATTTTATTATTATTATGTTTTACTTCATTTAGTCTACAAATTATACCTTCTCATCAAACATGCTGACAATGTTGTCCAGATTTTCATCTTTTCTCATGTCAGAATATTGACGCAGTCTCATTTCTTCTTAATCGTTACTCTTCGTGATCCCTTTAATCATTTTGTCACAAAATATTAGTAATATTTCATCACCGTTGTGGTCATATGGAATTATATATTGTTTAACTAACTCATTAATCATTCGGATCAACTCGGCGTATGTCGGGATATTATTGAGATGGGTTTAAATTTTGACGTATATAACCTATATAGATGCAACTCAATCTATGTCATTTTGCTAAATTTCCCAAAGTTTTAATGCATATGGTCAATATTCATTTTCTTTTTAGACATGGATTTTCTGACCATCTCGTGGTTTTGCTTAGTTTCTTTCTCTTTGTTTTCTAGTTTTATATGATTTTAGATATGTCGTAATGTAAATAAACATAATTTATTATATTTCTACAATGTCAAATACCGAGTTTGTAATAGTTTTGGACATATCCGTTTTGTAACAAACACGCATGCTTCGAGCCTGCATGCACGCACCAATAACATTTATCGTATTTTTGTAATAATCTGTCTTCTTACCCTTTCAAGCTTAGATTTTAGTTTGACCTTGTTTTAATCGCAGACTGAAAAACAAGTTTTTTAACTTTACTTAATTTGGGTTAAACCAATATATTTACGCCTGAAAAGGTTTAAAAAAAAACCTCTTCCCAATTTTCAACCCAAGGATCAATATTCAGTAGAATATCACCATATGAACGTCAAACATATAAAAATAAACGTATATCTCGTAAAATCATAATTTAATAAAATGTTTATCAAAGGGCACCAAAGATACGCGCCTCGTGTGTGTGTTCCAATATTGGACTTATCAGTGCCTTGTGTTTGATGTCCGGAACTCTTTTACCCCCTATACTGCTCGACAGGTTTAATAAATTATGTATAAAATATTACCTCCCCAAATTCTGTTTTGCCTGAATCCAACTATTTATTCCTCAACAGTCAACACACAGACAATAATCTCAAGACTAGTAACTCTTAAAGTGACATAACAGCGCACATTTTATTTTATTTCCTTGTTCAGATAAATTTAGTCTGTTTCGTAATTACGTACACTGTATTTTGTTTAATCGAATTGTTTTATATAAAAACAAATTAATAATTCTTTAACCTAGTCCAAAACCTTGATTAAACATCTCCCCTTGTCACGATTTTTACGAAGTAATACTACTATCATTATTATGATCTAATTTGCCATACGAATTGAAGTGAAAGTCGCACAAGGAAATGAAATAAAGCTTCACTTTATAAATTCCGTAAATAGCAGAAAATGAACAAAAACTACCACCACCAAAGAAAAGAAGGAAAATAAGAAAACAGCGGCTTAATTATGAACCGATTTCTGTATTATGGTCTCCCGATCAATCTCATTAAAATCAGCTCTTCGTTTTCGCTCCGATACCTTTCAATCTCGTCAAAACCACATTCTAACTGACGCTCACTAGGTAGGCTCGCTTCGTAGCGTAGAATATCGGAGCGAAAACGAAGAATAAGGTTTTAATGAGATTGTCTCCAGATATATACCTGTAACGGTGTCAATCATTGTTACTACTACTACTACTACTATGGTACGGTACTCTATTCCGACGCATCACTATTCCAACGCCTTTTTTGTTTTGACCTCGTTTTTTTTTTGTTTTTTTTCGTTTTTTTTTACAATTTTTAAATCCCTTTTAGCCTTTTCAATAAGTACTTTTTCTCATCTGGCATATTTTCAGTGAAGCAATGAAATTAAAAAAAGAGCGGTGCAACCAAATTTCCCTCGTATATTTTTTGTCATGAAATTCAATTTTTATTTACATACTACAATGGTTAAATGAAAAACCAATCAAATGCGTCATATTGTACTCTCAAGTCATCCTCACTGAATTATACAGACATGCACATTAGTGATTTTTCATTGAAAAAATTATGTCAGCCACATGAAAACAATATAAGACTATGAATAAATGACTTAGTTTTTCCATACAATGGAAAATTATATTTTTTGTTTATGTTAAATTAAAAAAGACCACAATTTTTTCTTAGGTGTGTCAGAACTGTGTACTCGAGGATACTACTACTAGCACTGCCACTGCAAACAAAACTCCCGCAGCAGCAGCAACTGCTTCTTCTGCTGCTGCTACTGTTTTAACATGCCAGTAAAACGTGCAACTGCTGCACGTGCACACGTTCTTCTAGTGCTGACCACCATATCGCCAATAAACGTTTCCGATCGACTTTAGTGATTAATAAACGTAATGCCTACAGTGTGCAGGTAATATTAATGATTAGATGAACGCGGATCAACTTAAAAGCGACACAGCAAAAACAGAATATAAAATATGTTTGGCAGTAGGGCACAGTTGAATAAAATGTTGTACAAAAATAATGATATTGCAGGTGATAAGATTGAATCTGTTGAAACTATGAGACATTTGGGTGCTTACTTGGGACGAATTTCTAAAAATTAAAGAAAATATTAAAGCAACGTGTAGAACTGCTATGTTGAATCATCAAAGCGTAAAATAAAACACACACACATACAAACAACAACAACAACAACAACAAAAAAAACAAAACAACAACAACCGTAAATATCTTACCTAAGACTCTAATAAAATTCTGGTTTTTTCTTTAGTTATTTCGCATCTGGATTATTGCAATGCAATATTGTTTTGAACTGCAGTCATAGCAACGTATCCAGAATATGTGTGCCAAACTGGTCTTACTATACGTGGAAAATTTGAAAGTTCCAAAAAAGCTCTGTTTCATATTCACTATATAATTACCAATCAAGGCCCGCATACATTTGAAAAAAAAAATGTGCTTTATGTACAACTGCTCTGTGGGAAATGATCCAGTTTATCTCAGTGAATTTTTTTTTTTAAAATAAACTCCAAACAGGGCGGGATTACGATTCTCAGATACTGCAGAATTGTTACATGTAGTTCCATTTATCAAATGAAAAACGTATTATGACAGAAGTTTTAGTACCGTAGGCCCAAATCTTTGGAATTATCTTCCATTGTCCATCAGACAGTCGGCTTCCTTCCTGTTCAAGAAACAGTTGAAACCCCAATATTTTAGAACTTTAACAAATTTTTAATTGCGATGCTACATAAGTTATACTGTTGAAAACCCACTATTTCAGGAACTTTTACTAACTTTTAATTGCGGTGCTACATAATTTATACTGACTTAATATTAGATTTTAAGCCAGGTTTATATATATTAAATTGTATAGTATATATTATGCCTAAATAATCATAGAAATAGGCGTTTAACCAAATAAAACAGTTTCAGTTTCAATTAGGGCTATGTACGACATAATTTTAACATAAAATTAAAATATTTTTTTTACCCCCATCCGTTTACGAATTAGATCACGAATGTTTGATGTTTGGTAAAGGTGCATGCATGTTTAAATACTGCTGGACTCTCCAATAACGATTAGCATTTTATTCAATAGATATTTTTATATTGCGATTAAGTTGTACATAGTAGTAGTTTCTTTATTTAAATCTCATCATTGCACACACTTAGTAACAAAAACAATGCAGAACCAGTGCAATATGTCATTCCGAATGCGGAATTGCAGAAGATGAACAATTGCATATGAAGATAAACGAGCACTTTGTATAGTCCTTATTTAATGCTTTTTGGTGGGTTATAGGGAAATATTAAAATATTTGAAACAGTGAATATTATCATTTTCATAATTTTCACTCTGGAACTTGAACCCGACCCTACGTTAAAATCTGATCAGAGCGTCATTTGTGCTGGGTTTACACAAGAAATGACGACATAACGTAACGCACGCGAGGTAATCTCACCAATTACGTTGCTAACGTTCTGAAGGATATATGTGGAGGAAAATTGTGTGTGTGTGTGTTTTTTTTAAGGTAAACACACACATCCATAGATAGGCAAAAATACTATCAAGTGCCTTGAAACTGGGGGTTGTGGATTCGAATCCCAGTAGCTGTCAAAAATTTTCTTTCTATTCTACATGGCCATTATATCTGCATGATTTTAGCATATTTATATAGTTTTATATAGAATAAGAAGTCATTTGGCCATCTGAAAATCAAGAAAATTCCTGAGAGCTTTAACCCATGTATCTGTATCACTCAGATCAGGTTTAGAAAGAAAAAAATATTTATTTTTGTAATTTGTATTTTGCAAAAATTACCATGTCCTCGTCTGTGGTACAAGGGAGATAACTTCGATAGATAGTCACGTAAAGTACAGTACCATAAGCAATAGGTAACCCAACCAAAATGGCGACCTCCATGACTTGTCGTCATCTACGACGTCTTTTTAGAAAAGGATACAGTAGGCATTTTGTCAGAATTATTTCGTCTTCAGCGAAGGCAGAAAATGCTAACACGGAGCAAACAGAAAAGACTACACATTTTGGATTTCAAACCGTGTCAGAATCGGAAAAGGAGGAAAAAGGTTTGATATTATGTAAAGATGGAAACTGTCAGAGTTTTCGGATACTGCTATTGTAGATCAAATCTTAATTCGCGTTCAATACTTATATTGATGGGAATTTATTTATAGTGCCATTCAAAACTCTGCCTTATTTTGCTTAATTGTAATGATACGTAGTATATATAAGACTGTTTTGGTACAGTTTTCTCGGTTCAAGGTCATTATGACTAAAATAAGAAAAAAAAATCTTCCTCTAATATTGATTTTGTAGTGTTGATTTAATATTATCCAATTTGTATATGATCCATACTGTATGCTCAAGGTCACTGTCTTAATATGTTGTTTATATGCCACTGTTTCAACAAATTAATGTAAAATCTTCAGTCATGACCGGGTCAAGGCCATATTAATATAGGAAATGATAAGTCAGTAAATTTGTCCATTAATGAACTAATTATATTTAATTGGTTCACCATTGTCAAGTTCACTGATACTATTCATAAATATGATTTAAAGATATACTATCATAAAATTTTGTTGGCTATTAAGCAACAACAAAGAGCTAAACAGGTATGTACAATGTACCGTATTTTGCCTACTAATGTAGAACTTGGGCATTGTCAGTGACTGGACAGCTGACTTAAAGTCATCCAGGCTTGGGGAGGTTGTAATGTTCATTGTTTTATATGATTTTCAGTTCATGAAGTTTTCAAGAATGTAGCAGAGAAATATGATCTCATGAATGATGCTATGAGTGTTGGTATTCATCGTCTCTGGAAAGACCATTTTATTCGTAGACTTGCACCGAAACAAGGGACACAACTCTTGGATGTTGCTGGCGGCACAGGTTGTAGCATTATCCACTTTATTCATTTTCTGTGTGAATTGATAAATCTCATCATAAACAAGACATGCACACTTCACTAACCTTGCAACTCATATTTCAAATAAGGAAGGTACACATTCTGTCATTCCTTGATTTACATAGTATCTTAGTAAATATTTGAAATAATTATCTCTTTGACTGTTAGTTAAACAAGAAAGGTTGAATTTTAAGTGAATTAGATTATATTTGTAGCTCAGAAAAGTCAGCATATGAGGGTATTTTCAGGACTGGTTGGCCCAGTGTCAGGATAATGTGACGGCGTGATACTATAGTGTAGCAGCACTATATCTGTTTCAGCCTCCATTGACTGAAATACCGTCATGGACATTAAACCCACCAAACAAACTTATCATTTTTATGTATGGAATTTAGTTTCATTCTTATAATCATTTAAGCCTTTACCTTAGGAATATTCATCTTTAAGTTTATGTTTAAGGGATATTTATTTTCATAAATTTATGTAATAAAATGATGGATTTTTCTTTGCCGTGCAGATTGTGTAGAATCAGAATTACAATTTTGTTTTTGTAAACGAGGAGACCCTTATAAGACAGCTCCTGAAAGTAGCTGGCTGTTCTAGGTCTGTACTGTTTGCCAAGGCTCAAAATTAGTACAGTCGACATTGTATTAAGAGACCGCTCAAGGGACTGCCAAAAAGTGGTCGCTTAATGAAATGGTCTCTTAATAGATTTTGTTTGGAAATCCAGGCAAACAAGTCATAAATATACAAACTGTAAGCTAAATTGTATCATAACGTTAGATTATATTACAACATAAATACGATGTAATAATACCTTGGATCATTGGCTGAGGTTTGCATTTGGTATTCGGTGGAAAAACACAACATTTGACATCGAATTCATGTATTGATTCGGACAATTTCAAGAAAAATATTATTTAGCAATGAGCTTTCTTTATGTCTCTGTCTAACATAAATCCAGAAACCCCCGATAAATTTATTTCAACCGTGCGCCCTCGTCGAGTATCATAAAACGCAAAGTATATACTTATAGTGGTACGCATTGCATCCGGAAGTATTAATTTACCTTATTCCCAAATTTTCTTTTACCAAAATCCGAAGTATTCGGCATTTGGAGGGATGGTTTCACCTATGTTATGCATAGTAACTTTTGAAACGGGAACCAGGAACTATATTTAGAATTTAGTTGCACATGGTGCAGTCATGCGTGGACAAATTGGTTTCAGGTGAGCACTTATGATCGGGATAATTGTTTGTTTGTTCGGATGTGTTAAAGATGAATATGTACACATGCTCCAGCGTACACGATAATTAGCAACGGAATCAAACACGGTCGCTCAATAAAGTTGATTTTGTGCATAATCTTACGTGCTAGGACTTGGTTTATGTGGTCGCTGGTCGCATAATAAAAAAGTCGCTTAATGGGATAAATTGACATAGTAAAAACGTTCGGGCGGGATTTATAACGGTCGTTTAATAAAAAAGTCGTTTAATACAGGTGGTCGCATGTACGATGTTGACTGTATTATTTTTAGTAATATTACACCACATTTCTATAGCACTCTTTTCATATATTCATATATGTTCAAAAGTGCTTTACAAACACACAGTAGAAAACACAAAATCACATTCATACAATGAAACCAACAACGTGAACTAAAATATAAGCTAAAATAATCATACAGAAGATCCAAAAATGTATCAGATATTTGAAATAATAGTAGCAGCTTAGTCCCATTAAATGATACTAAAAGAGTTCCATTATGAAGGGTTAATAAGCTAAAACAAATAATATGTATAAGTCTTAATTAGACATGTAAAAGCCAAAAAAGACAACAGAAAAGTATAGATTAAGATAGTAAAATACTCCCTTTGAATATGAAACATTTTAAATCATCTGTCATGAGGTAAAGGTTTATAATTTGCCTAAATTTGTTAAGTTTATTGAGATTCTATTTTGATACATTTATGTTGTATGCAAGCCTATTTGAGAGACACAGATTTTCTGTGAAACATTGTCTTCAGTAGATTAATTACAGCTTTCTTGATACTACATGTAAAAAAAATGAAGTCTGGTCAGACATGCACATGATGTTGATTAGTAGATTCTCACTGTTAATATACATTTGATGCACATGTATTTAGAAAAGTCTGAGAATATACCTGTAGTACGGTCCTTTTTTTACACAGGTGATATTGCATTCCGCTTTCTCAACTACATCAACTCGTTAGATGAGCATGGTTTTGATGACAGTTTCGACATCGAGCTCCCACCAGAAGTCGTGATGGACAGGGATCTGTCTGCATCTTCTTCCTCAGATTCATCGGACAGTAACGGGGAGACACAGAGTTTGAGAGAGTCACCCCGTACCCACGTGACAGTTTGTGATATTAATCAGTCCATGTTGGATGTCGGGAAGGGAAGGGCGGAGCAAGCTGGAATATTTTCAGGTATTTTCTTTAAGAATATTACATCATTTTATTCCTGGTAATTGATAAGGCTTTTCTGTCTCAAGCAGGGTTTGTACTTTTAAAAATTAATATTATTATTTTTCTCTTGTCAGACTTTAATTTTGATAGGTTCTCGATGAGCCAGTAAAATGAGATTTTACTATGGCAAATACATCAGGCGCTGATTATGTAATGCAGTTAATTTTTTCTTCTTATTATGATAAACTCTAAATCAGCTACTTAAGTTTATTTGCAATCTGCTCTGTCAATTCTTGATGTATTGTCTTGTAATTTCACAGAAAGTATAAGTTGGGATGTTTATATGCATAATCTTTCTATTTTGAAAAAGGAAGTTTGAGAAGTTCTAGGTCAAATGGCTGTACTCCTACTTTTGACCCTATAATAATGAAAATTTTCCCAGTGACCTACAAATCAAGCTAACTTTGGATTAACATATTTTACAACTGTTTCAGTTTTATTTGAAATGGTTTGCCTTATCCCGTGAGGAATATCAATTTAAAAATCTGCACTTTGGTTTTCAGATTATGGTACATGTAATTATTTTAATATAAATAAAAAAAAAAAATAAAGAATTTTTTTTTTCAAAATAAAATTCCTATTGAACTTGTTAGTCATTGTAGTGAGTTATAGTTTCCTTATTTATATTTTTGTACAGGTATGTCTTGGGTACAAGGAAATGCAGAGTGTTTACCTTTTGAAAGCAACACCTATGATGCCTATACAATAGCATTCGGAATAAGAAACTGTACACATATTGATAAGGTCAGCTTATATCATTTTAGATTGTATTTTTTTCCCCTCTTTCTTTTTTTTACTATGGTTTTTAGCTCGACTATTCGAAGAATATGAGAGCTATTGTAGTTGCCCTTGCGTCAGCGTCGGCGTTGCAGCTTTTGGTTAAACTTTTGCCTGCAAGTTTTTATCAACCTTGTATCTCAATAACCATTTATGGTATTGACTTGAAAGTTTATAAACATGTTCAGGGGCATCAGACAACCAAGTTAGATAACTCTTGACTGAATTTGATATAAATTATGGCTCCTTTTTAACTTAGAAATTTTGGTTAAAGTTTTGCATGCAATAGAAAATATGGTTAAAGTTTTGCATGCAAACTACTATCCAGCTTGTATCTCAATAATCATTCATGTTTTGACTAAAAAGTTTATGAATATGTTTACGGGCATCATACAACCAAGGTAGATAACTCTTGATGGAATATATTACAAATTATGGCCCCTTTTTAACTTAAAAATTTTGGTTAAAGTTTTGCATGAAAGGTACTTTCATGATTATATCTCAGTATCCAGGCATGAGATTGATTTGAAACATCTTTAATATAATTAGGGGTATCATACTATCAAGGTAGATAACTTTTGATTGAATATATTAGAAGTTATGGCCCCTTTTTTAACTTAGAAAGTTTGGTTAGTACACAGTATGCACAGTATTATTATGATTATGTCTCAGTAATTAGGCATGGGATTGATTTTAGACATCATAAAAATATTAAGGGGTATCAGACTATCAAGATATATCATTTTTGACAATTATTATGTACAGGGTATGTGAAGGGCAAGAATTGAAATAGAATTCATTTGATTTACTAACAAGCATTTTGAATAGTCAAGCGTGCTGTCCTCTGACAGCTCTTGTTCAGAATTACATGTACCTGGGGAATGGTCAGTTCTGCATTACTCACAGGCTTAACAGGTTTCACACTGGTTATTTGTCATAAGTGGTTAGATTGTTCTGCTGAAAATTGTTTTAACTTAGAATTAGGTTTCATAAACTCACTCTAGTTTTCAATATTTAAGAACCATTCCCAGTGGGCACAAGATTAGAGTGTCTGCCTCAGGAACGGGAGGTTGAGGGTTCGATTCTTGGATGCAACATACAAAAGTTGTAAAAAATGGTACTGATATACAGTGTAGCTCCTTTGCTTGGCGCTCAACATACAAAGGTACCCTGGTAGTTCCAGGTCTGGTTGACTCGGTGTCAGGATAATGTGACTGGGTGTGGTATGCCACATGTCTGCAGTGTGGCAGCACAATATCTGTCTCATATATACTTAGTCTCATATCTGAAATACTGTCCACGGGATGTTTAACTCGACGAACAACAACAAACAAAAATCAACATTTAAGCTTTGACAAGCTTAAAAACAACAATAGCAAATATTAAATCCTGTCTTATATTGTTTCTTTATGTGTGCTTACTATAAATGACATGTTCTGTATATGGAAATGACCGGAGAATTCTAAGAATTGTTTTCAGTAGTATAACTTGGTGTATTTGGGGAAAATGTTAAGGAATCAAAATTCTTAAATTTACAAACATAAAGTCACACAAATTAAAAAAATTAAGGCCTTTCAAGTGTTTACTCATGTATACAAATTGACTAATGAATTATCCTATATCGTGATAATAGTTTGTCAATGGTTGACCAGGTATAAGAAAAAAACAAAACACAATACATAGCTTTTGTGT
>CM037785.1:44131685-44181685 GCA_021229015.1 Solen grandis
CTCATTTGCAGACCACTGAGGAGCAGCAAACAACATAAAACCTGATCAGCCTGCGAGTTACTCGCAGGCTGATCTGGTTTTATGTTGTTCACATAGGTCTTTTCATGGTGTCCTCTATGAGGGAAAGGGATAGAGAAAGCACAACATGCTCAAGGTGAGCTGTTAGGATCACCCTGCATTGGTTGTGAATTGCCCCTGTTAACAATTTGCTTTAAATGGCTTCTTCTCTGAAACCACTGGGTTTGAGTGATGAAACTTGGCAAGGGTCATCCTTGGGTTACACAAAAGTTACTAAAATAAACTTGATCCATTGCCATGGCAATCAACAAATTTTTACTCTAATAACTTAAAAATCTTCGGAAATCAATGGTGAGGATTTAATTTTCCTTGCCACAAATGGTTACCTCATGCCTGTCTATCATAAATAAGTAAAATAAAGTTCATCCCTTGAAAAATGAGGCCCCTTAGGGGTCAGCTTGTTTCCTTATATTCTCCATAAACAAAGATTTCAAAAGATCTTTTATAAAACCAATGTTTAGAATTTTATTCTTTTGGCATGTATGGTCACCTCGTGGCTGTCTACCATAATTGCTAAAATAAAGTTGATCCCTTAAAAAATGAGACCACAATGGGGTCTGCTAGTTTCCTTATATACTCCATATAGAAAATTCAAAATTCCTTTTTGAAAGCAATGGTTAGAATATAATTTCTTTTGACACAGATGGTCACCTCATGGCTGTCTAACATTCCAAAAATAAAGTTGATCACCTGAAAAATAAGACCTCCAAATGTTTGACTAACTTATAAGAATTCTGTGTATCCGAATTTTGAATCTGGTTGCTGCTGGAGGTAACCACTTAACCATTTCCCTCATAGAGGAAACCATGAAAAGACCTATGCGAACAGCATAAAACCAGATCAGCCTGCGAGTAACTCGCAGGCTGATCAGGTTTTATGCTGTTCGCTGCTCCTCAGTGGTCTGGAAATGAGGACTTTATAATTAAATTTGGTAAGGTTTAACTGTGGTTTTCTGCAGATCAGGCCTTATGTGGTACCTATTGAGTGCGTCAAAATGAGTCTATATGAGGGAAAGGGTTAAGACCACTTAAGTGACTTAGATGGTTTTAAATAAGCTTATGTATCTGATGAGCGATCTAGGGCCATATGGCCCTCTTGTTTAAATACTATGAACATTATAGGTTATTTCTTTGTACAATCAAAAATTGTGTTTCCTTTATCTTTTGTTTAAAATAATCCTTATGATACAGATCATTACTAATAAGCATCAAAGCCACTCAAAAGAATATTCAATTAACATCATATGTTGTGTACAACAAAACCCAAAGTAAATTCTTCGATTTCACTGAATGAAGTCATGTAATTCTTTACGATAAAGATTATCTGAATGTTTAACTATTCAGAATGAAATCAGATAAAATATGTGACAATCCCAGGGAAAAAAGACTGCTTGTAAACTGCATGTGTGTGTTTCCATTTTATGAAAATTTGACATCTGTTACATGCTCCCCCTAGCCGAGTCTGACAGTTATAGGTAAATATATCTTCTATTGATTAACAATCAGGTAACTGCAATATGATTGATTGAGAAACTTTTGGTTGTGGGAAGTAAGTATTTCTCTCGCTCTAGATGATCATTTCACTGAAATGTGTGGAGATGATCGTCTCTCGGTTGGTTTTAGCAATGTATAACTTTCAGAGTCCTACTTTTGAGTTAGAAAATTAAATTTGAGTACAAAATGAAACATTTTTGTAATTACAAATATTATGTAAGATATGTCTCACTCACATTTCAAAAATGATCGTTTGCTTCCTGTATCACGCAATGCATGAAATCAGACGTAAATTGCTATGGACAAGACGCAGGTTATCGGTATTGTCATGGTGGTGGTGAGCACGAGTATTGTTGAAAGTCCAAGTGGAATGGCTGAATGGTCTTTATAACGATAGTAAATTTAGGGAGTTGTTTGAAAGAGTTTCAATTTTTACAGGATCGAGATCATGGCTGTTAAATAAATGACACTTTCTGTAATTGACAATAGTCTTTTTTTTCAAGTCTGTGTGTAGGAGTAGACATGTATTTCAAGTACCTTAGCATATTCTGTTTCGATATCTTTCAGACAGTTAACTAAGTATCTGAATGTCATGTTTACATTCCACAGTGTCTACTCCTACAAGGGTTTTGATATTACCAATGATACTGATAAACTGAAGAAGGATTTCCAAAATCTATAAATTGGAACTTTTCTAGCTGGTTACCTGCAGCGATAATAAGTGGTACGAGTTGGTGGTAAGCCTATTGAAAAATCCTTCTGCTATGGTTAAAGGAGTCCGTCCCCCTTGTGTGTATCCGGGTCAGGTCTGATCACTGGTCCATAGGTTAGGGTGTTCATACATCACGTATTGTACTGATGGGGCTAACATTTTTCTTGCACTTTGTAGTTAAACAACTCTTTTCTAGACACATATGTATCACTACTGCTGAATATGTAGCATTTCTCTATTCATATATTTAGTTGTAGATGCCGTCACCGAAATACACCAAAATATCGGCTGTGCTAGGGGTTATTTTTATTTCAGATTTATAAATTCTAGGCTTCTTAAGCAGCAGCATATACTCGCGCACTTTTTTCTTTCAGCTTCTCTCTGTTAATATCTCTCTGGTGTTGTTTTTTGCATGACATTTTGATGATAAGTCTTATTGCTATAATCATAAAATCTATAAATAAGCAAATTCGCTCAGATAATTTTGGTATTGCAAGTAAAAAATATTAAAAGCATGCAACAGACCGCTATTAATTTTGGTTACAAATTGCATTATATTTTATAGTATGCAAGTAATTTTACTGTTAATGTGTAAGGCTGATGTTTTAATGTCAATATAAACGGTTCCTATATTTTAATATCTTGCAGGATGAGATTTTATAGATCGTTTATTTAAATAGTATAGGTTCACAATTAACATGACGCCAAAACGCCCCGAAATGAATATGCATATCAGTTTAACCAGTGAAAAGCTGTACAAACTCCGACAAACAAATGCACGTGAATCTTGCTTTTAATAGTTACCATAGATCAACAACCTGCAACAAGCGTTTGGGGCGGGGATATTGCCTGTTTTGGCGTCAAGTTAATTACCCTATAAGTGACTTCAGTACTTGACATTACAGGCTTTTATAATGTAATTTGATAAGTATACTTCTCATTTGTTAACATGAATTTGATGCCAAGTTAAACCATTTTCTTCATACCTTTTTCAATTTGATGACACAATTTTGAATTGCAGAACTTTCAAATTATGTCTTCTATTTCAGCCATTGTATGAAACTGAAACATTTACAAATTTGTAATTAATGAAGCATTATTACTGAAAACAGTTTAAATATCAGTATTTTATTGCATTTTTCCTCCATGAATTATTTTATAATGGTATCAATTGGTGATGTTTTGTAAATGGTTCAGTTTCAAAGCAATTGTTTTATATATTTTCAAATTTAATGATTAAAATATATTTAATATTAAAGATTTTGATAACGTTTACATGTGTATTTGAAATGTGTTCTGTGTTGGTTTTTGTGTAACTATATATTCTGTCCATTGCCATGTCAACTCATCCCCGCATGTTCATTTTGCATCTCACTATAACTGGTGCATATTGATAGGTCCTCCATAGCATGCCCGTCTCCATCCATATGGAACACCCCTCCCCAAAATATGCACGCGACACCCTGTGTAATATCCATCCTTCGTGACTGGTCAACGTATTTGTACACCCTGCACATATATATACAATATGTGTTCTCTCCCATCTGTATATGGCAGTTTCTTTCACCAAGAACACACAGTGCGATGTTGCCTCCCTACAAAAAGTATCACCCAGATTGGTAATCACCTTAATGGCAACCCAGTATTACCTGCATGTGCAGAAAACCCTAACATTTAGCTTATGCGTTTTCCAATAGGAATGTGAAGATGATAAGATATAAAGCGACCGCGAATGGTTAACTTCACCAGGGCATCTTCGGCGGTGAAAACCTTAATGAATTGCAACATCAACAGTAGTAAATGGGCCTCTTTGCGCACAAACAAACGGGCGCCATTTTGTTGAACTATCAACTCAGTGCACAGCTAAAGCAAGCGCTCATATCGGTATCGCAAACGAATCCAATGAAGAAGTCGATCACAAGGCAGCATAACGATTTTTGGACGCTCTGAACTTGCACAATGTCAAACTCCTGTCTTTTTTTCCCCTTTCCTTTATTATTTTATTTCACGTCATCATCTCACGCTATGAATACATCTCCATGGCTTGGTATCTTTTATGAAAAATAGAAGTAAAAATTAAGTTGTTCTGTCCAGACCTGGCTATGAAGCAACCTTGTTTTCATGTCCAATCAGAATGTACCGATTTATTTCCAACTTAGGGTGCCAACTCCCAACACTTATAACAAACAGGTCAAGCATTTTGCCGGCTATTATATTGCAAGTTATCTTTTTTAACTACAGGAAAGCAAGAATTCTAGATTTTAATGGTTTCTTATACTCCAGTGCACATCTTTTACATTGCTTTGGGGCATTTTACTTCAAGCTTCGCAATTCTCAAACCGCTCATCTGTCTTTTCTCAACAGTTGACGTCCAAAATCGTCGTTTTCTCCACGATCATATTCTTGATTAAATAACACGTTCTAACTTTGGATTTCAGAATACCCAAATATATTTTGAAGGAAGAGAGATAGCCATAGAAAAGTTGTTGCAGACATTTACAAAACCTTGGAAACATCACCGCTTCTGTTTGGACAATGATTGCTATAGCAACCGTGGTGAAGTTTTTTTACGTGGCGAACCTTGGAAATATGATGACAAACATAGAATACTACTAACTTCTCATAGATATCTGAAGTTTTACAGCGAATGTATATTTACCCTCAAAAGATTTAAGCCAGTAGTGTTTCGTGAGATATTTTGAAGATACTTAAAAATTCTAAAAACAACGAAGTGTGAAATTAATTGAAAAAAAAAAAAACAACAAAAAAGAAAAAAAGAAAGAAAACAATGGAATGATAAATATTCTTCTTACCGACGTCCAAACGCTGGTAGTGTACAACCAACATTTGAACGTGACTTTTCAGAAACTATTTTTATTTTAAATAACAAATTGTCTACACGTGTTGTGAGTCGTAGTTTACACCAGTAGTTCAACACATTAGTCCTTCAATGCCTCGAAGAATTGCATGTCTACAACAATGAACTTTCAGGTTACAAAATGTAAAGTGAAGCATGAGCTGATATGACCTACCTATTTATATTAACTAGTGAACCCCAATTGTTTAAAACCTATGTTAGTATAATGCAACCAAAAAAAAATCAAATCCCCTGTTTAAGTAACTTTTTTGTTTTGTTTAACTATTCGCTTTTTTGTATTCAGTTTACGCAGTCTATATAAGCGTTGTGTGTGTTGTGCTGTCTGTGGGAATTGCCATTTAGCTATGATACTGATGCAAGAACGTGCAATTCTGTTTCCAGCCATACCTGATGAGATGCCAGCCAAAGATAAATGGTGAATCACTGCTACCCCTTAGTAACTTAGCCTGTAGCAGGCTAGTAGTGAGGAAGAAAATCATACAGATCAACAAGGATTTAAAATACTAAAAAGGACACCAGAGGAGTAAACAAAAAAATCACCACCTTCACTTCAGTTCTCATTGTTTTTCTCAAATTTTCTTTAGATGAATTAGTAGTAGATCTCGGGTAGCCAATATACTATCAGCTGACATCGTGGTATACTTCATTTTAGTGGTAATTGTGTAGAACTTTACCTCAGACGTGAATGTGGCCTATAATAATGCTCATGATTTTTACGTAATCGGAGTGCGAACAGGATATATTTATCATATTGGTCACTCAATATCGAAGACTTTTTGGATTATTTTATGGATTTCGTATCGATAGATTCTAAGGAATCAAAATGGTTGGTTCAGATGAGGTTCAGATTTATTACAGGTTTGATTTGTGAAAAAAATTGTATAAAACTCATTGACATCATCATTGCGGGACTCATTTCGAAATCAAAATTGAAAAAAAAAAGATGAAACATCGAAATTGTGATTCAAAGCATCACAGAACTTGTTAATATTTCACTGATCAAACCCTCAGATATATCTTGAACTCGTGTTGCACCTTCACTCGATATCGTAGACACTAGTTTTCACTTTAGTCTCCAAGAGTGACGCCAACGAAACCGGAAGAGGATATCATCGAAGCATGCGCACTGGACACAATTTCGCCGAGATGTTGAACTGAGTGACTGAGTTTACGAGTTGTCCCGTTTTACAACTTATTTGAATCCCACAATTGTTGAGTAAGATGACAAGATACTCCTGCCCCCCTAGTTTTATCCTTCCACTGGAGTGACAATATACTATTAGTTATGTGTGTGTAGCTTGCGTTTTTACATTACCGTGTACACGAGAGGCAAATGAGGTTTAATGATACGACAGGTTTGTGCAGAATGTGTTTCAGCCGCCATTATAGATTCTTGTTATGACAGAGAGGAAGCAGTTAATTGTTGATTGTTTAGTAAGTTAAATATATGAAATGTCCATGAGGTTTGTACCATATTTCATCCTGTAAATTATTATTACCTTATTAATCGGGAAGTTTATTTTTATGTGACAGTATTTGTACATAATTGATTGCCTCGGTCCCCCAGTGTCAGTATATATTTACGGCTGCGCCACAGGAAGTTCTTGATGAACGCAGTTTGCGCATGCGTGAATATATACCGATTCGAAACATGAGGTATGCAACGTTTCACAGAAGTCTGCATTTCGTATTTCCCCTGTAACAAACATTTTTTTTTCTTTCTAAAATTTCTTTCGTTTTTTTTATCTTGTCTAAGATTTTCGCACTTTGTCTCCAAAATGCACCCGTAGATATATATCATTTCAGGGTTATTACATACAATTTTCTTAAAGGATTTTGGAGGAGAACCACGTTAGGACTATTTTCAGGTCCGAGTCAGAACCACGACAATGGTTATACAAGTCATTTATGTGCATAGTTCAGTGCAACCTTTGACTGCCGTGTTGTTATGTTAACCACTTAGAAAGTTTATATTTTCATTTAACCACATGAAAGGGGGCTTTGAGCCCTCTTTTTATGAGATGCCAGGCTATTTATATCAAGTGACATGATTCTACTTTTTAGAGCCATGTTTCTGGACTTAGAAATGCATCTTTGTAGTTAAGATGTTCTAAGGATAGTAGCATTGTGCAGGTTTCAAATTTAATACTTCACCTGTAATACAGTATGTATGTTGAAAAGGACACCAGAGTATCTGATAAAAACATTCGACATGACAGTGGATGCATAAGTATTTAGTTTGGAAGCTGTATTGTAGATGTTTTCCTTTCCTTAGGAACATTATTATTATTTACATTTTATCAAGTGTTTTACCAAGAAAGAGGCAGCACTCTAATGTAAGGAATCATCCAGATAGGAAGTGCAAAAGCACACTATTATGTGAGACGAGATGCAATTCGTGATACAGGTTGAAACGTTTCATCTGTCCAAGTTCTTGGGAAACAAGATAGTAATGCCAAATCAAACCCACAGATTACACGTTTGTAATTGTTTAATTTTTAGATATTGAGGCAAAATTGGAATAAACAAGCAAGATAACTCAGTATTTCGTTACATTTGCCCAGAAACAGGGTTTGCAAAAAAGAGGCATACCCGATAAATTAGGGCTTCTGAACTTATTGTAGCAAAGGAAACGTTAGGAGGACGGGGGATTTGAATCTCAGGCATATCTTGTCTTCTCACCTCTCAAGCTATCAAGCCACGTTAGCTTGCCCTTTGCTCAGAATTCTGTTCTTTTAAAAGTATATGTTTTCGTGAAGAAGATGGAGGGAGTTCATCTTGCGTCTTGAAGAAATAATGGCAGAAGGAGAAGTTGCTTGTCAATCAGACAAGTCAGACAAGTAATTGTGCAACATTCCAAGCTCTAAAGGGATTGGCATGTTCTTAAATGGGACTTTTGGTTAAGTTTCCGAATTCGACATTAACCGTTTACCTCTACATTAGAAGTTGTGTTTCGAACAAAGAAGTTTCACTTTTTGCGATATTTGACTTTTTAAGGGCTTGGGCAGATTATTCGTTTGAGTTTTCACTAGTGATAATCTTAATTATGTATATGTATAATATGGGTCTTATTTACACTGTAAGAGACTTGCACACAATGAAATATACTGGTAATAGAATGTCTGAGACTGCCAAAAATGGAATAAAACACTGTAGAAAACTATATTTTGTTCGCTTATTTTTTGTTTGAAACATGATTTTGATTTTCAGACGCTGGATGAGGTATTTTTACAGTGGTGGACAAGATTATCTAAGGATCCTTAATCCTGTCAAAATACATGTATATATTTTAAAGTCCACCTAAGCTTGTGGCCTCTCAGAACCTCTGCAAATTCAAATTTATCTGCCGGTATTTTACCATGTACTAAATAGATTGATCTGTAATTTGACAAAACCAAGTGTTTCACAAATTAAACATGATTTCTAATTTGGGAAGAATCTATTGAGACTTTCATAGTCAATAGAAGTCTACTCTCACTTCTGTCCTTTATTGTCTACAGAAATATCTTTAATAGACTGACTATAAAAATCATTTTTCCACTGGATAAAATATGCCTGTGTAACTATGTAACTATGTAATTCCTTCGGCAAGCTGTTTTTTTTTTTAACCAAAATTCATTTCAACGGAACAATAATATTTTGTTGAATGCAATCATATTCATTTGAAAAACGCCTTTGTACAACAACAACATTACAGTTGGACCTATATTAGCGGTCAACTGTATTAAGCGGTCAGCCTCCCTTTAGCGGTCAGTTTAAATATAACTAGCATTTAGATACTCAACCTGCATTTAGTGACCACCACAGTGGTCACATTCTCATGTACACTTGACTGACCGCTTAAGGCAGGTTTGACTAATTTTATAGGTCAACAATAACCATGGTGTTATATGGTTGCGAGGTATACTGAAGTATAAAAAGTGGTTGTCACTAACCACTGGTATGTTTTATTAAACATAGAATTTGCCAAAGATGAGACATTTTAGCTCATGAGCACTAAGTGGTCAAGGTGAGCAATTGTGGTCAGTCCGTTGTACGTCGGGACATCCGTCTGTCAACTTTTTCTTCTGTACACTCTTGCGTCATTTCTTAATCTTCATCAAACTTTGTGACAATGTTTATGGCCATAATCTCTCGGCTATGTTTCATTATGACTGAAATCTGCCCATTTTGTCTCGTGTAACAGCCTTTGAGTGATAAAAAACAGATTCATTTTGTGTACTCTCTAGCATATTCATTTCTCAAAGCAATCAAACTTTATGGCAATGTTTATAGCCAAAGTCTCATGACTAAATTCCAATTTAGGTGATATCAGCCCATAAGGTCAAGAGTTATAGCCCTTGAATATTAAAAAGTGCCAGATTTCCATCTTTGTACACTCTATAATCTTCATTTCTTAAGCAATCTTCTCGAAACTTCATGACCATGTTTATGGCCATAATCTCTCAGCTATTTCGATAATGTCTGATAATGGCCTATTCAGTCAGTTCTGGTCCATAGACTTGCAGTCCATGTATAGACTTGCACAGGAAAACCCGAACGTTTTTCTCCCCAGAACTTTAGATATTTGGTGTGTAACATGGCCTAGAGGACCTCTTTCAAGTTTGTTAGGATCATGGCCCTGACGTCAAAATTGGACTTCCCCAGGGGTAACTTGGTTTTATATAGACTTGCATAGAATTGCTTTTTAGCTTACCTGAGCACATGTGCTCAAGATGAGCTATTAGGATCGATGAATGTCCGTCATCCATCCGTTGTCCACAATTGGTTTGTACTCTAGCATATTAATTTCTTAGATAATCATCTTCAAACTTCATGCCAATGTTTATTGCCATAATCTCTCAGCAGAGTTTGATTATAATAGCTATGTAGGCCAAAAAGGTCAGGAGATTAGGCCCTTTTGTTATTAAAAAAAGGTTAGATCTCACATTGTTTTGTTTCTAGCATCTTCATTTCTTAAGCAATCATCTTCAAACTCTATGACACAGTTTATACCCTTAATCTTTCGGGCCAAGTTTGATTATGGCTGATATTGCCCGAAAAGTGTTGAGGAGTTATGGCCCTTTTGATATTAAAAATCCAGATTTCACATTTTTTGCACTCTAGCATCTTCATTTCTAAAGCAATCATTGTTTGCACTCTAGCATCTTCATTTCTAAAGCAATCATTGTTTGCACTCTAGCATCTTCATTTCTAAAGCAATCACCGTCAGACTCTATGACACAGTTTATACCCTTAATCTGTCGGCCAAGCTTGATTATAGATCATAGTACAATCACGTTAGGATGATCTAGGTCAATTAGGTTCTTGCACTTTTGATATTAAAAATGCCAAATTTCACTATGTTTCAGCAGCTTCTTTTTTAAGCAATCAACTTCAAACTGTATGACAATGTTTATTGTCATAATCTTATGGCCAGGTTTGATTATGGCAGATATAGGTCAATAACGTCAGGAGTTGTTGCCCTTTCAATAAAAAGAAAACACAGGACACGGATGCCCCCTCCTTTCACTTTGTTAGTTTAAAGTTGAAAATACACAGGTGCACAGGCTCATACTCTGAATAATATATCAATAAAGTTAGTTTTTAGTACAATTACTTTCGAAGTTACACATGTCACAAACATAAAATTCCATATTTTCAAAAATTCAAGGCCCCTAACTCTGTCAGCAGCAGTGACGATTCGATGAAAATACACAGGTGCACAATATCATGTCCTGAATAATATATCCATGAAGTTTCAAGTTTGACAAATACTTGATAAGTTACAAGCATCACAAAAATACTTCATATTTTCACAAATTCAAGGCCCGTAACTCTGTCAATGGAAACGGTGATTCGATGAAAATACCGAGGTGCACAAGATCATGTTTGAAAAATATATCAATGAATTTGAAGTCTGTAGTACCAATGCTTTCCGAGTTAAGCCTGTCACAAAGTTTGGGATGGACGGATGTACAAAGGCAAATCTATATGCCCCCACTCCCTTTTTGGTGGGGGCATAAAAATGTCAGATAACTCTTGTGTCTGCATTTCTTAAGCAATCATCCTCAAACTTTATGACAACACTTATACCCATAATCTCTCGGTCAGTTACGCTTATGGCTGATACCCTCCAATTAGGTCAGGACTTACGGCCCTTTTAATATTAAAAATGCCAGATTTACTTTGTTTTGTAACTAACATCTTCATTTCTTAAGCAATCATCTTAAAACTTTTTTTTTTCAGGTCCCTATAATCAGGGTCACCCCATTTATTTTCCTCGTCAATAGGTGTGTGTGGGTCGAGGCCATCCCACTCCACACCGTACATTATTAGACATAAGATATATACAATTTATGCAATATATTATCAGTAATTATTTATAGGGTCTGAAAAAAAAAGAACAAAAAACATTGAAATAACAAACAGAAAAAAGGGGGGGGGGACATATTCACCAAATATATATTTCTATGGATGAGTTGTCGTGATTAAGATTCGTTTTCTTTTGTTTTGTTTTGGATTAAATATCATTTAAGGTATTTGAGACAAAAGTCTTACAACTGACCATCTTTCTCGTTCTGCCTTGCTAATTTTAGCAGATTTATAAATTTCCCAAGCAAAATTTAAGCTATTCATCATTGATTGACAGTTTGGTAAAACTGGTTTCATTTTACATAGGAAAATATATCTTTTAACTTCTAAAAATAATATTGTATAACTACCTTTCTCTTTGTATTTTTATCATCTTAACACTTAATGACAATGTTTACAGCCATATTCGATTATGGCTGATATCAGCCAATTAGGTCAGGGGTTATATCCCTTTTCTGGACGGTATTCAGTACTGAATTTATATTACTGTTATTAAGTACTGTATATATATTAGTATATTAATATGCTACAACCTTTGTAGGGGAAAAAACTTTTAAAGATTTCTTGAAACAACAAGGCATTGAGCTTAGATTTTTGTCTAATGTGTGTTCAAATGATATGGTCCTTTTGGCCACGCCCAATATTCAAATATTTTTAGATTTATACAGAGAGTTATAGCCTTCAATTTTGGAGCACGGTTGTGAAATTTAACTTTGACCTTAGATGACCATGACCCAGTGACCTACTTCGTATTTTTAAGCTATGTCAATCAAATTTTGCGAATAGGTACTGTTTGATGTCTGGAATTGAAATGATCTTGATATATATCTGTATGGATAATGTATTTAGTACGACCATGCTACGATATAGTAATTATTTCTCAGGTTATCGACTTCCAGGCCATCTTTACCGTCTTGTTTTAAGTTTTTCGTGAATACGGCTTATACAATACAATACAATACAATACAATAGCTTTATTGCTTTCGAACATCATCATGTTTACAGCAATCGTACATATATAATAACATTGCATTGCAGGTGTGGACTATAACCTGCAGAGAAAAAATATCCAATAATGGTTTTTCAGAAGGGTGTTATGACATTCACACCATTCCAGACAGATCACATGCATTTACATTATAACCTTTTGAAGGAATACAAACCTTTGAAAGCATGTTAAAGCAACTCATTCACAGATGATTGGGGTGAGTGAGTGGTTTATTCTTCTTACACTCGTAAATGTTGGTGAAGTCTTTGTTTATGTCGTATTAACTTGACAAGGGTAGGTTACATTGCATGGTAAAACGCTATTTTCGCAAATATGTGAATCGTTAACGAGAAAATTTTAAGTATTCTGAACTGTCCTTTCATTACGTGAAAGGGATACGTGAGTGCATAGTTGTGATGGGGACGGCAGGGTTTTCAGTACCAACAACACGAACATCAGCAAATAAAATGAAACATGTTCATACAGTTTTATAAACAAAAGCATAGTTGGAATGGAAGATTTTAATAAGTCGGGCAAGATGATTTTACCCAATTTTGGAGCACAAGAGCTTTCTTTGCAACCTATTAAGTCTACTGGTTGCATGTCGTCTGTTTATTAATGATATTGTACCTATATTTCAAAATAAAGTAAATTACACTCGGAACACAATGCCTCAAGCACCAGAATAAATCCTGTAAAATAATTATAACATACATTTTCTTTTAGTAAGCTTTGAATACTAATTATACCATGGTGTATTGTTACGACCAAAATTACATTATTGCCGAAAATTGCAATAAAAATACAATAACCTTATTGCAATTCTGGTAGAATGGATGCGAGAATGCATTAAATCGAGAATTGCAATAAACTTAAGAAACACATGTAATCTTAAGAACATGCATGATCGACCATCTATGTCAACAGGATTTCTCCGAAATTAATTACCATTTTCGGCCTGTATTAATTTCGTAATCATTCTTTTATGTCATCAGTAATGGAACAGTAACCTGTACGGTGATAATTCCACTTCCTTGGGGAAAAATCAAACCGTCATGCCTACGTTAACATAATTTAACACTAAAATAAGCATAATAATTCCGCTAATGAGAAGAGCAGTTACGATTTTTTTTTAAACGATTAAAATCAAACAACGCTGAAAAGTGACAGTCAGTAGTGTGCAGTTTTGTTCTATTTATTTCACTAAATGGAAAATAATATTAATGTACGATATTTTCAGGATCAAGATTGTGATCAAACTAAATCAGTGCCGTGTACTTTTAAAAAATCCGATGTACGGTAGCTGTAGTGTGTCAAGTACTAATGTGCAAAATCATGTCGTTTTGATATTTAGAACTGTAGTTCCCATTTCAGTCAATAGATTCGGAACTCCTGAATTTCTGTCCTTGCTTTGCAAAATCTAAGTAATTCCTTCCGCAGCTTTTATATTTATCACCGTAATGACCCGCGTGCCAATTTCGGACAAAATCAGTATTTCTCTTGCTAAATGTTAGGTCATATATACTCTCCACTCTTGTGTAGTAATCAACTGCTTCATCTCCCTCATCGGATAAAACTGGATCAGAATCACTGAAGTCGCTTCCAAAATATGGTCTGCCGAGCTCATCAGCAGTGTATGATTCCTCAGAATTATCCATAGCTAGATTTGATTCTGTTACATTTACGTTTAAATTAGCTTGAACATTACTATCCAATACATTTTGTACGTCTTTTAATCCAGTTGACGAACCCTGGAGGTCTCCAGTTGAATCCATTAACTTTTCATTGGTTCTCTCTACATTCATTTCGGGATTCGAACCATCAATATCTTTAGTTTGTTCCTTGATTTTAGTCGACGCTTTGTCTTCTTCGGGTTTGGAAAGCGTTATATTTTCATTTGAATCTGTAGAATTTATTCTCTTCGACACTTCAGAAGGGTTGGCCTCGTCGGCTTCTGTTTCTTTAGACAAATCAGTTTTTTGTTTTGTGTCTGTTACTGATTTCATTTTTCCTATTGTTGCAGACGTTGCTCTTTTTGAGCGTGTCTTTGAAGTTGAAGCAGGGTTATTATTCATCTGTTTTTCTTGTCTTTGTTGTGGAGAACTGTTTCCTTCCCCACCTGCAACCTGTGGAGTTTTAGGCCTCATTCTCGAAGTAGTGTTACTCATTCTTGGTTTTGCCGTGGATCTTGCACTTGGTGCTGATGCAGGCCTCGGTCCTCTTTCTGCCACTTTATCAGCATACTTGAATCTTGGTACTGCAGGTCTGTACAGTCTGCTTGTTACATCCTTTGCTGCTTTAGACATCTTGATGTCTTTGGCTGATGTGGACTTCTTGTCTTTCTCCGCATTTTTGTTCACGTTAGTTTCATCGCTAGGTTTTTCAATAGTTTTAATGTGAGGTTTGTTTTCCTTTGATGCTTCGGACGTGTTTGATGTTTTGCTGCCATCTACCACTGTCGTGTCCTCTAATAAAGAAGTAAATGATCCATCACTGACTGACCTCACTAACGAGGATTCTGAAGCACTTTTGTCACCAAGTGTTATCTGCAAGAACCAAAAACGTAAAATATACACTTTTGATGCGGCCATTTTACCAATTTCTTTCTGATAATTGATGCAAGAAAAATCAAAAAGATGTTTTTCAAACGTTTCATCAAACCATGAATCAACAATCAATGACCGTGAATTTATGCATGAAAAGAACAAATAGACAAGTGATGAATCCCGATTTTGTAAATGAGTACAAAAACAACAACAACAACAACAACAACAACAACAGTAAACAAACTAGTGCATGAAAAATGTTTCCAGATCAAGCATAGACATAGTGATAGGGCTGCTCTCTGAGAATCTTTTTCTTTTGGTCACATAAATACAATATGGGTTCTTCCCAATTTAGGACAACCCCAGGGTGTAACAATAAATGACTAAAACAGTTTTGTTCGGGCGTAAATCCTGACAAACACTTGAGATGCCTTATTGAAATGAACATTTAACCGGCTGGGTTTTACTGATATTCAGTAATAATTCATAAAGGATACTTAAGATTGCTTATATCTATTTCATTTAATTCTAAAGATTAGGCCCAAAACAAACTACTTAATTATGATTTTCATACTCAAACTCAAAATCTCAAAATTCAAACAGCAATTTGAGTTTGCTTAGATATTTTTGGGAACATGGTTACACGAGCCTGGTCACTCACTTGGGAGTCACAATGACTGCCTTCCGTGTGCTGATCATCTGTCACACTCACTGCAGGCGATGACGTGTGCTGATCATCTGTCTCACTCACTGCAGGCGATGACGTGTGCTGATCATCTGTCACACTCACTGCAGGCGATGACGTACTCTGGACAATTTCGTCGTCGGCACTCGACTCGACTCCAGCAGGAATTGTCGGGGAATTGTCCATGCCTTCGGTAATGTCTGCAAAATATGAGCTTATTAAATTTGAATATACAAAACCTGTATCAAGTTGTCAATTAATAGGAAAATCGACCATCCATATTTTGGGCTATATTACGTACCAGACACCATTCAACACTTTTAACTATGTAAGTTGAACACAGTAATTTTAGTAAATTGTACAATTCTTGTTTAATCTAAAGACACAAATTATTAAGATATCCACAAACTTTCCTTTGGCTTTGTTACATATAACTTTTTGGTAATTATTTGTTGAAAAATTAAACATCAAAACCGTGTACGATGGGAGATAAGAAAGTTGTAATAATAATTTTTGAAAAATAAGAGTTGTCTCACATACTAAACAAAATATATGATATTAGATATATAAATATATAATTCAGGCTTTCAAAATTTGTATATTTTACAACAAAGTAGCATTACCTTTTATAAATCGAACGTATCTGCTACATGTATTTGCTTTAATGAGAAAATAAGTAAGAACAGAGAAATAAAAACTCAAATGATCTAAAGGTTGTTGAAAAAGGTGATAGCATTTCAGACTGCATTTATGATATGCAACAATGTAACATATAATAGGTAGTAAGTTATTGATTCATTTTTTTTAAAGATAAATGATACATATAATGGAGAAGAAATTAAGAAAAGCAGGTGGGGGTATTGCCGAACATGCTTGTATTGCAGTGTTCGGTAATACCCTCACCCGCCCTATGCTCGTTCCGAAAAAAAAAATACATCCATATTTTCCAATAACTGCTTTCATTTAAAATAATAAATTACACTTTGATGATAAGTTTATATTTTCATTGGCTCTATTTAGCAAAACAACAACAACATACACAAATGCCAAGTTTGGACACAATTATTCCAGTCAGGGAGGGCCTGAGATAAAACGCTAGGCTGAAAGGTTTCCTATAGTCAACCCGATTAAAATTAAACAAATTATATGAATTAAATTCACATAGACACCGACATTTGCTTTTAAGGTACTTTGTTAATACCAGTGAAAATATAGAGTATATGCATATACTTATTCCAGTGTACTTACAAGTTTTCCAAAGCACTTGCACGAGTACATCCACATCACATAATCCACCCAGCAGATTGTTCTCTCTGTTTTACTCTCCCACTCACTTTAAATCGGGGAAAATAATATTTGTCATTTTGAATAAAATCAATTTCATGTAGAACAAGACTCTAAACTAAAGCATTAATGTTTTGTAGGAAACTAAACGCAATCTGCAACCTTCAACCTCTGTGTTAATACATCGCTTCAGGAGAACCCTGGAAGTATATAATATTCGATTATCAAATAACCGGTAACCGTAAGTAAATATACCGGATTGAATGCTTGTCTCGCAGGCATTGTGTTAATTCTTTCTGTCCTTTAATGAAAGTGCGGCCGTCATAAATGAAATACTCCAGTATTTATCAATATGCTGAGACATCAGTTTTCTGAAGCAGAACTGAATGCATAAAAAGAAACTAGTCAGTGAAATTCAAATTAGAAAAAAAGAGCATTGTACTCGCAATTGTTCTGTTTTTGAAAGTTTTGTTTTACCCTTTGAAATCTATTTGGATGGCTCTAGATACGATAATTCATTCATAAGATCGATAAGTTCTAACAATGGTCCCCACTGAACATTGCCAATAAGTTTATTTCAAAGCGCAATGATATATTCATTTATTGATATGCGGATCGTTAACATACAGATGAATAAAGTCTTATCGATTGCCTTTTGTTGATTTTGTCTACATAAAGTGACAGATAAAGTGCTGCCTCAGAATCATGTCGTAAACAGGTTGCATAATATAATTAATACCACACCCAGTCACATCGTCCATAAACTTGACCAACTAGTCCTGTTACTATCTTAAAAACAAAAACACTGAGCTTCCATCACATTGAGATACAACAGTACCCACCATCAGCTAGAGCGGAGGCCCCTGACTTGGTATCTATTAAACACTGGCCAAGCTCAGCTACAAGTACTCCTTATTGATTCCTGAGACTGACCCGTTGTATAATTGTTCAACGTATCATGTAGACCTGCAAGAGATTGCTGACGTGTCTTGCACAAGTTTACCAATGTGTATAAGCCAGTGCTGCAATAGTTTATCACATTTCCCCTTATTTTTTTTTTTTTTTTTCTCTCTCTGGCGATTGAACATCGACACAATTCTGCACAATTAGAGAGAGCGCACGTGCTGCTTTCAGACAGGTGAAACGTGTAGATACATGTCACCGTGTGTCTGTTCTGATTAAGTTATAAAATCGTGTTTTGAATAGGTTAGTGACAAATCATCTAAATATTATCTAAGTTTTAAACAATTAATGATTAAAATTATATACATGTATAGAAAGGAGACTGTATACATTTATGTATGTAAGTTCCGGGATATATGTATTAAGAAAGGTGTTTCCACATGTTTTCTTATTTATTAAATGAGTAAAATTACCATGAAAAATTCATGGGTAATAAATGTCATATCTTAAAGAAACGGGACCAGCTCTATCGTAAAATTATGTGATCATAAATATGAATCTTGGAATTGATTTGGTGAATAGTTGTTCTGATAATAAATTTGGTGGTGCTGCTGTTAGTTTAGTTTAAGCTTATTTAGTTTACAACGATATGGAAACAAGTTCTTGCAATACACAATAATCCCACTCGAAGGTTCCTGGGTTGGGTCAGTACTTAGCACCTGGAAAGATCATGAAAACGCAGACTTCGCGAAAGGTAAAAAATCTGTCAGACATTCGGTCTGGCAAGTATAAAATTTTTGTAAGACCGAAAGAAAATTTGTCAGACTGAAAAACAAGTGAGAAAATATGCAAAATATCTAGTTTTTGTCCTTCTTCACTTATATGTGATTGATATATATCAATACATGTAGTTTTAGCAAATTAAACATTCATAAATACAAGAATCAAACAAGATAAATCGTAACAAGCAAGAATAGCAAAGATATTTGTTTCTCCCTTATATTTACAGTTTGAGTTCTGGACTGAGGAGAGAGCATTTATTTTTATCAGACCGAGATGAAATCTGTCAGACATGTCTGCCGGTCTGACACCTTTCGCGAAGTCTACAAACGGGACTCGAAGCTTCGGATGCGCAGTCAGTTGCGTTACCACCCGACCACTGCGCCCTTGGTGATGCTACCGATTGATTTTAGGGACAAAAAGCATACAAATGAAACAAAAAAGTACGCTGATGCAATTTTTTTTTAACTCAAACCAATAACACTACCTAGCCCAAGGCTTAGATTTCAATACCGTATATAAATTATTATAATTATTATAAAAAGTTGATACTTTTGTAATAAGGATTAAGTTCTAGATCAAGTTTTTGAGGTAATGATGGCAGTATCCGTGAACGAGAAGTATCAGTAATATTTGTGATAATTCAAAGATCATCATAATACCAAGTTTAAACCAAACCTTGGCGATAAAGGTTGAGTATGAAATGATGAAACTACGACCGATTACATCTAATGTACTTAGTATTTGTCGAGTGCGTGTTTTTTCAATTCTTATGTTGACATGTTATACATCTTTTACCTTGCAAAACAAGTTAACTGAACATTTATCGCTGGTGAGTAAGTTAATACATGGGAGAACAAAGTGTGAAAGTTTCAGTTTGGAACACCTTATTTTATAGCGGTTACAAATAGAATACTGCGTCGGAACTAGCTAAACCACTGTATTCCTTTGATCAAAGCTTCAGAACTTTTGTGTTATGGTCACTTATATTCTAACCTAAGTGGACCCCAGTCCCGGCATGGCTGCCACCTGACTGGGTCTACTCTATGCAATCGTGTCTACCTTGGCCTGTTATAATTGGATGTCGCAAAAAACAAAGGCAACGTCCAGCTTAACACAGGGCGGGGGCGAGATAACCCCCGAGTGTAGGGAGGCAACCCGCTAGTACCTTGCAGTAAGAGACCTTCCTCATATGAAAAATCTGACTGACGAGGCAGATTCGAACCCACAACGATAAGGGACTTGTATGGTGTGTGTTCATAAAGTACACATACTGAAACTCAAACTCTTCCGCAGCAGTTACTTCCCCGGATCACTACAATTATTAAGATTTTCCAATCCTTGTAGTCAAAAATTCCACCAAAACATAAAAATATAACTTGAAAATATTAGCTTAAAGATTGCAAACTATGCAAATCCAAAGAACATATTGACAAGATTACATAGTGATTAAAATTCTCTTAATTACCTCCCCTAATTTTGTTTTCATGAGTTTTCTGTGAAAAATATGAGTAATTTCCCCTTAAACTTAAAAATGGTGATTATCTCCATTTTTTCTACAGTGAAATTTGGATTTCTTTATGAAATTTGAAACAGAATCACAAAATGTAGCTTTTTATCATGAGTTTTTCTCAAAGATTTAATTTCATTTTTGTTTTCACAATTAAGGAGTTTAATTCCCACAAGTTCAATGTTGACTTTAATATGGATTATCTCCCCAAATCTGGCAAAACTTGGAAAAAAAAAACTCTCGATGAAACATTTTTATTTTTAGATGTCTTTCAAGTGGCAATTTGTAGAAATATTACCATCAAGTGTATCAAGTGTACTTAGATAAATTTTCAAGATTTGCTTGAAATTATGAAAAAAATTGTTATCTAAGAGATAGAGACAGAAAACTTATTGTAAAATGGAATGATGGGTAAATACAACAAAACACATGGAATGATGGGTAAATACAACAAAACACATGGAATGATGGGTAAATACAACAAAACACATGGAATGATGGGTAAATACAACAAAACATTGAACTTATTTTCATCAGTTTATTTTCAGATTATACAACTGTAAAACATTTTTAGATAAAAACAAGTTCATTGGGTTAGATTATATTTTAATAATCGGTAAAAAATATTTTGACATGGATGAAACAAAATCATTCTATGCCCTGGAAATTGAATTTCTCTAAGTCTGGACAAAATCAGTGATAGTAAGTTCATATTTATAAAACCACAATGCCTATGTAACCAGTTAAGCTAAGCAAGGGGAGATAATCATGCCCCAACATTGGCTCAGGCAGCCGCTGTCAAGATACTGGTGCTGCAAGCATTCTACAGGAGCAAAAATACAAGGAAGATAAAATAGTGGAGTTACACCTTCAGTCACCTAGCTGTGTGTTTAACTTAGTTCTTATTACTTTACACTCCTAATTAGCTAAGATTTTAATGAGCTGAGATTTTCAATCTCAATGTACATAAATATTGACTGAAATTTGGAGTTATTCCTTCTCAGATGTAAAAGTCAACTACCATTTTGAATTATAATGTTTTTTAATACCTTTACACTGCTGGATATTTCTGTCTTAATTTCTACTTGCCAAGTTCAAATTACTAAGATCTAGAAGGTCAATGTATTGTTCAATTACATGTACCTAAGATCTAAGTTCAAAATACTTTTAACATACTTTCACCTAAGATTTGTTTTAAGTTCAATGCACTTCTTAAGATCTTAAAGTTCAGCACTCCTTAATATATAGGTGAAATATACATGCCTTTTCATTCTAGTTGAATGTACTAAAATGAAGACCATCCCATGGTGACCATATCTGATACTTGATACCAATATCACAGGGATAGTGTGGACTGATTAGATATGAAACTGAAACACAATCTTGTTGACTCTGACCCAGACAAGTCGGCCAGCGTTGCATCACAACATGTGTTCACAATCACCGCCAAGGTCCATCACCATATCCTATGACACTATCTCATGTTCAGTCTGCTCACCTGTCTAGAGGTCAGAGTTCACAGACAGACGGACAGACACATGGGGTGACAAACAACTTTAAGATCATTAGTCTTGTATCCAGATCACACACACCTGGTTAAATACAGTACTAGTTTCTTATATATAATTTAAGTATTTGTACTTAGAAATTTTCCATCCCTTGGATGTAAGCTCTATGTATCTTTTCCAAATTAATCCACATGCGAATATCCTACTTCATCTATCTTTAACATTAACTATTTATTTCTTTTTTTTTTCAAATTCATTCAAGTGATATTTTATTGCATATGTCAGATTTTTTTTTAAAAGCAACTATCCCCCACTGATGTTTCAATGACGTATCTATTGTTCTTTCTTGCAAATTTGTTATTTACAATAAAAGGCTACAGCAGCTGAAAGTTTCAGATCAAAGATCTAAAAGTTGGACTTCATCATCTAGAGGGTCAGTGTCTCCTCAAATATTTCCCTTAAATCTGCTCTCAAACCAGTGTCAATATCCTAGACCCATTCCAGCTTTGTATATCAGTTAACAATCATGTTTGCTTAAGTCAACATGTCTATATGCTTTGTTTAACAAAGTGTGTCTCAATCAACATACAAAAAAGGGCACTGACTTGTGCATCATTAACAAGGTCAAGTAATGTACATGTACACTTTACTTGACCCAACTGACCAATTGTTGAAAAACATGGCATGTTTCTAAGTTTTGAAACTTGAAAAGGTTTTTGATAAATATATTCAAATGACTATTAATATGTTGACAATGAATGAATTCCTGTTTCTCAAAACAATATGAAAAATAATTGCATTTTTCAAAGAACAATGTATTGCTTACTATCAATACAAGGCAAATCTAATGCAACAAATCAAGATTTTCTTATCACAACCCAGGAATCTGCAACCACTACTTTGTAGATATTTTCATGCCTCAACACTGAACCCAAGGTGTACTCCCTATCATTTTATCCCCCATGACATCCCTCCTGTGTACACTCTAACAACACCCAGGTCTACTGGGGGTCATATCTCTCCAAGGTTATCTCCGCCAACAGGACAAAGGGTCGCGGTGTCATCAGGCAAACAGGAAGTGACCTCACAATAGCCCTTTTCTCCATGAATATTCAAATGACCCATGTCAATGGCAGGTAGCAAACTGAAAATGTACTCTAGGCTGGCTTTGGTTTAACTGTTAAAAGCGGTCAAAATAAAATCTTCATTTAGGAAAGGGTTAATGTAATGGCCATTACAATATACCAATGGCTATTACAATACACAAGTGACTATCATAATAAACAAACGGATATTACAATACACAAGTGACTATCATAATAAACAAACGGATATTACAATATACAAGTGGCTACTACGCTATACCAATTGCTATCGAAACATGCCACTGCTATTACAATAAACCCTCGCTATTACAATATACCATTGCTATTACAATAAACCATTGCTATTACAATATACCATTGACTATTATAATATACCAGTGATTTAACAGAAAGATCTTAGAAAATATAGTAAAAGTACAAAAATATGACTATGTGAAATAAGAGACAAAACACTTTCTCTCCTTGTGTTAGTGAAACAGACATGACGATACGAGTGTTGTCAATGAAACACTGATAATGTTGATGAGAGAGTTTACAGAAATTATAACAAATGTGAAAACATTTTATCATAAAAGTCTAAAGCTTAGTTTCTGTAAATTTCAGATTTCTGACACACCTGATCTTAGTTTATTATGGTAAGTCCGATATTTTAATCCAGTAAATTAATGCTTGTATTTAAGATCTGAATTTTAGACAATTTAATGATAAATATTTAATTAACATTATATATATATGATTAAACAAACAGTTAGCTATTACATGGTACTACATTGTCAACAATTAAATATATGGGTAAAAATTTAAAAATTAAATCGCAAGACTGCATGTTTTTTTGTTTTTTGTTGTTTTTTTTGTGGAAAATCAAGCACATTCCTAAATTAAGTCTATTACTACCTTTTAAAGAAATAGTCCAGTTTTAAGAGAAAAAAAAAGTGATTTATAAAATCAAGATATGATGAAATGAAATATACATATCCTTTTCCGAAATGGTTTCCTTTTTAGGTTATTGTTGATAACACAGACACAGTGACAAGGTAAAGGAACAATAGCAAATCAAATCAACATAAAGCAGTTTGGAATGTAAAAAAACACAGAAGTTACCGTTAACAAGTACCGTTAACGTAAGTTAAAAAAAGTTTGAATGGTGCTCACTATGATACTAACATACCCATCAAATAAGTCACCCACAATCTTAAGTCTAAAACAATATTCATTAAAAATCAAATTTATACTATTTTCAATCCTAATGAAATTTCTTTCAAGTAATAAAAAAAACAACAACATTTTTTCAGTTCTTTATTATTCTGTCTATCTAATGTTTGTATTCCTTTTTGTAAAACTTGAAGGTTTCATAAATTCTCACTAATAAAAATGAGGTGTCATGTTACACAAACCGACACAAACACACATATCTCAGTATATGGTTGTACATATGAGTAAAACATAGGTTAATGAATGATAAAACAAAAGTAGATGAAAGTAGACAAAGAGTCAACGTGTCACTAGACCCCCTTCACAACTGTATTGATAGTAACTGACACACCATCCTTCATGAAAGCAGCCAGAATAAAAATCTCATCATCCTGCCAGGATTAGGCTGACTGATCAGATTTTGTACTGTCGTTTGTATCAGATACCACAATTTCTTTTATGAACAACACACTGCAGTGTTACAGCTAAACCTGATCTGATCGAAAAAGAAAAGTTGTTCATGGGTTGATGTGATGGTCTGAAACTTTACAATGTTATCATCCCCAGAATCATGTGTCAAGACAGTTGTGTTGGGAATCCAGACGTCAGGGTAACAGGCATTATCTTGTATAGAACAGGGACGAAGCCTTACAAGAGCATACAAAGCCTGTGCCTGTGCTTGGCTCCATTGGGTTTATCACACTTACTGGCTGGCTGATCTATGCTTAAACCTTCGATCACTTGGGTAGGCCATCTCACATTATGTTTTAAAACTGATTTAATTCAAATGTTATCTCCTTATCTTCACAGTAAAGAACCTTGTTCATCTGTGTGTAGCTTGCAGGCTGATCTGTTTTTATATTGGTCACAAAAGATACCTCCTGGATTCCAGGTTAAAACATAATTCAGTCTAACCAGCCTGTAGACAGTACAGAGAACTGGGAACCAGTCTTAACACTACACAGCACTAGTACCAATCAGAAGATGCTAGTCTACGTATACAAATTGCATTGTTGGTTGGTTCCTTCATTCAAGGTCTCCTGGGGAAACAGGCAACAGCCAGTTTCACCACACAGGGGTTTCTCTCAATCAGGAACCATGTGCACATAATCAACTTATAGCCTTTCTACAGTGATGCCATTCTGTGCGACATTTTAACTTTTATCTCATCCTAAAAATAAGGTACCATTTTCTAAATTTTACAATCTTTAAGAAGAAAAAAGAAAGAAAAAATCAATTAAAATTATTTTAGCATGTTTTCCAAATTCATTTTTTTTTTTTTTGATTTAAAAACTATTTTTAGAATATAATACAAAGTATACATAATGATTATCCTCAAATTAGCATATAAAACTTGACTTGAGGCATCTTGGGTCATCACAGATACAATCTCTGGCAATTCTAATGGCATCAAACTCTAGACAGGTCAAATTAATATAAAAAACAAGAGGGCCATGATGGCCCTGAATCGCTCACCTGAGTACCATTGCTTCAAATGATGTCAAGGTTTTTAAACAGACAAGGATTCTGATATAACTAAATCTAAAACATTTTACCCCTGACAATACTACACACCAAATATCTAAGCAATGGGCCATATGGTTTCAGAGAAGACTTGGGTGCAGGGTCATTTATCACCGTAGAGCCAAGACTTTGAAAATCTTTGTAATGAACCATTAGATGCTACTACATACCAAAAATCTTAGCTCTAGGCCTTATTGATTCATAGAAGAAGATTTTTTAAGATTTTCCTATTTAACTCTATGTAAAACAAGTGACCCCTGGTGTGGGGTCATTTATCACCATTGGGCTTTGATTTGTACAATCTTGGTAGTGGCCCATAAGATGATGCTACATACCAAATATCTAACCTCTAGGCCTTATTGATTCATAGAAGAAGATTTTTTAAGATTTTCCTATTTAACTCTATGTAAAACAAGTGACCCCTGGTGTGGGGTCATTTATCACCATTGGGCTTTGATTTGTACAATCTTGGTAGTGGCCCATAAGATGATGCTACATACCAAATATCTAACCTCTAGGCCTTATGGATTCATAGAAAAAGATTTTTTAAGATTTTCCTATATAACTCTATGTAAAACAAGTGACCCCTGGTGCGGGGTCATTTATCCCCATAGGGCTATGATTTGTACAATCTTGGTAGTGGCCCATAAGATGATGCTACATACCAAATATCTAAGCTCTAGGCCTAAGGATTATAGAAGATTTTTTAAGATTTTCCTATATAACTCTATGTAAAACAAGTGACCCCTGGTGCGGGGTCATTTATCCCCATAGGGCTATGATTTGTACAATCTTGGTAGTGGCCCATAAGATGATGCTACATACCAAATATCTAAGCTCTAGGCCTAATGGATTCATAGAAGAAGATTTTTTAAGATTTTCCTATATAACTCTATGTAAAACAAGTGACCCCTGGTGCGGGGTCATTTATCACCATTGGGCTATGATTTGTACAATCTTGGTAGGCATCCACTAGACAATGCTTCACATTAAATATCTAAGCTCTAGACCCTGCAGTTTTGCAGAAGAAGATTTTTAAAGTTTGCATTTTTATAATCTATTTTTAGCTCCTGTGACCTAATTATGCAATGGACCAGAACCATTTATACAACTTTAGTAGAGCTTCATCCAAGGAACATTCCTGCAAAATATTTTTCAAATTGGCCAAGCCGTTTAGGAGGAGATGTTGTTTGAAGCAATTGTTGACGCCGGATGCACGGACGACAGACAAAAGGCGATCAGAAAAGCTCACCTTGAGCACGTTGTGCTCATGTGAGCTAAAAAAATCAACAAGAATCAATCAACAAAGGCTGTCTTCATGCCTCTGTAACAAACAGGGTCAGACAGGTGTTTTCATTAAGTCACCATACATACCTCCAACATGGAGTCCATATAAAAACTCATTATCCAACATGGCTCTTAGATAACATACTCTTATTCACCAATACATGGCCACCAAACTAACAATAACCTATGTCAACATACATCCAACATGGCTGCCATATTAAACATCCAAAACAGTTGCATTGAAATATTTCCATAAGTATGTCTGACCTAACATATTTGATTATGAAAATAAAAGACCTGAGTTGTTTTTCTCCCTTCTTCATAAAAAATAAGAAGAAATCAAATTTTGAACATTTTTCAGCCTGATTTATATCTGATGTCTCAATATTCTATATCCATCAAAGTAAATAGTAATGATTATAAAATTCCAGACTTTCTTCTTGTGGATCCCTCCCCTTTACTTATTTCTTTCTCTCTCTCTCTCTCTCACACACACACAATTATACAAACTAGTTGGCTATGCATACAAATCTGGGGTGTAAAATTCTTAAAATTATCATTCTCCCTGTCTAACCCTTCCAAAATTTGAGATAGTGAAAAAAAAACAACGAAAGGTTCTGATTTTTCAATTGGCAAGTGAATTTTACACCCCTGCAATAACTACCCTTATCTTTATTGGAGTATAATGTCATTAGGTGATTTCATTAATATAAATATTTATATTCTCACATATTGAAAGTGTAACAACATTCAAAAATTGATTTAACTGATTTATTTCAGTATCACTTATGTCACCACACCAAGTATTTCACAATTTGACAATTACAATTAACTGATAATTAAGGCACAATGATAGAAGCTGTGAATGAAGATCTCCACCAAAATGTAACGTTAAAAATTCTATGTATTTCTTCAATAGAAACTTCAAAATGCTGACACTATTATGAGTTATTTCCCTTCCATCAATCAAACCCTTGGTTAATTGATCAATGGTATTGAAGCAACATTAGTACAGTAAATACAATTAATTGGGCAGTTAAATCAAAGCTGAAAATATGGGAAACCTCTGCTAGCCCTTATATGATATAAACAGAGTTCCAAATAAGGGTGGCAATGAGAATGTGTTTCAAATTTCCTTTAGATTTGGACTAGTTCACCAGTATGTACTCTTTTAATTCCAAAATACAAATGTTAAACAATTCCCTTTCATTTTAGTGTCAGAAGTTTAATAAGTAAAATTTGAAATTTTCAAATTCAAAAAGACGTGAAAAAAAAGTTAGATTATCATCACCAAAAATATTTGAATGGTATAAACCCTTTGTCCAAACAATTCACCTAAGACTCTTGCTTAATGTCTCACATGTTCTGGTAATATTCTTTAAAATGAAGTATTCTACTGATTCTTACATCTTTAACATCAAAAAAGTGTACCACATGTTTATAACTAAACATATAAAAACAAAGTTGGCGGTGCATATAATAGAAAACCTGTGAATCTGAAACAAATGTTATCAGGACATCTCAATACAAATCATAAAACCCTATCCCCAATCACATTCTGAGAGAGATTTTAATTAATCTAACAGAAAAAGGCAATGAAAAATCTTCAATATGCAGAGATACTAATCATTCTGTTGCATTTCTTCATTTGGATGTTGTTTTTTTTATATACAAATAAACAAGCATGAGATATGTACAAAATAATTTGTCATTTGACTGGCCTGAAAGATCAACATATTCTATTATTTTTTGTTTACAATGAGCTTTATTTTTTAACCCTACCCCCACCCCCACAAAATAACAACCAAAAAATAAAATAAAAAAAAAATCATAAAAATTTGATAAATATTCAACAGACATCAGAAGTTTCACTTCTACAACCTGAATTTTAACTTCTCTTTCTCTTTTTTGGCTGAAAACATTATTTTTTTTAAAACATAAAAAGACAATTAATCCTAATGTCTGTAAAGAATAGAATGTGAAGACCACTTGAAGATTTTAACCCCCCAACCCCCCTCCCCCCAAAAAAAACAACAACATCTTTCTTATCTACATTTTTTTATTGTAAGTATAAATATTTGATTTTTCAAAACATCTCATTAATCAAATTAATTAACTATCAATAAGTATTCAATAGCTACAGAAAAAATTCAAAAAGGTTTCACTGTTGTCTCTTAAACATTTATTATGGAAAAAATCTGGTTATAGAAGCGTTGGACGAATAAAGGATGTGGAAAATTTGGCTGTAAGTCACAACAATGCATGCATGATAAATATCAGGCGTGAGATGAATGCAGAGATTCCTGTAACACAGACCTTCTCCAACTGAAAGTAGGAACGCTTTTAATTGACTTCTGCAACATGGCTTCCTATTATGTTAATTTTCTCATTCCAGCTGATTTAAAGCCTTTTGATGACTCAGATTTCCTCTATCGTGCCACCCCAACGTAGTCGATACTTCCGATGTCTCCATACAATGACAGAAGTCCCATGGCTTTTCAATGAAAGGTAGAATGCCGTACACTCACGAAGTAACCAAGCACATAAAAACTCAAATTTACTGAACGGCAGTGGGCCATTCTGACACGTTCTTAACGAGGTATAGTCAATCAAAAACCACACAAGCACATGGAGCAAGAAGAATGCCATTGATGATACTCCAAACAAGTACTCCATTGACCAAGATATAAGAAGACCTGCAAATATTAATGAATAGATCATGAATTAAGTTAACAGTGTTTCTTTTGGTAAAAATATTTGGAGAATATAGGAGGCATTTTCCCCCTGCCTGGAATATATATTTTTCCCCCCATTTTTTTTTTTTCATTTTCCCCCTCTACCATGTTGTGTGCATTGACTAACTGTTGCAGTGTCATTTTTGAATGTTATATTCTTAATAAAACTGTTCAAACCTGTTATAAAATATTAATTTTCTCATTATTCAATAAAACACCTACATTATACATAGTAGAAAAATTCCCCTCTTAGCTTGTTTGTGCCCCCCCCCCCCCCCCCCCCCCAGTGAAAAAAAAAAAAACACCGGTAAAAATCACTGACTTATTATCACTAGGTTTGTCACTGTGGGTTCGATTCCCAGTGTGGTCACTCACATTTTACATGTGAGAGAGTTTACCAGCTGGCTTGAGATTGATCAATGGTGCTACCCAGGTGCCTATTTTCACCTGCTGTCTTCCTCCACCTGTAATTTGCTTGATCGCTACATGATTGAAATATTGTCACACCAATGGTTAACTTCAGCACAACAATATCAACAGGAGTCACCTATTGTTTACATATCAAACTTTCATATAAAATTTTTTTACATGCTATATGTCAAAGTTTAATGTTTAGTTCATGTAACCTTATCATTGATAAAACAAATTCTTTGTTTAAATCATCAGTATTATTTACTGGATGCCATGGTCCATTGGCAGTGTCTGATATGTTGCAAGTTCTCTCCCTAACTTGGGTATGAGAAATCTTCAAGACCAACCAAGGAACAATCAAGAGGGGTAAGTATTCATTGTTTGGCTGGTTTCTTGAGGACTGTAGAATTAAGTAGACCAATCCTTACCCTGCAACATACACTCTGAGATGGGCTCTAGGAATATGAGAGTGGGGACCGTGGCGACACGTAGCTGACACCAGCGCACCAGTCGTTTATGGAAGGTCTCCACACTGTAGAACCCGGAGTTCTGCATCGCCAGTTTGTTGGCCAAGCGTACTTTATATCCCCTGTAACAAGAGAAGAGAGTGTTTAAATGAGTGGTTGTCAATGTGTGTATCATGTTCTAATACATTGGTATCAATAGAGCGTCTTTTGTGGAAACATTGTGAACTGAATGAATACTTGGACAGGTTATAAAGGCCAGACATTAAATTGCTACAAACAAATCTATTGTAAAGAGCAAATTTTGAGAACACTGCATCATAAGAAATGTTCACTGGGAAAGACATTTTAAAAAGCCCTGTAAATAAACACTTATTGACTGATTGATTAAAAAAAAAAAAAAATATTATCAAAAGGTACAGGAATCCTGTATATTTTCTATCATTAGAAAAGGATTCCATAAATCAATAGGTTGACTGCTTACTTTAAACCCAATGAAAATAAAGAACAATTATTCAGTCTTCAAGCTAGAACAGAGGTATTTCACCTCATTGTATTTATAATTGAACACTTGAGCTTTGTGTCAATAATAACAAGAGTGCCCTTTGGAACACATGTGTCACATGACGAAAAAAGTGTGACAGACTGGCGGACAGACTGACCGACAGACAGACGATGGAAAATGCTTACAGCAGGTGACACAAAAACAGTGGAACAAGATGGTACCCTTTTAAACACCAACAAAAGAATTGCATATTACATGCATTTTGTGTTCTACTCACTGTTGGACTGTTTGATGAGCAAGAAAGAAATCTTCTGCCAAGTATTGAGCAAAATGGCCCAGTCCGCCCGCTTTCTCTACGATCTCCTTCCTGATCATGGAAGACATTCCTGTCGAGCAGTTGATACCTGCTGCCACCGCACTCAGCATGTTACGCGCTTGCATGGTGCCAAAAAAGACCTGGCAAGGGGATGAAAAAGGATTTAGGCGAAAACTTGTATGCAATTTGGAAAAAAATAACTAATTTGTTTTAAACATCCCAAGGACAGTATTTAAGTCATTTGTAGGCTATCATTACAAGAAACCCAAATTTGGAATCCTGTCTCTAATTCCTCCCAAAATACCTTAATAGTGCTAAGCAATACTTAGAGGTGAATTTCATAATATTTGATTCTTAATAAAAATATCCAAATATTTCATTTTTAGCAAATATGGTGAATTTTTAAGGTAATTATTCATGTCAATTTAGTTATATTTGGATACTTTTTATCAAATATTTGAGTGCTTGAGAGAAACAAGAATTATGAAATTCGACCCAAAGTATTTTAGTACATGTAGTACTTAGCGCTAAGTATTGTTGGTGGAATTTGAACCTGGACTTTTTAGGAAAAGTTTTCCAAGTTTTTTTAAGTTTTCCTTAGCCACTTCTTTATATGAGAAGAAACAAACAGTTTGGTAAATCTTTGTAAAGGACTTCAACTTCCAGAATCTGAGTAACAACCCTGCAGACGCCATGCTGCCTCACTACAATGTAACACCACAGACAAGTGGCATGATATCACATCCAAATAGCATGACCATTATCTTTTCATATACACCCCGAACAGCCCCAGTCACATATGTTTTTAAACTATGATAAAAACTGAAGTTACCTTTTCATATATGCCAGCAAAACCTTTCCGGTCACAGCAGAATGGCATCTGTAGAACCAGGCCAGTATCTGGAAGCAAGTGACCTACCAAGTCATGCAGAACATCTGGACTGGCTGAAATGGACATGAAATATTGTTTGTTTGTTTGTTGGGTTTAACATCCCACCAACAGTATTTCAGTCATTTGGAGACAATGTCTACTTGAAAAAGATATAGTGAAGCCACACTGCAGTATCACACCATAGACATGTGGCATGAAATATTACAGTTTGACTTTGCATTCAATTCCTTTGAGAAGTTCACATCTGAAATTTAATAATTCACTTTCTTTTGGCTTGCAATATGTGACAAATTAAATTCATTAGACTAAATCATCATATTTTAATCAGTCATTCAGCACTACAGTTTAGAAACCATTAAAAACAAAGTGTTTCTGTATTTATTTCACACTGGAAGATTCCAGTATTAAAACTGAAGTGAAACTACAAATAGATGGTTTATCAGACTTGTAATATATCATGACAGAACAGTGAACCCACTGCTTGGGGCCTCCTGTATAAAGCAGACAACCTGATACCCCACCCAAAATACCATGGCAACCTGCAACTGACCCCTCCCCTACGGTCAACATTGCTGAGCAGACTGACTGCACAAGGAAGGTGTGCCTGTATACTGAAGTCCCTCCCCTCACACTGAAAGCCCCGCCTACCTTTGATGGAGCTGTCCGATATGTTGATGAGATCATATTTAGAAGCTTCAAAAGGATTCATCATGTTGTTAACTTTCCCATTTGGACCAGCATACTTCATACCTGCAGGTAAAACAACAACGTTATTGACTGAAATCTTGGTCATATAATTGTATAATTATGCAATCTGTAACATTGTGTAATCTGTATAACTTGTATAATTGTGTAATCTGTATAATTGTGTAATCTGTAATATTATTTATATAATAATTGTATAATCTATATAATTGTGCAATCAGTATAATTGTATAATCTATATAATTGTGCAATCAGTATAATTGTATAATCTATATAATTGTGCAATCAGTATAATTGTATAATCTATATAATTGTCAATCTGTATATTTTTATAATCTATATAATTGTGCAATCAGTATAATTGTATATTTTGTGCAATCAGTATAATTGTATAATCTATATAATTGTGCAATCAGTATAATTGTATTATCTATATAATTGTGCAATCAGTATAATTGTATTATCTATAAAATTGTCAATCTGTATATTTTTATAATCTATATAATTGTGCAATCAGTATAATTGTATTATCTGTATAATGGTACTGAATCTGGTCCTTTCCACAAACAAGAGGGCCAAGACGGCCCTGAATCGCTCACCTGAGAAATTTTGCTTTAATTGCCCTTTACAACATAGTCATACTGAATACAAAATTAATACAGAAGAACAGCAATTTAATTTTAATTCCATGCAAAAAGTTTACATGTGGTCCAAAAAACCATGTTGACGCTAGCGTGGGACCAATTTTGCCCCCAGGGCCATGATTTGAAAACTTGGTTCAGGTCTACAAGGCTAGGTTACATACAAAATATCTAAACCCATGATCTTGTAGTTTCTGACAAGGGTATCTTTTAAAAATCTTTCATAATTTATGTAAGTCTATGTTAAATCAAGTGACCCCTGGGGTGGGGCCAACTTTGAATCCAGGGCCATGATACGAACAAACTTGGTAGATGTCCATAAGGCAATGTTACACACCAAATATCTAAACTCCAGGCCTTGTGGTTTCTGAGAAAATTTTTCCTAAATAAGTCTGTAAAATCCAGTGCTCCTGGGGCGGGGACAATTTTGACCCCAGGGCCATGGTTTGAACAAAATTGGTTGAGGCCTACTAGGCTATGTTACACACCAAATATCTTAACTCCAGGCCTTGTGGTTTCTGACAAGAAATTTTTTCTAGTTTTTTTCTTATATAAGCCGATGTAAATTAAAGTGGCCCCTGGGGCGGGGCCAATTTTGACCCCAGGGCCATGATTTGAACAAACTTAATAGAGATCCACTAGACAATGCTACACACCAAATATCTTAACTCCAGGCCTTGTGGTTTCTGAGAAGAAGATTTAGTTTTATCCTATATAAGCCTATGTAAAATCAAGTGACCCCTGGGCGGGGCCAATTTTGACCCCAGGGTCATGACTTGAACAAACTTGATAGAGGTGCATTAGACAATGCTCTAGGCCTTGCAGTTTTGCTGAAGCAGATTTTCAAGTTTGCATATTTAAAATCTATTTTTAGCTCCTGTGACCTACTTTTCAACCAATCAAAATAATTTGAACAATCTTGAAAGAGGGCATCATAAGGATGATTCCTGTGAAGTTTGGTCAAAATCCATTCAGCGGTTTAGGAGGAGATGTTGTTTAAAGGAAATTGTTGACGACGGACAAAAGGCTATCACAAAAGCTCACCATGAGTACGTTGTGCTCAAGTGAGCTAAAAATGTATAATCTGGGAAGAAATTATGGTAAAAGGGAAAATTATTTAATTAGTATAATTACATGGTAAAGGGTGACCAATTATTTCATCTGTTTCTTTAGCAAGACACTGATCTCTATGGTGACATCTTTATCTCGTTACAATTAACCCTACCCATAAACGTTGACATATGAATTATTATCATAACCTTGCTTGTTGTAAAAAAATAACTCCAATCTTTTAAATGATCATACTTGTTCAAATGGTAATGGATCTATCCAGTATACATAATGATAAGGTTTCATTGAATCAAAATCCATTCTATAAATCAATTGGTGAGTTTCAATACACCAAATATCTCTAGAACCACCCCCTATTCATCATGCTGATCAAGAAGATTACCATTCTTAACTAATTACAATAACTATGAGCGTACCGAGGGCTGAGAGCGAAACTATGCTAAGTGCTTATATATTCATATGTACTTAGCATAGTTTCGCTCTCACCTCTCGAATTACTTTGTAGTATGAATTTTTCACATGTTCCTGTATGTTCACTGTATTATGCAGATCAAAGACAGCAACTAAGCAATATTGATACTGTAAAAGATTCGCCTATTTTTTGGTCAGCTGAACCTCAAAAGAAAATTAAGACTTTGGTTCAACAAAGCAAGGGATGTCCATACAACCTTCAAGTGGAACAGTTTTGGGGTCAGATCTCAACGCTTAAATCATTATATATAATAAATATGTAGAACCATAAAGTTAGCACCAACCATGACTACACAAATCTTAATCATCTAACATTCTCTAGTATGCAGGCTTGTCAAAATTAAGATCACAGGTTTTTCTTTCATATTAACTGGGTAACAAATATTGAAGACAGTTCCTGGATATTATCAGTACTCTGACATATGGAGGTAGAGAAGTCTTGAGTCTGTAGTCCTTGAACATAACCTATGGACATTAGTTCAAACTTACTTATTTTACATCTTCGGAAAACAATGGCTTATAACTTTGAAAAATCCCTCTCAATGGTTTCTGGTTGGACCAGTACTTTGCACCTGGGAAGGTAATGAAAAATCCTTGCCCCAAAACAGTGTTCGAACCCACAACTGTTGGATCTTAAGTCAGGTATAAGGTATCCTTGCACAAAGTGTTTTTTGCAAAGACTAAGTTGAAAAGGGGCCAATTTATTGATTTTACTAAAAATCAAACATGCCCTTGATTTTATTAGGAAAAACAAATGGACCCAACACTATTATATGTTTCATATGTCTAGCTGTTCGGGAGATATCATGCCAACAATGTTTTTTTGTTGTTGTTTTTTTAAATTCTAAATCGAAAAGTGGCCATCACTATGTCGAAGATTTATGGATTTTGCCCAATGTCCGACTTGACCTATGTTTTTGTTTTTTTTTTAGCCATGTGTACCAAAAATTATTTTAATATGTCGAGCTGTTCGGGGATTATCATGCAGGCAAGGTACATTATGCAAAGTCGAAAAGGAGCCATAATTGTGTTGAAAATTCACTGGAGTTAATGTGTGGAAACTTTGAACCTGCCCATCCATACACTCAACGACATACCCCAATCTTCTTATATAGCTCTCCGAGAACTTTGTCTCAGTGAGCTAAAAATCTTACTTGTAAACAAGGGAAAACCTTGTTGTTGGTGTTAAGCAATCAAACTTATTTACCTAAAAAGACCTACAACCCTTGTTTTTAATCCCATATAATCATTCCTTGTGTACAGTACTTTGAAAATCTTTGACATAATTTGGGGAAATCAATAGCTTGGTGAACAAAAGTACTAGATCAGATTTCATAACTTATACCTAGCGCACATATTTTTAACAAGACAGGAACACATTCTATTATTCTTGGTCAATCAATATTTACATTACTAACCTCGCAAAAGTCTGGTAATTGTAGAGGGGGAGGAAAAATTCAGATATGGGTTTATAAATTTCTATATTAAGATAATTAGTTTAAATATATTTATTTTACGTTGATTGGAGAACAAGTTTCTACAACTTATACTAATCCCTTCAGACGGTTAACCAGGACCAGTTTAACCTTGGAAAATTGCAAGTCTCAACAGGGCTTGAACTCAGATCCTTCAGATTCACAGTCAGGTATGTTACCACTGGAACCCTTTTTGATTTCAGGAAAATATGGAATAGGGACTTGTTACCATATACCTTACGTACCTAGTACCTTATAAGAAATACCATCAACAAGCAGCAACAAAACACTGCCAATGGCAAGGGTATGAAATTTTTCATGCCAAATGATCTTAAACCTTTTAAGAATATGACACTGCAGTACTGTGGTAAAATTTGAAGAAAGATGCTGCTGTTCTCTATGGTGGAAATAAGCACAGGCCAGCTAGGTACAGACTAGTATAGATATTTCTTTGATTTTGATATAATTTCTTATTTTATATGGTTGGGCTTGTTGCTATTTCTTATTACACAAAAAAATACAAAATACATTTGAGATAATTTAGGCATGTTCAGCCAAAGTTCCTGTCCCTTCCCCCACCCCCTCACACACACATATGTGGAAAGGGCCACACTCACCTATAAACAGTTTGGCATCTACTTTTGGATATCTCTCTATAAGTTTCTGTACAACCATTATAGCTGGGTCTTGCTCATCGTGGACAGAAAATAATAATTCAAACTGAAACAGAGACACAAAACATACAATTAAAGTCCTGTCTAACAATCAGATTAAAAACCCTGATCCTTAAAATGAATCAGGAAGTCAAAACTTGCACATGTACACAAGTATTTCATACACTTCAGACAGAACAGAAATCACGTCCTTAGCTGCATGCCTCAAAAGGGCTTTTGTTATACACAACTTCTATTATACTCGACAAAGAATTTCTAATTTGTAAGATTAATTGTTAAACATAACTATGCCAGGGAGATAATTTCTAAAGATTAATTGTTGGACATAACTATGGGAGAGAATAAACAATATCGATGGAGGCTAAACAGCCAACACTGTCTTGTTAAAATATCAAGTCTTAAATTACTGGGAGTTTCAAGTCTGAAAGTCTGTCACTCAATATATTTACTACATGGAATCAAGTAATCTAACTTGGATGCAATTTTGAATCAATGAGAATCAAAATCAGTTAGTGACATCGCCAATAACAAGTGAGAATTCTGGGCTGTATGCAAAAAAAAAAAGAAAAGAAAAATGGCAATGTATTCCTAGGTAATTGAAAGATACTGTAACAAGTGAAAACTCATTCCCATGACTTTTTTCTACATCTGCTTTAGAATACTACTCCCCCCCCCCCCCAAGCCTTACACCCACACCACAGCCCCAACATACCCAGCCAGAACTGTTTGGTTTTCAATTAGTACTTCAGTAATTTAAATTAAGCTTCTCAACTGCTATGGATGCAACATAAATTACAGGTTCTCAGCACATAAAGGCTCCACGTTCTTGAATATAACAAAGTGTTCTTAGGAACACATTTGTCACCTGCTGAAGTATGGCAGAAAAAATGTGACAGTCAGACAGACAGACGGACGGACAAATAGACAGCAGAAAAATGATTCCTATGTGTCACCTCTGCTTACAAAATCTGTACTTAAGTATGATGTTCACATTCAGGGAAATGAAAATATACACATGCGACACCCCAGGTCATGTAATATTTAGTTATTGCTGACACCGAAGCACTGGTTAATAACTTTCAATAACAATCCTGGCATGAAAAAGATCAGTATAAAGACTAAGTGGAGTAAATGCTTCATCCATTATACATACATCTATATACTATAACCAGACGACATCCACTCCTACAGAATAAAATGGTATTATTCTATTTAATACATGGATTAAGGATTTTGATGTTAAGATATGAGTACATGTATAAACATATTGAGAACCATGTTTGGCTATCTAAAATCAATATATCGGAGACCACTACAAACCTGAGTGCCCTTTTCACAATGCTATTGACGCTTGAATGACTTCAACCATGTAAAAATGGGTCTGACCTGGCTACAGTTTCTTGTGGAGCTTAGTTTATGTATCTCCTTTATTTCTGAGTGAAGAGCTAACTTACACAGACAATTTATCCCTCAAACAAGCAACACTATTTAACAACATCAACTTCCCTATTTACCCAGCATGGCCTTAGTGTTTGATGCCCAAGGAAGTTCAAATACATGAAGTGTTTATGTTTGTCTCCTTCAGATTGTTATTTAGTCATAATTTTGTCCTGTATTTTTTTTTCTCTTTGTGTATGTGTGCATAGGAGACTATTGAAATTATTATGTAGAAGGTAGAAAGGAGTGTTTGAACATAACCGTCATAAAATGTAAACTGATATTTCAATAATGACACTTAATTGCATTGTATCGATGGTAAAAACAAGAGGGCCATGATGGCCCTGGATCGCTCACCTGAGTACCATTGCTACAACTGATTACAAGGTTTTTAAACAGACAAGAATTCTGATATAACTCAATCTTAAACATTTTAGCCCTGACAGTACTACACACCAAATATATAAGCACTGGGCCTTATGGTTTCAGAGGAGAAACTTAGTGCGGGGTCATTTATCTCCAAAGGGCCACCATTTTGAAAATCTTGATAATGAACCATTAGATGATGCTACAAACCAAATATCTAAGCTCTAGGCCGAATGGATTCATAGAAGAAGATTTTTAAAGATTTTCCTATATAACTCTATGTTAAACAAGTGACCCCTGGTGCGGGGGCATTTATCACCATAGGGTCATGATTTGTACAATCTTGGTAATAAACCATAAGATGATGCTTCATACCAAATATCTAATCTCTAGGCCTTATGGATTCATAGAAGAAGATTTTTAAAGATTTTCCTATATAACTCTATGTAAAACAAGTGACCCCTGGTGCGGGGTCATTTATCACCATAGGGCTATGATTTGTACAATCTTGGTAATGAACCATAAGATGATGCTACATACCAAATATCTAAGCTCTAGGCCTAATGGATTCATAGAAGAAGATTTTTAAAGATTTTCCTATATAACTCTATGTAAAACAAGTGACCCTGGTGCGGGGTCATTTATCACATAGGGCATGATTTGTACAATCTTGGTAATGCCATAAGATGATGCTTCATACCAAATATCTAATCTCTAGGCCTTATGGATTCATAGAAGAAGATTTTTAAAGTTTTTTCTATATAACTCTATGTAAAACAAGTGACCCATGGTGCGGGGTCATTTATCACCATAGGGTCATGATTTGTACAATCTTGGTAATGAACCATAAGATGATGCTTCATACCAAATATCTAATCTCTAGGCCTTATGGATTCATAGAAGAAGATTTTTAAACATTTTCCTATATAACTCTATGTAAAACAAGTGACCCCTGGTGCCGGGGCATTTATCACCGTAGGGCTATGATTTGTACAATCTTGGTAATGAACCATAAGATGATGCTACATACCAAATATCTAATCTCTAGGCCTTATGGATTCATAGAAGAAGATTTTTAAACATTTTCCTATATAACTCTATGTAAAACAAGTGACCCCTGGTGCGGGGGCATTTATCACCGTAGGGCTATGATTTGAACAATCTTGGTAATGAACCATAAGATGATGCTACATACCAAATATCTAAGCTCTAGGCCTTGCAGTTTTGCAGAAGAAGATTTTCAAAGTTTGCATTTTTAAAATCTATTTTTAGCTCCTGTGACCTACTTTTTTAACCAATCTGAATAATTTGTACAACTTTGATAGAGGGCATCATAAGGATGATTCCTGTGAAGTTTGGTCAAAATCCCTTCAGCGGTTCATGAGGAGATGTTGTTTAAAGCAAATTGTTGACGACGGACGCACGGACGCACGCAAGGACGACGGACAAAAGGCGATCACAATAGCTCACCATGAGCACGTTGTGCTCAGGTGAGCTAAAAATATGGATATGAGTTTCTACAGGATCTGTGCCAAATTATTGGATTATAGACGAAGCGTACCATGACCGAAGTGTACCAGGACGAAGCGTACCATCTATGCGGTCGAAGCGTACCACTTTAAACATTATATCGGGAAATTGCTTGAATATGAATAAGTTTATGTTGCTGATGTTCATTAAGCATCCATAACTTGAATTTATTTCATATATGATGTTTATGTACTTATTTGAAAACAGCGACATTGATTTTTTTAGAAAAAAAAATAAGACGCAGATCCTCACACGGCAACAGGATATAAACTATATACCGGGGAATGTCATTTAGTTTCAAATTCAATTTTGTATATCATAAGTGTTTCATTATCATCCTACATTTATCTAAATACATTCATGTTGTGTTAATATTTAACGAAAAATGCCAACGCAAAATTATAATTTATCTTAAAGTTGCGAAACCATATACATACAAACATGATGCCGAACCTTTTAATCATTAAAGGCAATGATTATGTACAAACATCAAAAGCCGACTGTTAATTACTATTATCAAATCAATTATGATTGATTAATTGCTTTAATTAGCAATCATCATAGGTTAGTGTCAGTATTACCAAAACCACGAATCGTTAATGACATCGGTTTGCTTTATTGGTTTTCACACATAAATTAAATCATACCGACACGAATTACTCAAACAACAATTCGCATCGTATAAAATGGTGCGCATAGAAATAGAATGCACTCATCATGTCGGACTATTTGTGTATCGACTGTTCTTTGAACATTACTGGATGGAGTCAGGCCATTCAATGTGCAGACTGTGAAAGATGGCAACATCGGAAATGTAATACCAAATACTTCAAAGAAAGCCGAATCCTTTAACCATATCTAACCCGATTACACTATGTACAGCGCGTGTTAACACCTAGCTTTGCACAGAATCAAATTACGTCACAAGGTCATGGGGTTGGCGCGTGTCGAGTAGACAGTACACAATTAAATCAGCAATATCTCACGTAGGCATTTGAGGAAGCACGACTTTTTGTTTGTTAATATTTTTCTTTTAAAGACATCAGTTCCTTTTCAATCGCATACGGATACTACATTTGGATCCATAATGAATAAGAGACATGGATTTCTTAATGCCAAATTGCAGTTTTTCAAAATCGTGCTGGTATGATTAATATATTAATCCTATTCCGATATTGATCTAGGTACTTACATGCATGCATTTTCATAGTAACAAGATCCCGTATTGACTAAAATACGTCATAAACACGAAAAAAAAAAGAAAAGAAGATTATCTGCATATGTAATCTGACATTATCGGCGGTATATCACTCGATTTTTCACTCAATGTCGTGCCTTTTATTATTATAATATTGCATGTTTGACAAAATATTATTCCATTCTGTCATATATCACCTTTAAATCAATTCAATTTAAATAACAAAACATAAAATATAAGCGCTAAATTACCAATTTGAAAAGTGGTACGCTTCGACCAAAAATGGTACGCTTCGGTAATGGTACGCTTCGTCCATTACCCCAAATTATTCAAGCTGGGCTGCCAGTTGACAGTTAACCCTTACCATGCTAAACTTCTTAAATGGACTTGTCCTTTCTTCATTTTGGACTGCATCATTAGATGTTTATGGGGTCACTTCTTAATTTTCTTTTAAACGAAATAGCAAACAGTGCTGATCAGATCAGCCTGCACATTTATGCAGGCTGATTATGGTCTTCACTGGTCGCAAAGGCAGTTACAAGTGCCAACAGCAATGCAGTGGTTAATACACTTATAACAAAACTTCAACATGATAAGGTCTATTACACAATGTAATGCATCAGTATGATAACTAGGGATCAAACAATGATCACCCCCCCCCCCCCACCCCCCGCCTTACACCCACACCACATCCCCAACATACCCAGCCAGAACTGTTTGGTTTTCAATTAGTACTTCAGTAATTTAAATTAAGCTTCTCAACTGCTATGGATGCAACATAAATTACAGGTTCTCAGCACATAAAGGCTCCACGTTCTTGAATATAACAAAGTGTTCTTAGGAACACATTTGTCACCTGCTGAATGGCAGAAAAAATGTGACAGTCAGACAGACAGACGGACGGACAAATAGACGGCAGAAAAATGATCCCTATGTGTCACCTCTGCTTACAAAATCTGTACTTAAGTATGATGTTCACATTCAGATTCAAAATATGGCCATTATTTTCAATAGGAATTTGAGTAACATTTGAGTTTGTGTCTGGGATCCAACATTTTTGTATTTAACAACACAGGGCCACCAAATATTCAGTAAAGGATTCCTGTTTTTCTAACACCTTAATATATACATAACAACAAGAAACCTCCAACTTTATGGAGAAACAGTGTCCATGAATTGGACTGAAACACCTGGTTAAATACAGCCACAGCTTGAGATCAAAAAGTTAAATGGTCAAGGGAAATGAAACTGTACACATGGGACACCCCAGGTCATGTAATATTTAGTTATCGCGGACACCGAAGCACTGGTTAATAACTTTCAATAACAATCCTGGCATGAAAAAGATCAGTATAAAGACTAAGTGGAGTAAATCCTTCATCCATGTTTGATGTATACATACATCTATATGTACTATAACCAGACGACATCCACTCCTACAGAATAAAATGGTATTATTCTATTTAATACATGGATTAAGGATTTTGATTTTAAGATATAAGTACATGTATAAACATATTGAGAACCGTGTTTGGCTATCTAAAATCAATATATCGGAGACCACTACAAACCTGAGTGCCCTTTTCACAACGCTATTGACGCTTGAATGACTTCAACCATGTAAAAATGGGTCTGACCTGGCTACAGTTTCTTGTGGAGCTTAGTTTATGTATCTCCTTTATTTCTGAGTGAAGAGCTAACTTACACAGACAATTTATCCCTCAAACAAGCAACACTATTTAACAACATCGACTTCCCTATTTACCCAGCATGGCCTTAGTGTTTGATGCCCAAGGAAGTTCAAATACATGAAGTGTTTATGTTTGTCTCCTTCAGATTGTTATTTAGTCATAATTTTGTCCTGTATTTTTTTTTCTCTTTGTGTATGTGTGCATAGGAGACTATTGAAATTATTATGTAGAAGATAGAAAGGAGTGTTTGAACATAACTGTCATAAAATGTAAACTGATATTTCAATAATGACACTTAATTGCATTGTATCGATGGTAAAAAAAATATGGATATGAGTTTCTACAGGAACTGTGCCAAATTATTCAAGCTGGGCTGCCAGTTGACAGTTAACCCTTACCATGCTAAACTTCTTAAATGGACTTGTCCTTTTTTCATTTTGGACTGCATCATTAGATGTTTATGGGGTCGCTTCTTAATTTTCTTTTAAACGAAATAGCAAACAGTGCTGATCAGATCAGCCTGCACATTTATGCTGGCTGATTATGGTCTTCACTGGTCGCAAAGGCAGTTACAAGTGCCAACAGCAATGCAGTGGTTAATACACTTATAACAAAACTTCAACATGATAAGGTCTATTACACAATGTAATGCATCAGTATGATAACTAGGGATCAAACATGTTTACAGAAAATCAAGTACAATCCCAATCCGTCTAGCAAACAGACAAATTAATTTCACATAATTAATTGCATGTAACTCTCCAGCCAGTAATTTAGATGAAATGATAAAACTTTATAAACTATATTTATTATGTATTATGTGGACATGCTAATTGTTCATCAGTTAAACACGGGAAAATTAAATGTGACCATACTGAATGTGATAATCGTACCGTCAACAACAAAGGGTTTGTGCTTAAAATATGAGAAACTTAAACAGTTTGAGAGCTTAGCGCACCTACAGTTAAACTATTGTGCCTCTTTATTTATATGTAGTTACCACAGTTTCACACCAACCCTTCATCATGTTTATGTGTTGTTTTTTTTATTTAACCCTTTACTTCATACAGACTTATTTTGATGCATTGGTAAACAAGGCAGACCCTGATCAGACAGCATTAGGAGCTATTGAAGTGGTCTCTTCTGTTTCCTCATATGCCAGTATAACTCAGTCTCTACAGTCTGTGTGGCAAAAAAAAATAATCCTGATTTCATATACCATTTTAGGTTCAGTTAACCCTTTCCCTCATATAACTTCATTTTGACGCACTCAATAGGTACCACATAAAGCCTGATCTGCAGAAAACCACAGTTAAACCTTACCAAATTTAATTATAAAATCCTCATTACCAGACCACTGATGAGCAGCGAACAGCATAAAACCTGATCAGCCTGCGAGTTACTCGCAGGCTGATCTGGTTTTATGCTGTTCGCATAGGTCTTTTCATGGTATCCTCTATGAGGGAAAGGGTAAATATCATCAGGTCATCAATTTCTACATGAATATTCATGAAGTAAAGGGTTAATCCAAATGACCCATTACTCTTTTATGAGTTTTAAAGTTGACCTCTGTGAATTCCAGCAGGACCAAGCAAGTCTGAACTCTTGGGAACTATTAGCCCTGAATGTAATTTGAGACATTTTAATTAAAAGAATCTACTAATATATAGATAATAATTGTTTGTTTTGTTGTAAGATCAAGTAATAATTTCACTGAGTGGACAATTAAAAGGGATATTTTTACGAGTGGCAAAGCCACAAGTGAAAATGCATCTTTTTATGTATACATTGATCGTTTACCAAAACAAACAATTTTTCTTTTAATTAAATGCTTTAAAGGCCAGGAATTAGATGTGATATTGTTATTTCTTGCATAAAAACCAGCACAACTGACGCTCCAATCAGTTTGTAACGTAGGGTCGGTTTCAAGTTCTTGATAATTTTGCCGTTTTCCTGATAATTTCACTGTTAAAAACAGTGAAATTATCAGGAAATAATCCACTAATATTTCTAGGTAATCCATTGAAAAGCATTAAATAAAATTCTATCAATATCATTAATACCACAAGCATTTTGCCACATCATCAATAACAACAACAACTCAATTAACTGTCAAACACTGGGTGCTACTTAGCAAGTAAAAACATATAGGTGCTATACAAAAAAAAAAAAGAAGAACCTGAGAGTTCATAAGGCAAACATGTATTTCTTTATAAATATTACAACAACCATGGCTTTGTTTTAAGTTGACCAGATTCAATACACCTCTAGTTGGAACTGCATGCATGGCAGCATTTTATGAACAGTGTAAGGATCAATATCTGGGTGAATATGATCAGCTGAACCATGTGTAGATTATATCTGTGGTAATCATAACGCATAAGGTAGGTGGAAATGTATTTCAGGGTCACTGCCATGTTCAAAGAAAACTGACAATCAAATCTGACATGGTGTAACAAACACATTGATCTCTATTTTTGTTTTCTTCACATTTCCTTTATACATAGGTTAAATTTGTATATCTTGCAAATTGTAAAAGAGAATCAGCAAAAAAATACAAAAGTCCACTAGATTAATGGTATTATATAAGATCATGTGATATGTTTCCACATTTCAAATGATAAATTTACATGTTTTTCTCATGTTTGATATGTACAGTATGAATGCATGCCATGATTGTACTATTTATTGTATTTGTGTGGCGATAAACATATGTGTTTATGCTAATAAAATAATTGAATTGAATTGTTATAAAAAAAACTTACTTTTTATCAGTTTGAACATTAAATACTGACATCATCCTTAATAAATTCTTAATTAATCAGTCTTATTATCAACAAATATCCCTAAAAGACCTTTTTTTCATTAAAGATCTCTACATGGAACATACCTATGATGGTTACAGATTTCCAAAGACAACTTATTTGGGAAGTACCTATATACCTATGAATTCCTGCACAAAGATTTCTATTTTTGTAAAGATTATTTTTCTAAGCATGTTGGTTTACAGTTACATGCCCCATTCCTCTGCAGGACCTTGAAAATGAACAATTTCAAACCAACATCAACACCATCAACTTCCATCATTAAAGTTTCAATATTCACATGTACACACATGTACAGTATCTAATATTGCTTTTGTTTGAACATGCCTAACACCCACAAATACAATCAGTACTATGTACTGTTTGCACAGGTATCAATTACTGTTATATTTGTTTGTTGATAACATTCCATATTGTCGAGCTTTAGCTGCTCTCCCCTAGGAGACCATGTGCAGCGGTCTGACCAAGTAGTCTACCTATACCTTTTTTTTTGGTCTGAATCTCCTATTGTTTTTATTCAAACATATGGGAACAAATATGCCTAAAATAAAAGCAGAAAAAAAACCTACTAAATTCTTATTATGAAACCTTTGGCTTAGACCAATATCTCACATATAATGCAATCCTATATCTAACAAAAATAAGTTTGTTTTTTTAATTTATATAATTTTCATATAAATATATGAACATTCTTTTTAAATTTTGCCACTAAGTGCAAGTTGACTAGTTCCCTTCCTCTTGATACATGTATTCTACACTTGACACATGTTTTATAAAACTGGCATGGGCACCACAGACCAAGGTAATTTATTTTACCTCTGAAATCACGATGTGTTACCGACAGATTTTGTCAAGTCAACAAATCTATTTTCAATGCTAAACTGCACATGACCTCAATAATTTCTATACAATATAAATATAAATTGATATTAGCGATTAGCTGTTATTATCAATTTTCCACACCACTGGGTTTAAAATAATTTCATGAACGCAAATTGGCTAGTAACTCAATCCTTAATCTTATTGGCTGTTTCGCTGCTATACAGACATGTATAAGTCAAAAGAGACATAAAAGTGAAAACCAATTTCCAATTTGCAGTGTTCGAAAATAAATCAATCTTACTGTGTAAATATTATCCATAATCTGTTTCGGACAGATTAGTAACAAACGTTTTCCAGTGTCCTCTTCAGACCAGTGTTAAATAAATAATAACAATTCTTTCTGTTTCTTTCATTTCCAGATGGCAAGGCAGTAACATTTTATTTATGTATGTTCACTAATACATCGGCAAATAACCTACATATTGTAACCATGTCTAACCTGTGTGTCAAAAAAACACTCAAGTGTGCATCATTTAAGTAAACAAGTATGAATACTAATAGAAAATTCCTCTCCTATCGCCCCAAAATATCTAAGCTGTGTTCATGAGCTTAATTAATTCTGCACCACAGGTCCCAGCGCATCTACATTATTTGATAGCTGAAATTTGCAATCCTGCTCACATGACACAAACAAACCTGAATGAGAAAACTAGTCTAAAGAAGACAGATTCAAGTAACCCAGATAGCATTTAGGAAATTGGTAATCACTGTATCAAAATATAGCAATACTGGTATATATATTTTTTTAACTTCCTCAATTTCTGAAGATTACAAAACAATATATAGTATGCATAACACAACATAACTGTAAGTACAGGAACAGCCTACAAACTGAACGATTATAGTGATGAAAATTAGGGCCGAGTATCGTCCTCCAAAATTGTACTCCGATATTTTGCGACACAACACCTCTGTATTGCTATACGAATCGATATATATTGGTGTTTACTTATCTTATTTTCTTACTTTCTTCAACTTCAAACATTGCCCAAATATTGGTTTTTGTTGCTTTTTGGTACATGTAAGATGATTCAACCTCTTGGACCCCTTCTGGGACTTCATATTCCATGATCCTAACTTCAACAGATACCCCTTTCATAAGGCAACTATGTATTAACCCCTACTGTACTGAATTTCTTAATTGGACTTGTATTTTCTTCATTTTGGACTGCACCATTTAGATGTTTATTGGGGTGCTTGCTGAAAGTTTATTACTGAATAGCAAACAGTGCAGGCCATGATCAGACAGCACATACAATAAATTATGCAGGCTGATCTTGGTCAGCACTGGTTGCAAAGGCAGTCACAAGTGCCCCAGCATTTTAAAGGTTAACCCTTTCCCTCATAGAGGAAAACCATGAAAAGACCTATGCAAACAGCATAAAACCAGATCAGCCTGCGAGTTACTTGCAGGCTGATCAGGTTTTATTCTGTTCGCTGCTCCTCAGTGGTCTGGAAATGAGGACTTTGTAATTAAATTTGGTAAGGTTTAACTGTGGTTTTCTGCAGATCAGGCTTTATGTGGTACCTACTGAGGGCATCAAAATGAGTCTATATGAGGGAAAGGGTTAAGGAAAACTCTGTGATATTCAGGTTGAGAACTTAATTAAATCACTGGAATAATCAAAGCACTGAAGTTGTGTGTGTCTCAAATGAAAGAGCGTTTGAAGAGCTGCAAGTCAATCACCATTAATTAGATTTACTTTTATAAACAAAAAAATGCGGCATTCCTATTCTCTTAGCACTGTCAAAGCTTTGATTTGTATTCATGCAGTACCTTATCTACAACAGACTCTATTTATAGATTGAAGTAATTATGCAAATTTTCTGCACAGGTCAGAGGCTCCAAACTCATTTTGAATAGTGGATATATATACAGATTTTGGTCATTTTTTAGTGTAAGAAATAACCCCTGGAGATACTGAGGTGATAGCTTGATGTGACTATTAGTATGTTACAATGATTTATTTTGGACTTCACATGGGTTATTGTAACTGCCTAAAATGACTGAACGCTGCACATTTACTATCAAATATATTTGCGAGCCACCTTTACATCGAAACAAACAATATTCGTGCGCATGATGAAGTGATAACATGATAAAAACAGTTACATCATTCGATTGCAGTTACATCAGCATAGAAAAATAAGTCCTATGATGTTTTCATGTCATATACGATTTTTTTAGCCTGTAAGTATTTATTTTTGACATAGCATTGATTTTTCAGCTTTTTTGCTAATTTCTAGTATACTAATGTTGTTGATATACATTGTATATACAATTATTCAATCATATTTACACTATTGTGAGAATCTAAGTGAACCTGGGTTGAAAACGTAGTACTATAGTTGGTGTGACTAACCTCACACACAACTTAAAACAACAGGGGTGACTGCTTTGGGAATGGGGCCTACAAAATTTGTTGAACATCCCCTTAAATGTTTACATGGAAAGACAAAGATGTATGTGAACATTAAATACAACTCAGGTACTCATATTGACAAAGTGTTTCTTGAAATTTGTGTGTATCCTGTCAATATTTTCCATGCCCAGGTCCAACAAGCCTATGTATGCCTCCTTATCCCTCTCCTTGTTGACACAGCTAAAAAAATATGTCAACATAACAGCCAATATATATCTCTCTCTCAAACAACTCAAACATGTTTTTAAAGTTTTAATTTATGAAAAGAATTTTAATAATATTTTAGTATGGTGCTCAAGAATTTTGTAAGTACTTGATATCAATTTTCTCACAAATGCACTAAATCAGATATATTGAGTGACATTGAACAACTAAAATCATGAAAATTTAATGTCCATAAATATCTGTTTACATGTGTTTGATAATGATAACACACTAAACCAAGGCTGATGACATCTACA
>CM037785.1:44181785-44231785 GCA_021229015.1 Solen grandis
CTCTATTAAAGGAAATCTGTTTCATTTCTTGCCCTTCACATACCCCTCATATATAATAATAGTCAAAAATGATAAACCTTGATAGTCTGATACACCTAAATGTGTTTATGAAGTCAAAAATCAATCCCATGCCTAGCTACTAATATACTGTGCATGCAAAACTTTAACCAAAACATCCAAGTTAGAAAAGGACCATAATTTAATTGTATTCAGTTCAAAGACTTATCCTGTTTGGTTTTCTGATGCCCCTTAACACACTTATAAACTTTCAAGTCAATAACATAAACAATTTCTGAGATATAAGATGGGTAGTAGCTTGCATGCAAAACCTTAACCAAATTTTCTGTTGCATGCAGAACCAAAAGGTCTTAGTCAAAAAGTGGCCATAATCAAAGGAGTCTGGCATGAAAGGCGAGTCTTAAATATATAGTGAAATATGACCCAACTTTCGTGCCTGAGACCCCTTTGGCCATAATCTGCATTATATTCAGTCAAATTAACAGTGTCTACTCTCTAACTGGAATAAACCTTAAGTGATCTTTACCAAACTTGGTCGCAGTGTATATGAGCCCTTTTTCCCAGTTCCATTTGATAACCAGCCAGATTGTTCCAGACACTCTGGAGCTATGGCCCTTGAATTGATAAAAAATTGCTTAATTAACAGTGTCTGCTTTCTAACTCAACATGAACCAACCTTTACCAAACTTGGTCACATTGTATACAGGCACAATATTTCGACCAAGTTCAATAACCAGCCAGATTATTCCAGACACTCTGGAGTAATGTCCCTTGAATTTATGTAAAAAGGGTTAAATTAACATTGTCTGCTCTCTAACACTAACATACATAAACCAGTCTTTACAATATCTCGACCAAGTTCAATAACCAGCCTGAATGTCCCAAGACACTCCGGAGTGTCCACTTTCCAATTCTAACAAACATGAACCCATCTTTACCAAACTTGGCACAATATCTCAGCCAAGTTTGATAACCAGCCAGACTGTCCCAGGCTCTCTGGAGTAAAGGCCCTAAATGACAGTGTCCGCTCTCTTACTCTTCCAAACATGAATGGATCTTGTCCAAACTTGGTCACAGTGTGGATGGGCACAATATCTCAACCAGTTTTGATAACCAGCCAAAATATCTGGAACATTTGAGAGTTATGGCTCTATAATTGGTGAAAAATGGCAAAATTAACAGTATTTGTTCTCTAACACTGACAAATATGAATCAGTATTTACCAAACTTTGTCACATTGTGTATTGGCACAGTATCTCAATCGAGTTTGAAGCCAGTCTGAATATCCCAAACACTCCAGTGTTGTGACCCTTGAATTGATGAAATTGCAGGAAGGGCATATTTTGCGATAACCAGCACTTTGTTTTAGATATATATTCATGAAGAAAAATAAGCAACATATTTTATAACTATGTATTCATTCATGCCAAAAAATAGATAGATTAACGTTATGGTTTGCCATAAAAATGCTAGGTCAGACTTTAAAAATCCAATCCTCAGTCTGAACCGGATTCAAAGTGACCTTTTGGGCTGAGTATTGTCCTCCCAAATCATATTGTGATATTTTGCTATACAATAGCCTCCATATTGTAATACATATCAATAATTATTGAAATTTACTAGAACTTATTTTCTTTCCCTGTTTGACTTCATAGTTTGCTCAAATACTACTTTTTTCTGTCTTGTTTGTAATAATTTCATATCAACATCAAGCTCATCTTTTGACACTATTTTTAAACACATAGACAAGTAAGGATACTCTAACTTGAAAACTGGTAAAGTTCAGATAATCTCTGAGTTGAAACATTAAGGTTGTTTGTAAAATTGTCCTAGGAGTCTAAATTGATAAATTTAATTTGTACTGGTAGGTATTATACCTATAGATATTTTGAGCCACTGTGATGCGATGCACTGGTGACCACTAGTGACCTTGACCTCATCTCCTTGAAGGCTGATCTGGTTTTGTACTGGTTGCATTACCTTGAAAGTGTAGCACACAAATCATTGATCATTTGGAACTGTTCCACTGCTAACAAAACTTGGCAGAACTGATGTAGATAGACGTTTCTTGCATGTTTATTGATTAGTTTAATTAAAATTACATTCCAAATGGCTTACAAATACGTCAGAAAATTTCTCCTACATTGATTTGCTGCCCAGAATGGAGTTTAAGTATTGTTTTAAGAGTCATCCATAGATTTGAAATGAGATTTTCTAAGTATAAAGGATTTCAAGGAATCTTCTATTTGAGAATTTTAGCCAAAGAGAGCCATAACAGATTTAGTTTTAAGTTTTAATTTTATCTATCGGTTATTTCAATTTGGAAACAAGTTAATTGTACAATTCATGCTCATCCAGACTCATTGTTTTCTTGTAGTACATTAATTGTACTATATTTTGAAAGATTCTATTATAATTCCTCTATAGTTCTTGGGTTGGACCAGTACTTAGTGCCTAATGGATGTTCAGGAAAAAATCTTGCCTCTTGTAGGATTCAGACCCACAACCCTCAGATCCACAGTCATGTTCACAAAGTCCGGTCCATGGTATGCTTATCACTTTTGTTCTCTACCTCTGGACCATGGCGTTGAATGGCTGAAGTCAAGTGTAGTCAGTCTTAAAATGTGATACATGGTCCCCATGACACAGCTTGGTTTTCTGTACCAGTATTTCAGCCATGAAATCCAACAGCTGTTAAAAGTGTAATGTTATTAAATCCAGTGTCCATCAATAAAATATAGGGTAAGAAATAGAATAAGTATTTCCTCATATATGAAAACTATAGCAAGATTATGGTGTTAGACCACCCATTGAGGATAAAACACAAAAAAATGTAGACGAAGAGTTTACACTTATCGAAAGAAATAAAGATATATTTACAAGTTTACGAGGGAAAAGCATCATTGGCTTAACTATCATGTTTTATTGTCTGGTTATAGTGCATGTGATGATTATAAACTTTGCAGGAGATTATAGGGCAGGGAAGCAGTGGATGCACCCAGTCAGTTTAACCCTTTACTTCAAGAGTATTCATGTATAAATTTATGACTTGATGAATGTTAATTTTCTGATATTTAACCATAGATTTTTCTTTGCCATGCAGACTGTGTAGTATCTTAGCTACAATAATATATGAGCAAACAAGATGTCAAAATGGGGTAAAGGGTTGATCTTTAACATTCAGAAGGAAATAAGCAACCAGTATAATGTGAGATCAGCCTGAAAGGGACTTACAGCCTTGGTGTGGTTCTCAGGACCTTCAAGTGATCACTGCCGTGCCTGACTGGATCTCAAGCTGCTACACCAAATCTTGTTTGGAAAATGAATCTTTCATGACCTTCCCATGCTCAAGGATGCTTTGTCTATCAAGAAGGATTAGTGCATGTTGTAAGAAGTTATCTTTAAATCAGAAAGTTGAACTAAACACCTGTTTAGACTAAGAATTGTTTCCTTTCTCTGGTCTGGATTTCCTGTGATACACCATGGTTTAAAATGGCATATCTAACTGGTATAGGGCTAAACCAACATGGGGGATTTTCAGCAGCAGGCAGACAGGTTTTGCCTTGACCCTTGTCCCCTCAATGTGAAACAGAAGTCTGGACATGGTAACTTGATGTGACCTGTCTATCACCTGGGAAACTGGAGGACCACTTTGTGACGCTATAGCACACCTGGGAGCTCACCAGTCCGTGGATGATCTGCGTCATATATCACTGCATGTCACAGAGGGGGAGTTAATTATATCAGTCTGGGAACATTTACCTTGTAATTCAAGATCTGTCCAGATAGAGTTTGGAAACCCTTCCAAAATTTCAGGGAATTAATCTAAAATAATATATGAAAGAAAGAGATAAAAATGTTTGAGATTATGAAAATTAATATTTAAGTAAAGATGTGTAAATGACTTTTTGTTCATAAGAAGGGGAATACTTCTTTAATCTTTTATTATTTCCAGACATATTTTAACATAGTTAAATTTGTTTCATTACATCAGTTTATTTGTCAAAGTATGCTGGGAATAACCTAAATGCATGTTCTTTCTTTCTGTCTATCTTACCTTTTTTCTCTCGATCTCCCTCTTCCCCTCTTTTTCTATCTTTTCATTCTAATGGTAAAAAGGTTTATAGCTAAGTTGAAGTGTTGCTGTTTTAAGATGTAAGGGAATTAACTCTATCACTTTACACAAGGTTGTACTGTACATCTTCTGAGGCCCGAAAAACTGACCTAGTTAAGCAGATAACGCTGACCTGATTTATGAATATGAAGGCTCATATTGATACTAGTATTTTGTAAATATGCCTTCAGATAAAACTGTCGCTCATATTTAACCATAAGATTTACAAACTGGGTCAAGTATGGAGAAAGATGGATGTCTATGTAGGTAGCAAATCTTCTCTGCAGGCCATGGATGTAGAAGGTCATGTTAAGACTGTGCAGAAGTTTACCTGAGGTCAGCAAGATTGGTGAGATGTGGGCATTGATGTGCAATAAATTGCATACTTGGTATCAAGACATAGATTCAGCTGTGGGGAAGGGGGACATAAGAGTTACTAAGAAAACAGATGAAATGCAGATAAAAAAGAGCAATCATATTTTTTTTATTGGAGAATTATTTTATATAATATAAAAATTTGTGTAGTAATAAAATTATATAAATGTATTTTTATCATTCAGGGAATCCTAGGTGACTCCTAATTTACAATTTGAAATGTTTTGTGAAACATAGCCTGTCTTCACAAAAGCACATAATAATTACATATACCATGGTGCACATGGAAAATAGATTTTATCAGTATTTTAAGTTTTTCTTTATTGTACAAGCAATATCACTTAAAAATTCTTTATGTTGGGGCTGATGTTGGGTTTGCATGGTCTTAAATGTGAGAGGAAACTGGATTAATTTATTCATGATGTTTTAGTAGCTCGAGAAGAGCAATTTGTTAAGCTTTTTGATTTTTATTTCATCCTGCATTACGCTTTGAAGTTGAAACTTTCTTAATACAAAGATGTCAGATGTCTAATTTGCATATCTAATTGCCTCACAACACAGTCTCCATAGATTATGTGATATTACCGTTTGTCTTTCTCAGCCCAGAATCTGCGATCATGAAACGATAGAATGATTACATTGCAAAATATCATGAGTAATAATCTGTTTTTAACAAAATAAAATAAAATAATATTTTTGATTCTAAACAGTTGATTTTTCATTTGATCTTTTGATCAGGGCACATGGGTACAGATTAACAAGAGTCATAAAATAATAATCACAAGTTGTATACTGTTACACCCAAACACTCATGCTTATCATATGTACAGGTTATTTACCCGATATATATATTATTATGTTGATTTTCTCACCCATCATGTTTAGTCATCGATATATGTTGCATGATTCATCCCTTTCAATTAAAGGTTTATGGCTGTTTTTATCATTCCTCATTTCATGCTCACCTCACATTGTCTGTCATTGAAGGTCAGTTTGGGCATGAATGCAGTCTAGCTCATTACTTTTTAATAAAACTGGATAATATAAGACAGTTTTTTATCCAGTTTCTCATCAAGGCCAGGATTATGGCTGACTGCAAAACAATAGAAATAGCTGGTGATTTAACAGTTGTGTGGTCTGAGCCCTCATGATAAAACCAGTGTCCTTGAGGCAAAGTCAAAGTCACATCATTAAATAGATCATGTATTCTTGCCAATCATCTGTAAGAAAGTGTCATGGAGATGAAAGAGTTTTACAGATATAATAAAGTGAAAAGAAAGGATTTACTGGCTGATGACGTGTGTTCATTGCCTGATCTACCAAGGTGACCTTATGCAGATAACTAGTACTAGACTTAGCATTTTTATAATTTGATTATGATCCTCATGGGAAGAATTACCAAAATTACCATTTTCCGTATAGTACACTTTGCAGGTGCAATCTTGTAAAAGTCATTTACATCTATAAAGTTTTGAGTCTATAAGGCCAGGGGCTGGTGTAGGTGCAAAATACTGAGGAATAATGTCTGTGATTTTAATTAAATTTTATTTAATCTTTCACACCTGAATCCATTATACATATTTCTTTCTAACAGGTAATCATAGGTTAATTAAAAATGCCTGTGCAAGTTCATACAAGTAAATGAGCAAGATAGAATTTGCCAATTATTTGCTCAATGATTTCAGACATTGTAAGGAGTGTGTAAATTTGTAAAAAAAAATAATTGAATTAATTTGTAACAGAGTTTTAATTTCAGATCTGTTGCAAGCATTGGTGCAAGTATACACAGATCAAGCAGAAGTCATGGCATTTTCTAATACCAGCTATTATGCTACCAATGGCTCATTCATAGTTTCTTTTTAAATCTAAATATGCTTCTACACACATCTGTTGTAACCCATTTAAGGCATGCAGTGTATTCTATTGTTAAGTAGGCACTATGGTAAGGTGGTAACATACCCAACTGTGGAGGTTATAGGTTGGAATCCTGTAGAAGACCACGATTTTTCAGGAACAAACTTCCCTTGCACAAAGTACAGTGGTCAAAACCTGGAATAGTTGAGAGGGATTTGTTAAGTTTAAAGAACTTGTTTACAAATCAGTGTAAACCTGGTTGGCTGTAAGGTTGGTGGTTTAACCTGGGTTCTGGGTCTTCCTCCACCTGGGCTGTAGGTTGGTGGTTCTACCTGGGTTCTGGGTCTTCCTCCACCTAGGTTGTAGGTTGGTGGTTCTACCTGGGTTCTGGGTCTTCCTCCACCTGTGTTGTAGGTTGGTGGTTCTACCTGGGTTCTGGGTCTTCCTCCGCCTGTGTTGTAGGTTGGTGGTTCTACCTGGGTTCTGGGTCTTCCTCTACCTTGGCTGTAGGTTGGTGGTTCTACCTGGGTTCTGGGTCTTCCTCTACCTTGGCTGTAGGTTGGTGGTTCTACCTGGGTTCTGGGTCTTCCTCCACCTGGGCTGTAGGGTTGGTGGTTCTACCTGGGTTCTTGGTCTTCCTCCACCTGGGCTGTAGGTTGGTGGTTCTACCTGGGTTCTGGGTCTTCCTCCACATGGGCTGTTAGTGGTGGTTCTACCTAGGTTCTGGGTCTTCCTCTACCTTGGCTGTAGGTTGGTGGTTCTACCTGGGTTCTGGGTCTTCCACCACCTGGGCTGTAGGGTTGGTGGTTCTACCTGGGTTCTGGGTCTTCCACCACCTGGGCTGTAGGGTTGGTGGTTCTACCTGGGTTCTGGGTCTTCCTCCACCTGGGCTGTTGGTTGGTGGTTCTACCTGGGTTCTGGGTCTTCCTCCACATTGGCTGTAGGTTGGTGGCTCCACCTGGGTTCTGGGTCTTTCTCTACTTTGGCTGCAGGGTTGGTGGTTCTACATGGGTTCTTTAAGTGTTCCTCTACCTGAACTTCACTATGAATTATAATTGAAATACTTCTGTGGCAACACTAGTGAATAATTGGTCATTTTCTTGAACTTTTATTTATTGATTTATTTATTTATTAGTATATATAAATTATGTTTATATTATTCCCCTTTAGTTTATAAATCAAGTTTTTGGTTTTTGAACATTTCATGCAGTTTTTTGTCAAATTCACCCCCACACCTATCTGGTTCCAGAGCATCTGTGTAAACCTTTAGTCAAACTTCAATGAAAAACATGTGGAAATGTCAAAACAATATCAAAGCAGCAGTGACACGTAACACGATCTTAAATCTAGTGCCAAAGTAGATTTTTTTCTGAAGATTTACAAGGATATTTTACTGCAAATATTAGATGCTTGGAGCATATAGTTCAAGCAAGTACTGTACATTTGTCACAGTGGATGATAATCTATACAGGCATATTCTATGCTAAGCTTGGTGCATGTGCAAATACACTGTTGAATATAACCCTGATATTTATCAAGGAGATGTCAAAAAGTGACTCACACTTATAGATCTGTTGATAGCTCCCAATTATAATGTTCTAGTGATAACCTGCACATGTATTATACACTGTGAGAAAAGATCTTTTGTGACAACATTCTCTTGCTGATTTCCTCACACACTTTAACCCTACAAAATAACGTGAACTCAAAGGGTCATGTGACATATTATATTAAGACCATTTTGATCATATCTGGATAGTATGCTTATGAAATAGTGACATATGTCACACTATTAACTATCATTTTAGGTAAAGGTGTAAAAATCAGGGTTGCCAGGTCAGTTTAAAGGTTTCATAGTTACATTGATTTGCTATATTCTGTTAGAAATAATTTCCTGACTTCTTTTATTTAAGTAAATGCTAGAATATTATAAACCATGATCAGACTGAAAGTTATTTTTCACTTTGATAAAGTTTTTTATCTCCATGGTTACAGTCGGAGTATTTTGAACAGAATATAAAACTGTATGTTACATGTACTTGCACCTAAAAAAAGAAAGTTTGTAGGTCTGATAGATAATGACAAGATCTGACATACATTTAAAACAATACTTATTAACCCTTTCCCTCATAGAGGAAACCATGAAAAGAACTATGCGAACAACATAAAACCAGATCAGCCTGCGAGTAACTCGCAGGCTGATCAGGTTTTATGCTGTTCGCTGCTCCTCAGTGGTCTGGAAAAAAGGACTTTATAATTAAATTTGGTAAGGTTTAACTGTGGTTTTCTGCAGATCAGGCTTTATGTGGTACCTTGTGACGAAAAAAAAAGGAAACGGGAAGGTATTTTCTCTGAAATAAAATAAACTAATGAATAGTTTTATTTTTACCGAACATTTTATATTGTTTTATTTATTTGTTATGTCATGATAGTATGCACAATCTCAATAATGGATAAAAAGTATCAATATACGATTTTGAAATTCATATTAAGCTGAAGATTTATGACACCAGGTGAGGATGAAACTGAGAATTACGTCAGTTATTGCACTCCCAAGTCCTTGAATCAAGGAAATCAACGAAACACGTAATATGACTCCCATGGACAATTTTAGGAAGAAAGAGTGATAAATAAGTTGAAAGACCATGTACAGTATTATGACTTGACTATTTGAGTTAACCTCTGGATAGATTCTTATCAAACTTAATTTCATAAGGCAGGTAATGAATGTTCCAGGAAAGTAAATGAATATGTACAGTATACCACTTATCTTGGGTATGAATTTAACGAGAAGATCATGGGTTCGATCCCTGGTCACAAGTTATCAAAATCGTTAAAAATGGTATTGTTGCTATCTTCCTTGTCCTTGGCATGTAAGGTCATTTCCAGGACTCAGGTTGGCCCAGTTTCAGGGTGATGTCACTGGGTGTGGTATCATGCCTGATATCACTAGGAGGCAGCACAACATCTCGTGTAGACAAAATCCAGAAATGACTAAAATATTGTCAGTGGGTCATTAAATCCAAGCAAACAAATATTGTAAGGAACTCACTGAAATGTGAGTTTACAATAATTTATTTACTTTAATACTCAAGTCATGCAATTTTAGATTTCCTGATATATATGCTAGACTGAAGTTTAACATATTCCTGCCATTTTCCTTAGAGATTTTAATCACTCATTTCATTACTAAATGAAAACAAATGAAGAACCCAGTGGTATAATCAATGTGGCATGTGATATACCACTCAGAATGTCATGTGAAATATCAAGTTTAATCACTGATGTCCCTTGTTTCTATAAATAAAGAACACAGTATTAAATGCTAAAGATTAATCTTGATATGCCTCCTGTTTGGCTTATCAGAAAATCAATTTCATTCGATTCTTTGGTACGTGAATACAAAAGAATACAGGAGATCTATTTTGGGGTTAGGTTTCTGATGCGGAGGATGTAGGAAGATCCATTATTACCTGATTTAAAGGTTAATATAAACTGATTTGTATTTTAACTGGGAACCTCGGTTAATACATATTTTTCTAATACGTAGGAAGTTACTATTTTTGTTCAGAAGAAAATCGCAGTCTTCAAGGTCATGGTAGTGTATTTCATGTTTGTTTAAACAAGCTCTCTTACCGACTCTGGTGGCTGAGTTGTTTGAAAGTCTGCCCTGTAACCATGTCGTAGAGTTGATCCCTGGCTATGACATACCAAAGTAATTGAAATGGTATTGGTATAATTATCCACTCAGCTAGTGTCAGGATAATGTGACTGGGTGTAGTACCTCATTGTCAGGATAATGTTACTGGGTGTGTTACCTAATTGTCAGGATAATGTTACTGGGTGTGGTATCTAATTGTCAGGATAATGTGACTGGGTGTGGTATCTAATTGTCAGGATAATGTGACTGAGTGTGGTATCTAATTGTCAGGATAATGTGACTGAGTGTGGTATCTAATTGTCAGGATAATGTGACTGGGTGGGATATCTAATTGTCAGGATAATGTGACTGGGTGGGGTATCTAATTGTCAGGATAATGTGACTGGGTGGGATATCTATTTGTCAGGATAATGTGACTGAGTGTGGTATCTAATTGTTAAGATAATGTGACTGGGTGGGGTATCTAATTGTCAGGATAATGTGACTGGGTGTGGTATCTAATTGTCAGGATAATGTGACTGGGTGGGGTATCTAATTGTCAGGATAATGTGACTGGGTGGGATATCTATTTGTCAGGATAATGTGACTGAGTGTGGTATCTAATTGTTAAGATAATGTGACTGGGTGGGGTATCTAATTGTCAGGATAATGTGACTGGGTGTGGTATCTAATTGTCAGGATAATGTGACTGGGTGGGGTATCTAATTGTCAGGATAATGAAATGAGACTGAGTGTGGTATCTAATTGTTAAGATAATGTGACTGGGTGTGGTATCTAATTGTCAGGATAATGTGACTGGGTGTGGTATCTAATTGTCAGGATAATGTGACTGGGTGTGGTATCTAATTGTTAAGATAATGTGACTGGGTGTGGTATCTAATTGTCAAGATAATGTGACTGGGTGTGGTATCTAATTGTAGATAATGTGACTGGGTGTGGTATCTAATTGTAGATAATGTGACTGGGTGTGGTATCTAATTGTAGATAATGTGACTGGTGGGTATCTAATTGTAAGATAATGTGACTGGGTGTGGTATCTATTGTAAGATAATGTGACTGAGTGTGGTATCTAATTGTTAAGATAATGTGACTGGGTGTGGTATCTGATTGTCAGGATAATGTGACTGGGTGGGATATCTATTTGTCAGGATAATGTGACTGAGTGTGGTATCTAATTGTTAAGATAATGTGACTGGGTGTGGTATCTAATTGTCAGGATAATGTGACTGAGTGTGGTATCTAATTGTTAAGATAATGTGACTGGGTGTGGTATCTAATTGTCAGGATAATGTGACTGGGTGTGGTATCTAATTGTCAGGATAATGTGACTGGGTGTGGTATCTAATTGTTAAGATAATGTGACTGGGTGTGGTATCTAATTGTTAAGATAATGTGACTGAGTGTGGTATCTAATTGTTAAGATAATGTGACTGGGTGTGGTATCTAATTGTCAGGATAATGTGACTGGGTGGGGTATCTGATTGTCAGGATAATGTGACTGGGTGTGGTATCTATTTGTCAGGTTAATGTGACTGAGTGTGGTATCTAATTGTTAAGATAATGTGACTGGGTGTGGTATCTAATTGTTAAGATAATGTGACTGGGTGTGGTATCTAATGCCACTTGATATCATCACAGTGAGGAAGCTCCTTAACAAAGGTCCCAAATGACTTAAATACTGTTGGTGGGATGTGAAACCCAAGTAATCAAACAAACAAAAGCAAGCTAGAAATAGAAAAAAAAATGTCTTTAATTTATCATAAACCTATAAGATTCAGTGTTTCAATCTCATTTAAGGTGCTCAAGTCAGGTGCTTTAGTATATTCAACCCTTACAATATGCTGTTGAGTGCAGATCAAGATCAGCCTGCATATCCATGCAGTCTGATCATGGTCTGCACTGTTTGCTATTCAATAAATTTTCAGCAAGCACTCCCATAAACAACTAATGGTACAAACCAAAATGAAGAAAGAACAAGCCCAATTAAAAAATTTGGCATAGTAAGTGTTAAAGTATATGAGTCACATGTTTAATCCTGTTGTCATGGAGATAAATAGGAAACAGTGTAAGACCTGTTCAAAGTTAATTTTTTTCACAATGATTTAGCTTTTCTATGGTATACCTTAGTGTAAAATGGCTCAAAGGAGTGGTAAAGGGATTCAGATGTTGAGAAAGGCACAAATAAGTGTTGATGTATAATATACATCACAAAACCCTTCCTCAGGTTATGTGTTAATGAAGTCACTAATAATGTCAGAGGTATTCACAAACGTCATGTCCATACAAATTGCTAATAGACTGGTTACCCCCTGGCCACAGCTATCCTTGCCTAACCCTCTACTACACAATATAATCAACATTATGGCACTCACAGAGAACAGTCCTAGAACAGGCAGCTTCTTCCAGGATCTGTCTGACTGGATCTCTGTTTGCTCATGCAATACTATAGTTCTGACTCAAATTCCATCAACAAAATTTAGTGCTAAGAAGTACTTTGTGGTAAATTAATTTCATCATATTTAATTCTCTAATAAAAACACCCAATTATTTCATTTCTTAGCAAATATAGATAATTATTAAGGTAATAATGTATGTCAATTTATATACTTGAATATTTGTATTAAATAACTGGGGTACTTTTCTAAGAGAAACAAGAATGATAAAAGTCGCCCCAAAGTAAGTATTACACAGCGCTAAATCTTGTTGATGGAATTGGAGTCATGTTCTACAAAGTCAGGCAAAAAAAATTCATTGTTTCATACACAATTTGAAATGCAGCAAATTTATATTCACTGTCCCCAGTGGCTGAGTGGTTAGAGTGTCCGCCTAGGGAGTGGGAGGTCGTGGGTTCGATCCCCTGCGACATACAAAAGTCGAAAAAATAGTACAGTTATAGCTCCCTTGCTTGGCGCTCAGCATATAAGAGTAGTTAGAGGACTGGTTGGCTGGTGTCAGGATAATAAGACTAGGTGTGGTATCATACCACATGTCTATGGTGTGATACTGTAGTATGGCAGCACTATATCTGTCTCAAGTAGACATTGTCTCCAAATGACTGGAATACTGTCGGTGGGATGTTAAGCCTTACAAAAAAATTCATATTCATCAAGTGATAAATTCTACATGAATATTTATGAGGTAAAAGGTTAACCCTCTACCACTTAAACACCAGGGTATATTTTTAGCTCACCAGAACACTGTGTGCTCAAGGTGAGCTTTTATGATCACCCTGCATCAGGCGTCCGTTATCATGTGTCGCGCGTCCTCAACAATTTGCTTTAAACAACATCTTCTCTGAAACCGCTGGACAGAATTTGATTAAAGTTGGCAGGTATGATCCTTGGGTGAACATTCACAAAAGTTGCTAAAATAAACTTGATCCATGTAGAACTCAAGTTGCCATGGCAATGGAAAGAAAAAAAAGAGAAAACTTTTAATATCATCATTTTTAAAACTACTGGCCAGATTTCAAAACGTTTTAGTACAGATGCTCCTTGGGTAACCTTCTACCAAGATTGCTAAAATTATTCCGATGCTTAAAAAAACATGACCGCCAGGGTGGGGCTAATTTGCCTTAAATGTATATGTGAAAACTTCAAATGACATCTCCTCTGAAACTGTGAGGCAGAATTAAATCAAATTTGGCAGGAATAATCCCTAGGTAAACCTTCACAAAAGTTGCAAAAATAAACTTGAGCCATATAAAACTGGTTGCTATGGCAATGGAAAGAAAAAAATAATGAAAACTTTAAAAATCATCTCCTTCAAAACTACTGGCCATATTTCAGTGTTTTAGTACAGATGTTCTTTGGGTAACCCTATACTCAGGTGAGTGATCCTTGGCCTCTATGGCCCTCTTGTTCAAAACCAGATCTGACTGAAAACAATTCTTAGTCCAGATGGGTTCTATATCATTGTTCGCACTCTAAGGCAATAGAGTGACAAATGGTAAATTTATACTCATCGAAATAATTTCATTATAATGAGTTGTATTTCTTTTTGTCCACAAATGAATTATGTGAGCCTTTTTTATGCCCATCACCATATCGTATTGGTTTTTCTCTTAATTTCATTATTTATCTTGAAACCATGATGACATTTGCTTAAAAACTGATCTTTTGTTTTACAAATTACTAAAAAGAAATAAAATTAAATAAAAAAAACAACATACAGATTTACAGTTTTTATATCTGATGCAAGCATGCTTGTAAGAAGAAATATTTTATGGTAAGTACTAAGTTGAAAAAAAAAGTTTGTGCATGGAATGTTTAGTTCATCATCGGCACTATTGATGCTTTATATTTAAATAGATTATCACATTACCCAATAGCTGCACCAGAATATAATGTGATCAGTGGTTGACCTAGTTTACACATAAAATCATATGGGTTTGTAATACAAGTAGATAGATCCATGACCTGAATTTCCATGATCATATGAAAGATTACAGATATATTTTTACCACGAACAAGGATAATAGCAATAGCCCTCATGACAATGATTTTGGGAAAGTTCTATTGTAATCATGATAAAATGTTACCTTTGGAATCTATCCATTATGTTCCTGAGAAGTTCACCTAGTAATGAAAGGACTTTTTTTCCCAAATCATTGGAAGTTTGGGTAGTGGTTACCTCCCTTACAGTACAGCTGACATTGTTCGAATAACGACATTAACAAGTAAATGTTAAAAATCCTAGTTAATTAAAGTCTTCTTCTTTATTTTTTTGAATATTTTGCTTTGTTTAAAGTTTTGATTTATTTTTAAAGAACAAAATTGTGATAAAGCATTAGGAAAGAATAGAAGAAAATTTAAACCCCAAGAAATCAAATAAATCTTCAATATGAATACTTTTCCGATGTGGAGGCAGAGTATTGTCTTACTTGAGACTGTGGTAGGAAATTGTAAGGGCTTAATAATTACATGCAAACTATTAAGACTGCCTTTTAAGACACGAAGTTAGGTTGTGAAATCTTTAGTTGGCTGTTCCAATGTTTACATGAATTACATATTCAAATGAATGTATCTGGTTATGCAAAAGTAATTTACTTTGATCAGTAGTTGACCTGCTAAGTCCTATACCCCATATAGATTGGGTTTGATGCCTTGGCAAACAGAGAAGACCCAGATCAGGGTCTCCTCTGTTTACTGTTAGTTTAGTAGCTCAGATTTCATCTGCATACTGTGAAATCATTAATTTTCGTGGGACATTAATTTTTGTTGATTTCGTGGAGGATTATATCCATGAATATTAATCCCTATGGAAACTTGTCTCTTCTATAGACATCATGTTTTCTAGAGCATAGATCCACAAATAAAATTCATCCCTTTGATACATAACGAAAATTAATGTCAACAAAAATTAATGATTTTACAGTAGCAGAGAATCAGACATCAAGTCATGAATTTGAATGAAAATATTCATGAGGTAAAGGGTTAAACCTTTACCTCATATAGACTCATTTTGACACACTCAATAGGTATCACATAAAGCCTGATCTGCAGAAAACCACAGTTAAACCTTACCAAATTTAATTACAAAATCCTCATTTCCAGACCACTGAGGAGCAGCGAACAGCATAAAACCTGATCAGCCTGCTAGTTACTCGCAGGCTGATCTGGTTTTATGCTGTTTGCATAGGTCTTTTCATGGTGTCCTCTATGAGGGAAAGGGTTAACAGAGAAGACCACATGGGTCTGTTTTGGAATTATAAGTATAGTGATACCATGAAAGGAAAATAATCTTTTAACACTTAGTAAAGGCAGCTAGTTTAAATTATCACTGAAAAGTCTTGAAATAGACACAAGATTGGAGGAAGGGTATTATCCTCTCTGTCTCACTTACCTGTGTCCAGCTAGAGGGACACATTAGTATTTACCCAGGTGTTAACAGGACTGACCCCACTTCCCTATACCCCAGAGGTAACATCTCCCATCTAGAAATCAAAGACACCAATATTTATCCCAAACATATCTAGAATAGCCATGAGTCTTATTAAATGATTGAATTTAATTTGAAATGATCCTGGTTCTAGTAGGTCGAGTTGGTTTTGTTTACTTGCCACAGGATAAGGTAAATACTGTCTTTCTATAATGGCTAGGTTAACCTTGGTCTTATTAACCCTTACCATGCTGAATATTGTAATTGGACTTGCCCTGTCTTCATTTTAGACAGTACCATTAGTTGTTTATGGGGGTGCTTGCTGAACATTTATTGACTTAATAGCAAACAGTGCAGACCATGATCAGACTGCACAAATGTGCATGCTGATCTTGGTCTGCACTGGTCGTAGAGGTAGTCACAAAATTCCCACAGAACTGTAAGGGTAAATTCCTGTTCATCTGTCATTCATCTTGACCAACAATCCACCTGAAAACATCTGTGTACATTTCAGTATTAGATTTCTGTGACTTATTTATTTATCATCTTTTACTTCTTTGATAAAATAGGATCATTTTCGGTTGGAGGATTGAAATAAACACTGTCCTAGATGATAATAAATGGACTTTTAAAGTGTTTAAATAGTGTCATATAAAAAGTATTATAAGCACTTCAATTTGTTTACCAGGATATGAAATTACCTGGGGAGCAAAAATACACAGATAATGAAATCTGGTAGTAAAAATCTTCAGGTTTAATGCATTTTAAGGTAGATTAAGAAGAAAAACAAGAGGTTTATGTAGGAAATCCTGTTGCGTGAAAGCTGTTTAAAAAGATCTGGCTTAAGATAGTAGTTTTACTGTTTTAAGAAAGTTGAACGAGTGAATGACAATATCTAAAAGAAATATATGAAATGCACCTATGTCAGTCTGTACTTTTAAAGTTTTGTGTGTATCCCATCTAAACATTGTTATGTCTCCCATTATATCTATACTCTTTTTTTTTTTTGCTTGAGTCTTGAGTTGTCTATCTTTCAAACCACCATCTGCCTGTCCAAAAGCATGTCCACTCTGTATAGTGTATCTTGAGCCTTTAATTGGATTTCAGTAAAGTTTTGTTAATGTCAATTATATGACCCATTTAAAGGTTCAAGTTGTTGTGGTCATGTTGATGAGTGGCTGGTGAGAGAATAGTGAGCTTACATATTGATTTGTGAGGGAACATTGAGCTTACACTTTGATTTGTGAGGGAAGATGAGCTTACACTTTGATTTGTGAGGGAAAGTGAGCTTACATTTTTGATTTGTGTAAGAGTAAGCTTTCACTTTGACTTTTAATAGCATGGCAAGATTTTGATGAGTGTCTGGTGAGGGAACAGTGAGTTTACATTTTGACAACATGGTGATACCATGACAAGTAGTTGATGAGGAAACAGTGAGTTTACATTTTGACAACATGGTGATACCATGACAAGTAGTTGATGAGGAAACAGTGAGTTTACATTTTGACAGTATTGTGATACAAAGACGAGTGGCTGATGAGGGACAGGGAGTTTATATTTTAACAGCATGGTGAGACAATGACAAGTGGCTGATGAGGAAACAGTGAGTTTACATTTTGACAGCATAGTATACACTGACGAGTAACTGGTGAGGGAACAGTGAGTTTACATTTTGACAGCATAGTATACACTGACGAGTAACTGGTGAGGGAACAGTGAGTTTACATTTTGACAGCATAGTATACACTGACGAGTAACTGGTGAGGGAACAGGGAGTTTACATTTTGACAGCATAGTATACACTGACGAGTAACTGGTGAGGGAACAGTGAGTTTACATTTTGACAGCATAGTATACACTGACGAGTAACTGGTGAGGGAACAGTGAGTTTACATTTTGACAGCATAGTATACACTGACGAGTAACTGGTGAGGGAACAGTGAGTTTACATTTTGACAGCATAGTATACACTGACGATCAGTAACTGGTGAGGGAACAGTGACTTTACATTTTGACAGCATAGTATACACTGACGAGTAACTGGTGAGGGAACAGGGAGTTTACATTTTGACAGCATAGTATACACTGACGAGTAACTGGTGAGGGAACAGTGAGTTTACATTTTGACAGTGTGGCGATACAATGAGTGGCTGATGAGGGAACGGTGAGTTTACATTAATTATGATTTTGATAGTATGGTGATACAATAATCAGTGGTTGATGAGGGAACAGTGAGTTTACTTCATGATTTTGATAGAATGGTGATACAGTGATGAGTGGCTGATGAAGGAACAGTGAGTTTACACTGTGATTGCTTTGAGTACATTGTTAGTGTTGTGAGATGTTGATAATGCAGATGTGATCAGATGAGAGGGCCACCTTTATGAGATGGATTTTACTGTCAACACACTGCAACAACTCTATTATTTAACAAGATTTATTATGATATATTGTATTAACAAGCATGTCTTAGATATATGATAGAAAAGTAAACAAAACTCAAAGATAATGCTTTCTTCTATTGGTGCCCAGGACAAGATGGTTTGAATTCTAAGAATTCACAGCAGAAATCAGAGGCATGACTTTAGAAGATGAGTATGTGACTTTTCTCTTGTAATCTGCTTTAGATATTTAGAATTTGCCAAAAACACATTCAGCTTATCACGTTCTTGGTTAACGGAGCACAAGGTTACTATGTGGAAACGAAAACATCTGCATGTAGTGGGGGGTAACATACAGGACATATTTAAGTTTGTTCAAACACAGCCTTTGGTGCAGATTGGGTAGTAGTAACCTTTGAACCCATTTATGTTACCTATATAAAGACGCATATGATAAGAAACAGGGTAATCAAACAGCCAGCATGACTCAGAGTGGAGCCCAACACAGAGAGAGGACAAGCATATGGTAGACCCCCAAAGCTAGGATATAGTTGAGACTTAGGGGCAGAGACACATCAGAATGGATGCATGTTATATTATAATATTTTTATTGGCAGGCAAGCCCTGCATGTATTGTCAATTGTATGGTTTGAATGCAAGCATGCAACTCCCATGCTCTAATTATAACAAGTGTATAATTATTATTCATCAACAGTAGAATGCCCTGAGATTTTACTACTAACTGAACAATTAAGCTGAACTCCAAGGACAGACTTCCTGCTGTGTTTTTCATTATTAAATGGCACCTTTACTATATTGATTGTGATAGAGCTAGCTTAAGTGGCAACATGGTAGAGAGTCTGACTTGTATACCGAAGGTCCAGAGTTAAACTTAAGCTCTGGGCAATAGGATTTCAATTTGGTGACATTATTTAAATACTATTCTTTGGTGTTATCATCATACAAAACTTAATTAGCAAGATCCTATTTAAAACCTCAGCTTCTTAATTATTACAAAAGAAATCTTACATACCAAAATCTCAGTAATAGATTGTGAGAGAGAAAAATATTGGCCTAATTTATAATTGGAAAAATGAGGGCTAATTGGTCTATAATGGGTACAAGACATTTTGTTGGATACATACAGATATAGAACTGAAGCTAAGGATAACCATTTAAGGGACCTCAGCATTTTTTAATTAGGAAGAAACAGTAAGAGGTCCATATTGGCTAACATTTAGGGCTTCCACCCTAAGAGCAGGAGGTTTTGGGTTTGATCCACAACAGCTTACATATATAAATTGTTCAAGACAGTACTTGTAAAGCTTGGCTATCAGCATATAAGGGAAAAGGCTTACTTCAGAATAACAAACACAATTGAACTGTATGTAGAAATACAGTATTGCCATTAGAAATGAATAAAAATAATTGAATTACTTTTGTACTGCATGCTTTTCAACTCCTTGTTATGTATTATAGGGTTTCAAGTACCATATTTTCCAGGACAAGTTTATGTGATATTTAAATAATTTGATTGGGTGTAACATGCTGCCCTTAGTTTGGTCTCAACATATAAGTAGTTCTAAGATTAGGTTACATGATAGCTCCTTTGCTTTGCTCTCAGTATGATTTTTATTTAAGTGTAGTTCAAGAACTGGTCGAAAACTGTTGTTACTGTTTCTTATTTATACATATAGCTACCATAGTCTTGCAACAAACCCTTTGTATGGGAGATAAGGGTCCAAAAACAAACCCAGGTCAAGGTCAGGTATAATGAACTGTCTGGCTTGCAACATGATCAGCTACTCTTCAGCCCTCCAATCTTTATTATGGGGAGATAAAAAAGGTAATAAGGCTGTTTAAATAGATATTTTTTGCCAAGTGTAATAAAACTTTGCATCTTACCAAAGCATTATTTAACTCTGTAGGGATTGAGTATATCAGGATGACAAGAAACTACCCGTATATGTGATTAAATTTGAGAATAATGTACCACATGAATCTTACATAGCTTTAGCTTGTGTTCTGACTTGTTTATGTGAAAATACAAGTACATGACCCAGATCTGATTCTGTTTAAATGTTTGTACAAGGCACAGCTGAATGTATGCTCTGTACACTAGGTATTAACCCTCGGTACCTCATAGCAACACATTCAAACAGAAGACCAAGATCGGACAGCTCCATCCTGGTGCTGTCTGATCAAGGTTTCTTCTGTTTGCTCATACAACATTGTAACTCAAATTCTACACAGCCTGCATAGTCAGTTTTTTCCCCCCTGTCATTTAGATTGTATTGATGGTGGAAAAATTCAGGACCAGTCAGTTTTTCCCCCCTTATCTAATATTTTTACACGAGATGGTGGGGAAATTCTGGACCAGTCAGTTTTTTCCCCCCTGTCATGTAGATTGAGCATGAAGGTGGGGAAATTATTGCCTAGTCAGTTTTTTCCCCCTGCCATTTAGATTGTGAATGAAGCTTAGGAAATTCTGGTCTAGTCAGTTTTTTTCCCCCCTACTATTTTTATGCAAGATGGTGGGGAAATTCTTAATAAGACAGTTTTTCCCCCTTCTCACACAATATATTGGATAGGGGGGGAAAAAACTGACTGGTCCAGAATTTCCCCACCATCTCGCACAATATATTGGATAGGGGGGAAAAAAACTGACTAGGCCAGAATTTCCCCACCATCATGCACAATATATTTGATAGGGGAGGAAAAAACTGACTGGTCCAGACTTTCCCAACCATCACAAACAATCTAAATGAGAGGGGGGAAAAAACTGACTAGGCCAGAATTTCCCCACCATCTCGCACAATATATTGGATAGGGGGGGAAAAAACTGACTGGTCCAGAATTTCCCCACCATCACGAACAATCTAAATGACAGGTGGGGAAAAACTGACTGGTCCAGAATTTCCCCCACCATCTCGCATCATATATTAGGTGGGGGGGGTGTGTGTGGACTGACTGGTTCAGAATTTCCCCACAATCACACGCAATATATAAGATAGGGGGGAAATAACTGACTAGACCAGAATTTCCCAACCTTCATTCACAATCTAAATGAAGGGGGGAAAAAACTGACTAGGCCAGAAATTCACCACTTACACAAGTAATATATTGGATAGCAGAGAAAAAATTGACTAGTCCAGAATTTCCCCACCTCAGAAATCTTAAAAAAAAGAGGGGGGAAAAAACTGACAGGGTGGGGAAAAACCTGACTTGTTAGTTTTTTCCCTGGGGAAAAATCTGACTAGTCAGTTTCTTCCCCGGGGCAAAACCTGACCAGTCAGTTTCTTCCCCGGGGAAAAACCTGACCAGTCAGTTTTTTCCCTGGGGAAGAAACTGACTGGGGAAAAACTTGACCGTTACACCAGTCTTAATTTTTGCCCCTAACTCCATGGGGTGTTTTAATTTAATTTTTTTTTTCAGTTTTGGTCTGACTGCATTAATTTGGTCTTATTTCCAATGCGCTACCTCCATTGTAATTCAAAATCAAATATAGCATGCTCCAATCTATAGAGTTTGATTTGTATCATTTAACTTTATCAAATATAATGTGATCCCATAAATATATATATATAGACTTGGACTCAAACTTTATTGTTATAATAGAGATACAATATATCTTTTTTTGGATGAAAATAAAAAAACAATCCCTATTTTATTGCATGCAAATTCCTTTTTTCAAAAAATGTTCATTGACAAAAACAGTCAGAGTGAAATGATGCAGCAACAAGACAGAAAACACTGATGATGTTGACAACTTAATTGTGACTCAGATTTTGTCTGTAAAATCCTGAGTTTCTGTGGATTCTTTTCATTTTTGTCTGACACTTTGTTTTATTTTCAGTGAGAACTTTTAAAGAGCTATTATAAATCTCTTGCTAAAATGAAGCCCTTTATATTGTTAACATATTTCAATAAAAAAATTCTGTAGAAAGTAGAGCAAATTTCATTCCATAATTAGCAGTGTTTCAAATAAAAAAACAACACAGTAGTTGTTGCTAATGGTATAAATGGCAGGCTAGCATTATGTCGATCTTAATGAAAACATTCTCCTGCCTGTGAATTAGATGAAAATAAATCATAAAAAGATGACAGTATAATGAAGGGATCAGAAGAGAAAAAGTGTTAAGCAAATCGATTCAGAGGAATGAAGAGAAGTTATGAGTTACAGTTTTTGAGTCCAGTTGAACTTGTGGAAATTTCATGGGAATATTGCCTAATGAGTTAAGGCAGGATGACAGTTGTGTGTGCCGTCAAGGAAATGGGGAATGTTCACTTCCCTCCCCGAGATGTTTCTGTGGCTACGGAGGTGCCATCCAGTTCAACACAGTGTATTGATCTTATCGTAGATTGAAACCCCCCTTCCTCCGACTTACCACTTCCACATCTACAGTACTTAAGGATAAGTGTTAATTTGGTCTGTGAACAGTGTAAAAGTTCTATTTCCACCACAAGTCACCATCAAAGAAGATGGAAAAACACAATAAGCATGATTATAAAACATGAAAAAAAAAAGTATGAGACAAAGGTTTTATACTGATTCCTTTTTAAGTCTACAGAGACACAAGTTCTTGCATCTTTAGTACCGTACACATTGGCAGATTAGACGCAGCAATGTTTAAGGCACACCTTAATTTTCAGGGTTACTTATTAAAAAAAAAATCTTATTGCATTGCATGAGATGAAATACTGTTTTGAAATTTGTGCCCTCAGATATTTTGACAGACTGAAAGCTATCCATACCTCACATTGGCTAACCATACGGTGATCCCTTTTATTTACATGGCATAAAATTACTGGTAGACCGTTACATTAAGGAGAGGTAGGGTAAAGGGTGATACATTCTCATAACATGGCATTACTCAACCATGTCCCAGCATTCTAAATATTAGACTAGGGACCAATGTCACCTGTTTAATTCTTTCAGCTTACAGACATTACGTTACAATTGCCACCTGTACATCACAAGGTCCCATAAAATAAACTTATTTATACCAAAAATGACTTCCATCATGTTCTTTATGGCATATTATTGTATTAAATGACTTTCAGTATATCCATTTTTGGAGATTACAGGTAAATTTCACTTCTTGGTGATGGAAAATTACAACCTGAAAATCTGTATATTATTGTATATGGCACACCCCTCAATAAACCTGAATTATCTGGAAAAAATTGCGCCTTATCTACCATTGCATACGGTAATTCCTCATGACTGTTCCTAGACTTTGGGTCTGAGTCAGCTTGATAGCAAATTATGTTAGTGTTTATATTAATTTAAGCTGATTTATATAAAAATTTTGGAATTAAATAGTTAATGCATGATATCAGATATTCATTTAGGATGTTTTTTTAAACCCTTTGTTCTAAATAATTCTAAAGTACAAAATGTACATAGTTTGATGTTTATTTGCACTGCATTTCCTTTCTCTCTAAGATATCTTAAATCTTGTTTTTCTTACAGTTTACTATGTTTGATTTTATGATTGTATATTAGTGACACATTATTTAAAGAACCAGCTTTGTGTACCAAGTATTTGCTCAGTCGTCAGTGTCACCTTGAGTAATTAATGCTTTTGTGTGAAAGTAAGCTGGGCATACAAAACTGTTGGAAGGAAGTTGTAAAACGGAATCTACCTTTTTCACTCGACCATAGTCTTAAGACTTTTTTTATCTTCGAGGCTTCTGCAAAGAAATAAAAGTGCATAATTTTTCTTGGCAGTGCCATTTAGCAGAATATATATTCATAGATACCAGGAGTCCTACATTTTGCGATTGGGTAAAAAGGTTATAAAAATGTTTGGAATACTTAATTTGAAGTTTTTTTTTATAAAAATGATTTTGATAAACTTAGCACTTATGAAATCCAAACCTAATTAAATAATTTTTTGTAGATTTACCATCAGGTTATAATAATTTGTAGATCAAACATATTATTTCAATGATCAGTAAAATTTTAAAAATGTTTTTTCATATGCTTCATTATTTTTATGCATTTTTTGTTACTTTCTTCATACAGAAATCTAAGTTACAGGCAGATGATCCATTTCTGTGTGCCTCTAGTAATATTGTCTTCCCTTTTTTTAAAAACAAAATGAAAAATTAAAGATATGAATGATTGATCTTCAGAAAAATAATTCTATCAATTGCAAAAAGAAAATATATTTTTGGTAAACTTTGGTCCAGAAAAAAAATATTTTGTTAATTAAGTCCTGACTTTTCATCCTTTCTGTAAGTGATTTGGTGAAAAGTCACTTGTAAAATGTAACATAGCAGTTGGATGTAAAGGAAGTAAGTCACATGCTTGGGTGAGATCAAAGTACACACCAACACTAATTAGTTGCCCAGTGTAAGTGGTTGTCAATGTGTTTTTCACATTCAGCACAAAATTATACTTACAGTACTTACAAACCTACTGATAAAGAGGTTTAAGAAAATAGGAAATGGAAATTTCATGAAATGTATTTGTAAATAGGAAATTACTTGGAGGAAATCAGTTTTGATTTTATGTACAGTATAAAATTAGGATTCTGATGTCCAAGGGCTTAAGGTATTATAGGAATTACTTTGTAGAGTCATGTTTTGTGAAATCACACTTTTCAAATCTTTATAGTTAAGTTTAAGTTGGGTCGGGGTTTATGATATGAAACAACCTTAGATTACTGAATCATGTCAAATCAAACAATAAGAAGATAAAAGAACAAATAAAACCAATAAAAGAAAAAAGAAAGAAAAAAACAAACAAAAAACAGCATCATCTCTTCCTAACTGTAACTGACCTCCCTAGAGCAATATGTTGTTTTGAACAATCCCTTCAAGACAAACTTAATATACTCTCTTTCTTACATAGTTATCAGACTTCTAGGCAGGAAACATGGCTGAAATGATAATTGAAAACACCACTATAAACATTATGTTTTGTTGTTTACCATCGCTGCAAAGTGGTTTGGTCAGGAAGCAATATTCAGCTAATTACAGGTAGATTTGGGTAGAACCACCAACCTACTGCAAACCATTTGGAAAGTTCCTTCATGTCTGGATGATCTGATTGGGCCTTAAATCTAAAGTGGTGAGGGGGCTAAGTGATAGATAGTCAGCAACACTCAATTAGCCACATACACCCCTAATTACATGTAACTAATAATGGTCAATGTACATCGATTGAGATCATAATGCTAGATCATGGGTGTTCTTTGAACTGCTTGCATCAGTCTTTTTTGTAATAGGATATGCAGCTTCAATCTTTAAAAAAAAAAAAAAAAATGAAATAAAAAAAATAATTATCTAGGAAGTCCCGTCACTATGGAATCAAAGGGATTGGTTAAGACTGCTTTTGTTTGTAGCTTGTAAATTCTGCTAATCAGATTGATCAACATGGCTGCAGGAGCATACAGGAGCTGAGTTTGGAAAGTCACATGGCATTATGGTCAACTCTGTATCTGACATTGAGGAGCAGTCTGCCAGCCAATTTAATTTCATCTGGTTTGTGTTTGAGGTTTATCAGATTCCATTCATTGTTGTTTCTGGAACTGGCTCCTAGATACTTCAGTGTGATGGGATAGAAACCATTGAAGTTCACTTGATCAACTCCGGTATAGTTCTACATACTTAACAAGTACCAAGAATAAAGAGAAATGCCCAATTATGTTGAATAACAAAGTTCTGACCTGTGTTGTCAAATATATTGCAGCTCCATTATAATGCACTCCATCATATGAAGATATATGCGGCCAATATAACAGTTTTAGGCCTCAAATCTGTATACTGTAATTTGTTTAGAGGAAATAAGGTGCATTTTCATAGAGTAATGATATAGTCCATTGTAAGGCTGTTACATTTTAATGCAGTTCCATTATAATGCAGCATCTAAACTTAATTTTTGTGTTGTAATGGAGCTCTTTTGTATACTGGTACATGTGAACCAGGGATTTGTGTGGGGAATTCTTGGTCATTGTTGATGAGTCACTGGAAATCATGATTGTACATGTAATTGATTAAATAATGGTCAAACAATGTCAGTAGAAATATAACATTATAAATATCAAGGGCTGACCACAAAATAATATCAAGGGCTGATCACAAAATCTAATTATTCATCTTCTTTCTCTGTATGCACTCAGAATAGTTTTGTGGTTAGCCCAAATTGTAAAAACTTTTTAAAACTGTCAATAATTATTGTCGCTAGGGGGCAGAGCCGGTTTGCCTTTCATGCATATCATAAGCACAAACTTGAAAAATCTTCTTGTCCAAAAGTACTTGCAGAACTTTAGTCTTTTGGCACAGAAGTTCCTTGGGCCACTCTCTACCAAGATTGTGAAAATTATTTGGATCTGTCGAAAATTATGGCTGCCAGGGGTTTTATGTAGATAGTACAAATTTGAAAGATCTTGTCCAAAAGTGCAAACTCATGGATTTCAAATTAGTAGATTTAATATGAAACCGTTGAAAAACATGGCAGCCAGGGGGCGGAGCCTGTTTTCCTTATATGTAAATGGTACAAATTTGAAGAAACTTCCTTTCCAAAAGTGTGAGCTGATTTCAAATTTTTTCGGCACAGATGTTCCTTGGGTCAATTTCTACCAAGATTGTTAAAATTATTTGGATCCATTGCTGACAGGGACTGCGAGCCCATTTTCCATATTATAAGATATTTTCTGTGTCTTTTCCTCCCACTAATACCTGATTTTTTTATTGTTTTATATTCATTTCCAGTGCTTTTTCACTGGAGGGAAGGACTACAGTAGGTGGTCACCTGTCTTCCTTGTTCCTGGTAAGTCTTTATAGTATAGAGATTACTATCAGAACATAATAACAATCCCACAATTTAGTATTGCATAACTTTGCTGTATATGTATCCCTAGATTATGACCTTTAAAAGGGAAATTATTCATTTTTTCCTCAATTTTCATATTTTTCAAGGAAGTTTCAAGTAGCAAAGGTATGCAGAAAATAATGCAATGAAACATTAATAATTTTAGCAAGTCATGCATATCTAATTCATCTGTCAAGAAATTGAATGTGACATTTAACATGGGTTTTCAAGACATTACCAATACAATCTGTAATTGAATCACAATGTGAAAAACAAAACTTGCAGGCTGATCAGGCTTTAAACTGTTAGCAACTCCACTGGATCCTTGAGGGTTGACCACGTAACTCTACCATCCTAGAATGTGCATTTAGAACAAAAACATGGTCAGCCCTTAAGAACGAGATTCCGCTTTTTTGTTAGTTTATTCGTTTATTTCCATCTATGACTTATTCAGTACATCCTCAGCCAACATGTTGGTACAATATAACACATGACACATAACTCAAAACATCACTATTTATCAATTTACTCATTTATTCTTTCATTTTTCTCACTCCCTTACTCATTCATTACGACAATTTCTTACAAATTTTGTCATGAATTTTCGACTGAACTTGTTCACACATTCTAACCAAATATATACAATAAATTTAAATATTCATGCTAAATTAGTACAATAATGACATTCATTAGGAAATTGATAATCATGCTATAAGTACCATGGTATAGTATCATACCACAAGTACCATGGTATTGTATCTAACACAAGTACCATGGTATTGTATCATACCACATTTACCATTACATTGTATTTTAACATGAGTACCATGGTATTGTATTCTAACACAAGTACCATGGTATTGTATCATAAAACAACATTTACCAAATTACATATTAATTTATAATATGAGTACATGGTTATTAGAATTGATAACACAAAGTACCATGGTATTGTATTATACCACATTTACCATTACATTGTATTTTAACATGAGTACCATGACATGGTATTCTAACATGACCATGATGGTATTTAACATGTACCATGATGTATTTAACATACCATGTAGTACCATGGTATTGTATTATACCACATGTACCATGACATGGTATTCTAACATGAGTACCATGACATGGTATTCTAACATGAGTACCATGGCATGACATGTATTCTAACATGAGTACCATGGTATTGTATTATACAGCATGTACCATGATATTGTGTCATACCTTTTTTGTTAAAATTATAAGGCTTTAAACAGTGTAACAGTTACTTTTAATCAAACTAGACATTAAAAACCTATTGATATCAGTAAAAATTTTCCTAATTTTTAGCTCATCTGTTTCAAAGAAAAAGTTAAGCTATTATGCGCTATGCGTCATCGTCATATTTTTTGTTGTTATGCAAAAACTTTAATGTAGCCCATTACTCAAACACTTTCAAAGGTATCAACACGAAACTTAGAATACTTTATTAAAATGACAAGGCACATTTGTAAGACAAGGGGCATTATTCTGAAAGCAATATATTTGGAGTTATGCCCCTTTTTAACTTAGAATTTGTGTTAAAGTTGTTTTTATTGAAAGCAGTTACATTTCTTCTACACAATGTGAAATATTTTTTTCTTTTTCGTATTTACTAATCAGTTACTCCTTATAGTGTTAAAACTTGAACCCCCCCCCCCCCCCTTGTCACATATAAAAGCTCTAGTTAAAAACATGTATTTGGAGTTTAACCTTTTGTTATATATGTATTTTCCTTTCTTTAACTCAGAATAACCTTTATGTGTCATGGAGAAGAGATGTATCATCTGACACAAACAATACAGCTTCTGTTATGTACTACATTTTAGTCAAGCTTCATTCCTTGGATGACCCAGTTATTAAGTTAGTACCAGTGGCTTCGTCTCAAGGAAGTAATGTCTTACCATTAATCTTTTTAACATATGTTACAGTAAAGACATCCATGTATATACACTGCAACTCCATTATATAATGTTTTATTTAGTACCACATAAGTCAAGGTCAAAAACATTTTATGTTTTTCAACTTTGTGTTAAACATGAAAATGAAGCAGTACAAATGCCATGTTCATATAAATTATGATAAACCCATCACAGTTAATTGATTTTTGAAAATGAATGATATATAAATATAATATCATATCATTATATCATAAAATATGTACAAACAACTCTTTATATTGTACTATATTTTAACTATGAAAGTACACCCTTTAAGCTCAAAATAAAGATATGGGGTTTGATTGTGTTTAATATCCTGTTTCCACTAGTAACATATTGAAACTGGTAAAATATTTGAGTTCTCAAAACTGGTCCAATATTTAGAGTAAATGCCAAAATGTTTTTGAAAGGGGTGAATTTTTCTTTCCTTAAAACCTGACCCCTTTTTAGCATGAGGACCTTGAAAACATTTCCTTCTTGAAAAAAAAATGTATTTGATTTGAATAGTTTTATGAAAGTGACAAAATGTAGTTTGAAATTCAGAATATAAAAACACTTCATTTTTTTTTTTTTTAAGTTTAAGATTTCCAGAGATATGGGATGTATTAAATTCAAATCAATAAGATGACATTAGATAAGTAAATTTGCAAATTTTTCACAAAAAAAAGAATTACCTGAATTTTTTAAATTGAATAAAATCACTTTTAGTAAGTTAATTAAGATGTTTGTTTTTTATGATATAAAGAAAATCAGTATAGATTATAAAACTTTTTAATAATACTGATTTTCTTTAAAGTTATTGATCATTTTTTTTTTTTTATTTTAACTTTTTCCTATTCATTACAGTAAACATTTTCAGACACTGTAATGGCAGAAACAGTATTTTTTACACATTTGTATGGATTAAATATTTTGTAGAATGCAAAACTTATAACATGGTGTATTTACTGAATGGATCAGTGCTGAAAAATATTGTTAACAGAAAAAAAAAGGTATTTGGGTTCATTTTAATTTGTTACATATTATTTTTTTTCTGAAAATATGTCAAATCTCATATCCAGTTTTAAACCTGCAAAACAACCCCACAGGCAATTGCTGTAAAGATTGGCCAGGTTTTGAAGTAACAAAATTCAAACGTTTTAATAAGCTACAAGCAATCCCTGTAAGGATCAGCAAGTTGCGCAGAAGATATTGGTCCTGGTGTTATAATGGAATGTGTTATAATGGATATACTGACTCCACTGTAAATTGTAAAGTTTGTCCGTTGCTTTTATCCAGAAAGTCAACTTTATATGGTTCGATGTCCCAGTGCTTGAGTCCCTGTTTACTTTTATCAGGGGTAAACTGACATCCGTCAGGGACTTACTCTGTGAAGACAATGTCAGTGTGCTCAATAGAGTTTGCACAAAGCATTGAATCATTCTATGTAAATTTTACATTTAAATTTCACATCAAGATTTAATCATGTTCTTGAAATCTGTGTGAATAGGAAATTATAATCTGTCAGAGTCTGATAGGAGGTATGGAATAGGTGGTTCACTAAACTGCCCTACCTGTAACCTTAATCCATCCATCATTACACTGTGATCATGGTCCATCAAGTGATTGTGTGAATTTTATGGTAAATGCAAGCCTTATTAGACTTGAAGCAAAAGAGTCTATAACTCCAAGTCAGTAGATGCTTGCATCTGCTCTGAAGTCTTTTTAAGTATTTAACCCTTTCCCTCATAGAGGACACCATGAAAAGACCTATGCGAACAGCATAAAACCAGATCAGCCTGCGAGTAACTCGCAGGCTGATCAGGTTTTATGCTGTTCGCTGCTCCTCAGTGGTCTGGAAATGAGGATTTTGTAATTAAATTTGGTAAGGTTTAACTGTGGTTTTCTGCAGATCAGGCTTTATGTGATACCTATAGAGGGCGTCAAAAGGAGTATATATGAGGGAAAGGGTTAAAGGACCATGATTGTAATTAAATGATGGATGGATTACCTTAAGGTAGCTCATTAACAGATTTTTAACAATATTTTTGTATAACTTTGTCAAATACCATCTAGATGCATGGTCACCAAATGCAACATTCCGTCATTGTGAAAAAAAATGGGGGGTTTCTCCATTACAGGCAATAGCATTATGGTATAAGTGAACCTATTTTTAGATTAGTGAATTTCTGTTTTCGTGCGGCATCACATATTCACTCTTCATGCATATATGCTTACTTAACACAGGCTGAACTTTAGATCTTACTACCTGGAACTGGAATATGTTACGGAATGTGTCATGTGGTACTGCCAGGGCTTTTTTCCTTCTTTATATGGGGCCATTCATAGGTGTCTTCCCCTCTGAAAAATTCTTTAAATTCATGCAGTTTTCCCCAAATTTCCATTTACTCCAAGATTTTTCTTTTTCCCCAGTGAGAAAAAGGTCATATTTTCCCCAAAATATGATATTAAGGCCCCTTTCCCAACATCTGAAAAATAGGCCTGATTGCAAGCAACTGATTTGCGGATACTGTATTCTGTATTTAACCATATTCTCCCGAGGTGGACATTTTGGAAAATAGCATTTTTTCACATGCAATGTGCCCTATACTTGCTGAGTTTATTCTTCAGGAAACATTAAGACTTCACCAACATTTACGAGTGAGGGTAGAAAAACTTATTTATTTCTACCGATCGTCTGTGAACAAGCTCCTGAACTGAGCTCAGTTACAGTTTTATAGTTTTATTACGTTGATACCTGAGATGATATATGAAAGTTTTGTAATCTCAGCTAGAAGCACTTTTACACTTGCCTGCTTTTTATCACCAGTGCAGATTCATACTTTATAACTAAATTCTTTGTTTTCAAATTGGACAGAATGTTAAAAGAGATGAATTTGAAACATGTCTCATTTATCATTGTTACAGTTTGATCTATCTCTTTGTTGCATTTATGAATGATAATGATGATAAAGTTCATAAAAACATTACAAGTTTATCAGATACATATAACTTCCTACATACGTTATCAGTCATTTTAATGTGAAAATCCATCAGTTTTATGTATGACAATAAAATATATAGCTTGTAATTTTCCAATTAATGAGGTGCATTCAAATTATTTTCCGACACTGATTTGACTGGAGATGATCCATATGCAGTGGCATATTTACTGGTGTGTGTTTGGGTGGGGGTTGGACACCAGGGGTGCTGTCTCCTCTTGAGTTGGCCAGCAAATAAAAGGTTATTTGCCACATATAGTTATTGGTTACACTTAAAATATTTTGTTAAAATATAACACCACATAATGTATAAAAAGCAACTCAGGAGTATCGTGGATAGATTCAAGTCATGACCTTTAATCTGGTTACAATAAACTTAAGTTATATCATTTTTGTTGTGAAAATATAATTTATCCTTTGTAATCATGCATATTCAAAAAGTCAATTAGGACCTATCCATTAGTAAGAGGATAACAATGGGGCTTTTGGGCTTAGACTAGCTGAGTGTATCTGTGGCCTTGGTGCCCAAGCACTTGTGACCCCTTCCCCTAACCCACCCCCTTAGTTATGGCTTCCTGGATCCACTCCTGAGATACGAATATGTGCAATGTATCACACTTTACAATCTATCTTTTTAATAGTCATCTTGCATCTCATTTAATCTTAACTTTCACAATTTTTTATATGGATGTCTGTATCATAAATTTCATATAAAATCCTTTTAAAGGGATGTTCAGCATTTGCCGAATGTGTTATTTTGATATTCCTTACTAAGAGCAAATAGTTATTCCATCAACAATCGTAGTATTTAATGTAGACACTATAAATAATTCAGACAAACAGAATAAGATACTATCATATAAGATTCATGATGTAAACAAATTGTTAGCTGATATGTGTTTACTGATGTCGTAAAAACATATTTATTTTTCAAGTGCAAACTTATTTCTGTGTTCTCCTGAAGAAATCTTACCCATTTATGGTATAATTTTATAGCTATTCAAAACATCTTTATTGATCCATTAATAGATTTTCCAACCCTTGCTTCTTTACAATACAGTAAAATTGAAAATGGCACAGGGGATGAGAAGCAAAATAGTGTTATCTTTGTTTGCAGAAGTACTCGTATCTCTGTGTAGAGTAACTGTTACTCCTGTTTGTGTGTAGAGTTACCCCTATCTGTATATATAGTAACCCCTATCTGAGTGTAAAGTTACTCCTGTTTGTGTGTAGAGTTACCCCTATCTGTATATATAGTTACCCCTATCTGAGTGTAAAGTTATGTCTATGTGTAGGGTTACCCCTATCTGTGTACACGTAGAGTTACTCCTGTTTGTGTGTAGAGTTACTCCTGTTTGTGTGTAGAGTTACCCCTATCTGTATATATAGTTACCCCTATCTGAGTGTAAAGTTACTCCTGTTTGTGTGTAGCATTATCCCTATCTGTGTGTAAAGGTACCCCTGTCTATGTGTAGGGTTACCCCTATCTGTGTACACATAGAGTTACTCCTGTTTGTGTGTAGAGTTATCCCTATCTGTGTGTAGAGGTACCTCTATCTGTGTATAGAGTTACCCCTGTTTCTGTGTAGAGTTACACCTATCTGTGTGTAGAGTTATCTTTGTATAGAGTTACCCCTGTTTCTGTGTAGAGTTAACCTATCTGTGTGTAGAGTTATCCCTGTTTGTGTGTAGAGTTACACCTATCTGTGTAGAGTTATCCTTTCTGTGTGTAGAGTTACCCCTGTCTTTGTGTAGAGTTACACCTGTCTTGCCTTTTTGTAGAATTACCCCTGTCTGTGTTTAGAACTACATGTTACCCTTGCAGTTTCTTACTTTAAGATATTTGAATTACCTCAGCAAAAGAAATTATGTATAACAAAATAATATTTTCTGCACTACATAGTTACACATGGTTACAAAAGTTGAAATTTTCATGACTAGCCAATATCTTTCTTATTGATATGAAGATACTTTCATAAGCTTGCCAACACTATGTCATATAGAGTGGTGTGTCATGCATCAATTCCTATTGTTTACTGATATGGTATGAATTGAATATGCCACAGGTGCCCCAATGGCCGATAGGTCATAGTCACTGACTAACTATCACTTGGCTCCTCTTGGCTGTAGGTCAGAGTCCCAGGCTGGTCATTCATTTTTTTCATGTGAAGAATCCTTCCAGTTGGCTTGTGGGAAGTTGGTGGTGTTCTACCAAGGGGTACCTTGTTCATCCAGAGTATTCCTCCACCTGTTTACAGCTGGACAGTAATATTGGCAAGGCTTGATTAACTCCAAAAGACAATGTCATCAAGACGACACATTGTCTTGTTATAATAATGATGATAGATACATAAAGTGTCAATAATTGATGTTGACTAATTTGATGCTAGGACTCTCATGATTGCCAGGTGAGAGTGAGTATCAGCCTTGTATAGTGGCGTAGAGTTATTGCTTTTATCAAGTTAAGGGGACCCTGATTACATTATTCCTGATTGCATTATTCCATCTCTGATTACATTATCTCCAAGATCCAGGAGACTAACACTTGGTACCATTCCTGCAGAGTGGGGTCCCCTCTGTAAACATTTCTGTCAGGGTTATTTTAAGCTAAAATTAACTGGATTTCTGTGGAAATGTTTACAAAGAGGAAGAAACTTGTTATGTCGGCTCCCCCAGCTGGGCACCTGTGTCATGTTGACTCATACGGAAAAGTTAAGTAGCCAATAAATTCATGATTGTGGGAATGTTATTAGGGAAGGTGTTTGAAAAAATATTGACCTATCTAGAGATTTATCTTTTGTTCAAGTGATATAAAGCTAAAGGCCAGGTGTGAAATTGGGAGATATCAGTATCGGATAAAGTTCCCCCACTCCTGGCAGAGGTGTTATAGTTTTGGATGAAAAAAAGTAACCAATACTGAAAACGGTTTACAGCTGTTTCAATAGGATAACAGTCTTATAAAAGGCAAAGTTTTCAGTGAATCTCCAATTTGAAGTTTCATTTGTACTCATGTCTGTTTGTGTAATTAATTTACTGGATCATTATAAAGAAATTTTATGATTTGATTGCATGGTAATTATAGACTTGCATAATGCTGATCATTAAAGTAGATATACTTCAATTTAGTCTAAACTGCAACTAATTGTTTACATTCAGTCACAAATATTAGCATGAAGTTAAGTGGGGCCTCAGTGGCAAAGTGGATATAGTCATTGACTTTCTACTCATTAGCCCCTCACTGCTGTGGGTTTGAATCTCTGTATTGTCATACGGATTTTATGACATCAAGCAAACAACTGGTGAAGGAAGTCCCCACATGTGCACAGAGGCATACAGGTAGGTCATGTAAAACATTCTAGTGACACTGCCAAGATTCTAACACACAACTGTGTAGGACTCAGTGTAGTAAGGCAATGATTGCAACCACTTAGTCATGAAGCACCTTGAGTTGTCTTCAGAAAAATTAGAAGGGAGCTCTGAATCCTGTCTAAACTGAAAGAATTTTTGTCTATGGTGTACGTAACAGGGTTAAACAGGTACAATAGACTGGAAAAGAGTCTGGTATCCTTATGAAGGTCATTATAAGAAATATTCATAGATCAAAATTGATGTAATGTCAATAGACATTAGAATCATGCAGCCCTGCAATATCTGAATTGTTTTCTGGTTTATGTAGTTGAATTTAATAGTTTATCCAATAGCTTTTATAAATAATGTGTGATGGAATATTTTGAGATGTTAATGGAGGGCAATTTAAGCAGTTATTATCAGAAAAAAATTCTTCCAAGGGTATACATTTTCACGGCAAATAACATAAAGTTCAGTCCATGCAGTTTGACTGTCCATGTTACTCAGTGGTAAGGTTGCGTTATCTTCTGACCAATGATCATGTGACCAGCAATATTTGAAGAATTAGCTAAGATTTAATGTGAAAATCATTAAATAAACACTGGAAAGAAAGCCCAAGCAGCTATGTCTCCCACCTGGGGAGGTGTATCATCCCAATTAGAGAATCTGTATCATCTAATGGGGCTTTTGTTTGATGTAGGGCTTAACATGGATTTGGGTAACAGAGGCAATCAGAGTGTCAAATATTAAATGTCAAGGTCATAGAAAATGTGTGATTTGAAATCATAGCAGTACTTTTGTTTCCGTTAAGTGTTTCTGATCTATTTTCAAGTAATATAGCACAAGGTTATTTCATTCAACAAGGACCACTGGAACTGAAGCATCTAACACCCTTGGGACTAATTTGATCCCTCGCTTGAGCCTTTCAGTTATAGCTTCAGGCTTTAAAAGCTGATTTATGCAATAGTTGAAATGCTCAATGGTTGAAATATGTTTCAGTACAATTTTCAGAATATCGTTTAGCTGTTTCTGTCTATGGTATGAGGGGAGGGAGGGGGTGATTTCCTCTTAAGAGTATCATATAAATCACACAGAATGCTGTGTGAAATAAACATAAATTTTAGATTTACTCCATTTCAAACTGTTCCATATAGAATAAAATATTCTATAAATTGTTGCAGTAGAAGTTAGCATGTTTGGTGATCATTGTTAGAGCATCAACTCAGGGTATGGGTCATACCAAAGTTGATATTAATGATACCTTGTTTGATGCTTATAAGTGTTTTTCGGTGGCTGTCCCAGTGTTATACCATTTGTCAGTTGCAGTGCATTAATTTGATCTCATGAAGACATAGTCCCAAACTGACTTGAATGATGTTGGCTGCATGTAACATGATAGATGATTAATTTGCAGCTGCAGTCTTGGAGGTACGACTTACTGCGATCCAGATTCTGGTTTAAACTTTAATTAGAACCCTCAGACATGCGTCTGTTGGCAGTTGCATGAACATGATTTAAACAGAAATCTCTAGGGAATGAAATGATTGTGTTTAAATATTGCCACTGATTGTTGTTATTGTAAACACTGCTTTTTTCCATGATTGGTTTTAGTATGAGTGATTAAACAGGAAATTGGACATTGATTGTCATAATATTGGGTGTTAATAACTGGCGTCTCACAAATAATGGAAGTTCAATATGGACCTGTTTGATTCACTTAAATATTCATCAAATGTTCTTGATTATGAATCCTGAAGGATTGCTTTTGGCAACTAATGATTGCTTTAAGTGCAGTGGTAAGAATTGTATAATGTAAATTGAAATGTATAAAACTAGTAAATTTATCAATTTATTAATACTTGATTGAAAAGGCTTTGATTATAATATTGTTTCAAAACAAAATGAAGTATTTTAAAGGAAATTTCAAGCTCTACTGGGATTGCTGTTGGTGTGAATGGGAATGGGTCGCACAAATAGGCCAGTGGCCCCTTTTCTATCAATCAATCACAATAAATCTTATGTAAAACGGACAATTTGAGTTGGACATTTTAATAGAAAAAATAGACCATTGAGAAAAAAGAACTCATATGGAGTCCTAGACCAGCACTAATATCTTGTATGGATAGGTCACACAATGGGTCTGTTAAAAATTTAAAGAGTATAAACTGTATTTCTAGTAGTTATTGCTAAATATTGGTCAAATTCTCAGAGTTACCTGTGCTTAACATGGATAAAACTAAGATGTATGAAAAAATAACAGTTACAGATGTTGTGACCACGATCACACAGTTAGTGGGCAGAAAATCAGCAATAATTGAAAAATGGCAAAATTGTTACAGTATCTTACAAGGCTGGAAACAAATCCAGTAGGGATATATTTTTCTCTTGTATATCCACAATAATCATAGAAGTGAAGCATGGATAGTATAGGAATTGCATGTTTTATCACATCCCCGTTTACAAAGTTGTAATGTTGATTCAAGGCAGTGTAACGGGGTATTCATCACCATTAGTGATGTCTCTAATCTACCTGTATGTCTTTAAAACTACACTGGTCTGTCAGAGTGCTTCTATTCATGATAATAATGTTCATCCAGATGTCTGTTATACTACCCATGTTTGTGTCAGAGTGTTTCTATTCATAATAATTATGTCTCTCCTGATTCTGTTATACTACCCATGTTTGTGTCAGAGTACTTCTATTCACAATAATTATGTCTCTCCTGATTTTGTTAAACTATCCATGTTTGTTTCAGAGTGCTTCTATTCATAATAATTATGTCTCTCCTGGTTCTGTTATACTACCCATGTTTGTGTCAGAGTACTTCTATTCACAATAATTATGTCTCTCCTGATTTTGTTAAACTATCCATGTTTGTGTCAGAGTGCTTCTATTCATAATAATTATTATTCTCCTGATTCTGTTATACTATCCATGTTTGTGTCAGAGTGCTTCTATTCATAATAATTATGTCTCTCCTGATTCTGTTATACTACCCATGTTTGTGTCAGAGTGCTTCTATTCATAATAATTATGTCTCTCCTGATTCTGTTATACTACCCATGTTTGTGTCAAAGTGCTTCTATTCATAATAGTTATGTCTATCTTGATTCTGTTATACTATCCATGTTTGTGTCAGAGTGCTTCTATTCATAATAATTATGTCTCTCCTGATTCTTTTATACTACCTGTTTGTTTCAGAGTGCGTCTATTCATAATTATTATGTCTCTCCTGTTTTTTAAACTCCATGTTTGTGTCAGAGTGCTGTTAAACTACCATGTTTGTGTCAGAGGGCTTCTATTCATAATAATCTTGTCTCTCCTGATTCTGTTATACTACCCATGTGTTTGTGTCAGAGTGCTTCTATTCATAATAATTATGTCTCTCCTGGTTCTGTTATACTACCCATGTTTGTGTCAGAGTACTTCTATTCACAATAATTATGTCTCTCCTGGTTTTAAACTATCCATGTTTGTGTCAGAGTGCTTCTATTTATAATAATTTGTTTGTGTCAGAGTGCTTCTATTCATAATAATTATTGTCTCTCCTGATTCTGTTATACTACCCATGTTTGTGTCAAAGTGCTTCTATTCATAATAGTTATGTCTATCTTGATTCTGTTATACTACCCATATTTGTGTCAGAGTGCTTCTATTCATAATAATAATGTCTTTCCTGATTCTGTTATACTACCCATATTTGTTTCAGAGTGCTTCTATTCACAATAATTATGTCTCTCCTGATTTTGTTAAACTACCAATGTTTGTGTCAGAGTGCTTCTATTCATAATAATTATGTCTTCCCGAATCTGGTTATACTATCCATGTTTATGTCAGAGTGCTTTTATTCATAATAATTATGTCTCTCCCGATTCTGTTATACTACCCATGTTTGTGTCAGAGTGCTTCTATTCATAATAATTATGTCTTTCCCGATTCTGTTATACTACCATATTTGTGTCAGTGCTTCTATTAATAATTATTATCTCTCCTGATTCTGTTATACTACCCATGTTTGTGTCAGAGTGCTTCCATTCATAATAATTATGTCTTTCCCGATTCTGTTATACTACCCATGTTTGTGTCAAAGTGCTTCTATTCATAATAGTTATGTCTATCTTGATTCTGTTATACTATCCATATTTGTGTCAGAGTGCTTCTATTCATAATAATCATGTCTTTCCTGATTCTGTTATACTATCCATGTTTGTGTCAGACTGTGTTTCTATTCATAATTATTATCTTTCCTGATTCTGTTATACTATCCATGTTTGTGTCAGAGTGCTTCTATTCATAATAATAATGTCTTTCCTGATTCTGTTATACTACCCATATTTGTGTCAGAGTGCTTCTATTAATAATAATTATGTCTCTCCTGATTCTGTTATACTACCCATGTTTGTGTCAGAGTGCTTCTATTCATAATAATTATGTCTCTCCTGATTCTGTTATACTACCCATGTTTGTGTCAAAGTGCTTCTATTCATAATAGTTATGTCTATCTTGATTCTGTTATACTATCCATGTTTGTGTCAGAGTGCTTCTATTCATAATAATGAAACAAACTTGACCCGGCCCAGGATCGAACCTAGTCCGCCGTTGTGCAAGTCCAATGCTCTTACCACTGTATGCTTCTAGTCGACTCTTTGGTTCAGTGGTTAGAGCATTGGACTTGCATGCCGGAGGACCGAGTTTGATCCTGGGCTGGTTTGAGTGGTGGGATAATGTCAACTGCCAAACCGGAGTTGCCTTACCCACATGTTTCCCAGGCCAAGTCTCTGGTCGAGACTTCTAGGAGGGGAAAATAATGTGACGATGCGTTGTCACAGGTATAAATACAATCTCTGACAACTGGGTCAGGGAGTCGACTCTTTGGCTCAGTGGTTAGAGCATTGGACTCTCACGATGGCAGACCGGGTTCAATCCTGGTCCGGGTCGAGTTTGTTACAATAATCATGTCTGTCCTGTTCTGTTATACTACCCATGTTTGTCAGAGTGCTTCTATTCATAATAATTATGTCTCTCCTGATTCTGTTATACTATCCATGTTTGTGTCAGAGTGCTTCTATTCATAATAATTATGTCTCTCCTGATTCTGTTATACTATCCATGTTTGTGTCAGAGTGCTTCTATTCATAATAATTATGTCTTTCCTGATTCTGTTATACTACCTGTTTGTTTCAGAGTGCTTCTATTCATAATTATTATCTTTCCTGATTCTGTTATACTACCCATGTTTGTGTCAGAGTGCTTCTATTCATAATAATTATCTCTCCTTATTCTGTTAAACTAACCATGTTTGTGTCAGAGGGCTTCTATTCATAATAATCTTGTCTCTCCTGATTCTGTTATACTACCCATGTTTGTGTCAGAGTGCTTCTATTCATAATAATTATGTCTCTCCTGGTTCTGTTATACTACCCATGTTTGTGTCAGAGTGCTTCTATTCATAATTATTATCTTTCCTGATTCTGTTATACTATCCATGTTTGTGTCAGACTGTGCTTCTATTCATAATTATTATCTCTCCTGATTCTGTTATACTACCCATGTTTGTGTCAGAGTGCTTCTATTAATAATTATTATCTCTCCTGATTCTGTTTTACTATCCATATTTGTGTCAGAGTGCTTCTATTCATAATAATCATGTCTTTCCTGATACTGTTATACTACCCATGTTTGTGTCAGAATGCTTCTATTCATAATAATCATGTCTTTCCTGATTCTGTTATACTACCAATGTTTGTGTCAGAGTGGTTCTTTTCATAATAATGAAACAAACTTGACCCGGCCCAGGATCGAACCTAGTCCGCCGTTGTGCAAGTCCAATGCTCTTACCACTGTATGCTTCTAGTCGACTCTTTGGTTCAGTGGTTAGAGCATTGGACTTGCATGCCGGAGGACCGAGTTTGATCCTGGGCTGGTTTGAGTGGTGGGATAATGTCAACTGCCAAACCGGAGTTGCCTTACCCACATGTTTCCCAGGCCAAGTCTCTGGTCGAGACTTCTAGGAGGGGAAAATAATGTGACGATGCGTTGTCACAGGTATAAATACAATCTCTGACAACTGCGTCAGAGAGTCGACTCTTTGGCTCAGTGGTAAGAGCATTGGACTCTCACGACGGCAGACCGGGATCAATCCTGGTCCGGGTCGAGTTTGTTACAATAATCATGTCTGTCCTGATGTCTGTTATAATACACGTTTGTGTCAGAGTGCTTCTATTCATAATAATTATGTCTCTCCTGGTTCTGTTATACTACCCATGTTTGTGTCAGAGTACTTCTATTCACAATAATTATGTCTCTCCTGATTTTGTTAAACTATCCATGTTTGTGTCAGAGTGCTTCTATTCATAATAATTATGTCTCTCCTGATTCTGTTATACTATCCATGTTTGTGTCAGAGTGCTTCTATTCATAATAGATATGTCTATATTGATTCTGATATACTATCCATGTGTGTGTCAGAGTGCTTCTATTCATAATAATTATGTCTTCCTGATTCTGTTATACTACCTGTTTGTTCAGAGTGCTTCTATTCATAATTATATCTCTCCTGATTCTGTTATACTACCCATGTTTGTGTCAGAGTGCTTCTATTCATAATAATTATCTCTCCTTATTCTGTTAAACTAACCATGTTTGTGTCAGAGGGCTTCTATTCATAATAATCTTGTCTCTCCTGATTCTGTTATACTACCCATCTGTTTGTGTCAGAGTGCTTCTATTCATAATAATTATGTCTCTCCTGGTTCTGTTATACTACCCATGTTTGTGTCAGAGTACTTCTATTCAAATAATTATGTCTCTGATTTGTTAAAGTAGAGTGCTTCTATTCATAATAATTTTCTTTCCGATTCTGTTATACTACCAATATTTGTGTCAGTGCTTCTATTTTCTCTCCTGATTCTGTTATACTACCCATGTTTGTGTCAAAGTGCTTCTATTCATAATAGTTATGTCTCTCCTGATTCTGTTATACTACCCATGTTTGTGTCAGAGTGCTTCTATTCATAATAATTATGTCTCTCCTGATTCTGTTATACTACCCATGTTTGTGTCAGAGTGCTTCTATTCATAATAGTTATGTCTCTCCTGATTCTGTTATACTACCCATGTTTGTGTCAGTGCTTCTATTAATAATAATTATCTCTCCTGATTCTGTTATACTACCCATGTTTGTGTCAGAGTGCTTCTATTAATAATTATTATCTCTCCTGATTCTGTTTTACTATCCATATTTGTGTCAGAGTGCTTCTATTCATAATAATATGTCTTCCTGATACTGTTATACTACCCATGTTTGTGTCAGAATGCTTCTATTCATAATAATCATGTCTTTCCTGATTCTGTTATACTACCAGTGTTTATGTCAGAGTGCTTCTATTCATAATAATCATGTCTTTCCTGATTCTGTTATACTACCAATGTTTGTGTCAGAGTGGTTCTTTTCATAATAATGAAACAAACTTGACCCTCAACTGCCAAACCGGAGTTGCGTGTGCAAGTCCATTGCTCTAACCACTCTTTGCTTCTAGTCGACTCTTTGGTTCAGTGGTTAGAGCATTGGACTTGCACGCCGGAGGACTGAGTTTGATCCTGGGCTGGTTTGAGTTTGTTACACTGGTGGCAGTGGTGGGATAATGTCAACTGCCAAACCGGAGTTGCCTTACCCACATGTTTCCCAGGCCAAGTCTCTGGTCGAGACTTCTAGGAGGGGAAAATAATGTGACGATGCGTTGTCACAGGTATAAATACAATCTCTGACAACTGCGTCAGGGAGTCGACTCTTTGGCTCAGTGGTTAGAGCATTGGACTCTCACGACGGCAGACCGGGTTCAATCCTGGTCCGGGTCGAGTTTGTTACAATAATCATGTCTATCCTGATGTCTGTTATAATACATGTTTGTGTCAGAGTGCTCCTATTCATAATAATTATGTCTGTTATACTACCTATATCTGTTCTTCTATCCATATGCCAGTATTATACAGCTAACACTGACATATACACCTGCATCTGCATTCTGTTCTATGTAATTTGAAATTTAATTTGCATGAATGTATTTAATTACATCCTTTAACTAGGATACTAGGTTACAGCTGTCTTAACAGGATGTTGGTTGACTTTTTCTAGGATTTTAATGAACAGTCATGCATCAGATTTCTCGTTTAGCAGTTGCTGCTTTGGTTCTTAACTTTATTTACTGATTAAACAAAGACTTCCTGTTTTACAACACCAATTAACTAAGCTGTTTAAATTGTTAATCCTATTAATTTTGTTCTAAGCAAATTCTTTATCTTAACCTAAAGTAACTTATTTCTTTTAATGTCAACTGGAAAACAAGTTCCTACAATCTATACTAATGACTCTCAACTGTTCCACTACTTTGGGCTTTTGAAGGTTTAAAATATTCTTGTTCTCAATGGGACTGCTCCTGGTGGCTGAGTGTGTAAATTGGGTGGTTGTGGTTTCTGTCTCGGGCTGCGACAGTCATAAAAATGGTACTGGTATAGTTATCTTGCTTGGTGCCTGGCATATAGGGGTAGTTCCAGGACTGGTTTGTCTGGTACTAGGTGTGGTATCATGCCACATGTCTACAGCATGATACTGCAGTATGGCAGCACTTAGAAATGGTCTCCCAATACTGAAATACTGTATGCAGGACGTTAAACCCAATAAGCAAATTGGCTTGCGATACTGTTTGAGTCATGACATTAAGGACTGAATAATTTCATGGAACCACACTGTTCTTAGTTTTCTTTTATGTATGAAGTGAAGAGTGGCAACTTTCATATATTGTTATTTTCAGTCCTTTGATTTGTAACCTTTGAATGAGGTAAATATGTCAAATATTTCAGGAAATTGATTAAGTATTGTCATAATATATGAATGAATGTGTACTCAGCATTGATGCTATCAAGCGTCCATGTTAATGGCCTAGGTATCATTACTCATAGATTAATTCATAAGTACATCCTGTGTCACAAATGCAACAAGGACTTTGTAAGAATCACTTACATATTGTCCCTTCCTGTTTCATCCTGCCCTGTTTTAAGATAAGTTAAATATCTCACCATGTTCTTGAGACTTAAGATTGGGTAGTCATGATATTTATCACCATCAGTGATTATGCTCTAGTTTAATTGGTTACAGCATACAAACATATGACTTGACTTGACTTTTTGAGTTTACTGTCGCTTTGACAGATATATAGCGACGTCCAGCTAATTAAAGGTGGAGGAAGACCCCAAATGCACGGAGGCATCTGGGTAGAACCACCGACCTATCTGAAGCCAGCTGGAAGGCTTCCTCACATGAAAATCCGAGTGACCCTGCCGAGATTTGAACCCGCGCGGTGAGGGTAACATATTAAACATTATGTTGACATCTATGGGAATCTTCTTCTTTTTCTGTTATTGTAATGGCAGGCAATCATTTTCTGATTATTATGGCCATATTTTAGACCTTACAATCAAGGATTTCCCATGTGTGGGTCCTGTTTTTTGCTGGAGAGACAGTATCAGAAGAGACAGTAGTTGGATACAAAGGAGCCTGAGTGCGATACCCTAGCTCATATTACGAATAGACCCCTTGGTTTTTTAATGTGCCCAGTGTATAGCACTGATACATGGGAGACAAATTCCTGGGTAAGAACCAGTACTGAGTACTCCTAGTTCCCATAGCAACCCCATTTTGCCGAGTGCCAGGCAAGACTGCATCTGGTACTATATAATTTCAAATTGTTTAGGGTGAACTTACCAAGCTGGTCACCCACCATCATTATCACATTGTCCACTTCATGTGGAGGATTGGCCAGGAAGGAAGAATCCTCCTTCACTTCCCACAACTGGCTGATCATTGTTTTGATATCCTTCATTTATCACCCTTCCTACTCCATGGACTTTTTTTAGCTCAACTGAGCACAACGTGCTCATGGTGAGCTTTTGTGATCGCCTTTTGTCCGGCGTCCGGCCATGCGTGCGTGCGTCTTGCGTCAACTTTTCCTTTAAACAACTTCTCCTCCTAAACCACTGGATGGATTTTGACCAAACTTCACAGGAATTATCCTTATCATGACCTCTATCAAAGTTGTTCAAGTTATTTTGATTGGGTGAATAAGTAGGTCACAGGAGCTAAAAATAGATTTTTAAAATGCAATCTTAGAAAATCTTCTCCTGCAAAACTGTAAGGCCTAGAGCTTTAATAATTAGAATGTAGAATTGTCTAGTGAATCTCTACAAAAGTTGTTCAAATTATGACCCTGGGGTTAGAATTGGCCCTGCCCCGGGGGTCACTTGTTTTACATAGACTTATATAGGAAAAACTTTAAAAATCTTCTCCTATGAAACCATAAGGCCTAGAGCTAAGATATTTGGTATGTAGCATCATCTAATGGTTCATTACCAAGATTGTTCAAATCATAGCCCTATGGTGATAAATGACCCCGCACCAGGGGTTACTTGTTTTACATAGAGTTATATAGGAAAATCTTAAAAATCTTCTTTTATGAATCCATAAGGCCTAGAGCTTAGATAATTAGCTCACCTGAGCACAACGTGCTCATGGTGAGCTTTTATGATTGCCTTTTGTCCGGCGTCTGTCGTCCGTCCATCTGTCTGTGCGTGCGTCTTGCGTCAACTTTTTCCATTAAACAACATCTCCTCCTAATCTGTTGAAAGCAATATTTCTCAGGTGAGCGATTAAGGGCCATCATGGCCCTCTTGTTCTAAATAACAATAGCTTTGTCAGTATAGCAAGCATACTGTCAGAAGTCCCCACCGGTGAAATCCCCCATGAAGAATTTATGCCAAATAATAGAACTGCACTTATCTTTCAAATGTGCATATGATTGATGCAATTGTGCAAATGATTGATGTGCACGACACACCTTTGTGTTATGACAAACACTTTTGTAGAGTTTTATGACAATCAAAACATAGATATGGAAGTTATAAAGCAAACATGAAAATGAAGCCTTTGAATACCAAAGACAATTTCTAACAATCTTGACCTTTCAAGGGCGCATATGGTTGTTGCACCAACACATCTTCATGTATGATTTTTATGATATGTTCATTTTTCTTTGGTTTAATGTCCCAACAACATTATTTCAGTCATTTTGGAGACTTGACTACTTTTGTGTTTAAAGATTTATGTTAACTCAATTCCTTGACAGAACAATAATTTTTACATGGGGAAATAAAAAAAATGGGAATGATGCACTGATAAAAAAGAAAGCAGACAAAATACCTTCTTTGTTGGAGGATACTAAAATCCTAGGTATGACAACAAATTGTAAGGCATGTACTAGAATCTTAAGTTTGTGAAAATTTGTAACAAATTGATACTTTTAGTTTTAAATTTTGCTTCAAGTGGCCTGAGTTTGCATCTTCACAAAGAAGCAATTTCTGTCAATTTTAAGGTTTGTTTGTGAGCAGTTGACCTGGTCATAAACAACAAATATCCCCCTGACAGTGGGTAAGGACGAGACTTACAAATTTTATAGCAAAAACTGGAAGTTCCATTACCATACATGAATGGTAGTTGTAATCAGGTAGTAAAAAATGAATTTATAGTGTCTCATAAATGAAATTATATCCTGTTATGAAGTAACACTCCCATTTATACACATTGTTGTCCACTTTCATGTTACAGTATAATTTAAGTGTGTCCTTAGAATTTCCATATTTCTTGGAAAGGTTGTGATGAATAAAATGAAAATGATAATGAGATGGTTAAGACAGATGATCAAGAATCAGATAAAAATGTGTCATCTTTCTGTATACGAGGGTAGTTTCATGACTGGGTGACTAGATGACATCAAACCACACTTAGTTACATGTCCTGACACTGGGCCAGTTACATTATCCCGACACTGAACCAGTTACATGATCCTGACACAGGGGCAGTTACGTGATCCTGACACTGAACCAGTTACATTATCCTGACACTGGGGCCAGTTACATGATCCTGACACTGGGCCAGTTACATGATCCTGACACTGGGCCAGTTACATTATCCTGACACTGAACCAGTTACATGATCCTGACACTGGGGCCAGTTACATTATCTCGACACTGGGCCAGTTACATGATCCTGACACTGAACCAGTTACATGATCCTGACACTGAACCAGTTACATGATCCTGACACTGGGAACAGTTACATTATCTCGACACTGGGCCAGTTACATGATCCTGACACTGAACCAGTTACATGATCCTGACACTGAACCAGTTACATGATCCTGACACTGGGCCAGTTACATTATCCTGACACTGGGCCAGTTACATTATCCTGACACTGGACCAGTTACATGATCCTGACACTGAACCAGTTACATGATCCTGACAATTGGGCCAGTTACATTATCCCGACACTGGGCCAGTTACATGATCCTGACACTGAACCAGTTACATGATCCTGACACTGAACCAGTTACATGATCCTGACACTGGGGCCAGTTACATTATCTTGACACTGGGCCAGTTACATGATCCTGACACTGAACTAGTTACATGATCCTGACACTGAACCAGTTACATGATCCTGACACTGGGCCAGTTACATTATCCCAACACTGAACCAATTACATTATCTTGACACTGGGGCCAGTTACATGATCCTGACACTGGGCCAGTTACATGATCCTGACACTGAACCAGTTACATGATCCTGACACTGAACCAGTTACATGATCCTGACACTGGGGCCAGTTACATTATCCCAACACTGAACCAATTACATGATCCTGACACTGGGCCCAGTTACATTATCCCAACACTGAACCAATTACATGATCCTGACACTTGGGCCAGTTACATTATCCCAACACTGAACCAATTACATGATCCTGACACTGGGCCCAGTTACATTATCCCAACACTGAACCAATTACATGATCCTGACACTGGGCCCAGTTACATTATCCCAACACTGAACCAGTTACATGATCCTGACATTGGGCCAGTTACATTATCCCGACACTGGGCCAGTTACATGATCCTGCCACTGAACCAGTTACATGATCCTGACACTGGGGCCAGTTACATTATCCCGACACTGAACCAATTACATGATCCTGACACTGGGCCAGTTACATTATCCTGACACTGAACCAGTTACATGATCCTGACACTGGGCCAGTTACATGATCCTGACACTGGGGCCAGTTACATTATCTTGACACTGGGTCAATCTGGGGTCTGTTTTATTAAACTTTACATGAAAAAATAAGATTTAGAATATAAGTTTTCTAGTGATTTTTTCTTTACAAAAATGCAATGGGACATTTTTCTTCATGATATAGAAATAATATATGGAATATTTAGAGTTAGCCGGTGAATTTAGATACAGTATAAAGAAAGTGTACATTTTTCTAAATCCAGCATTCTTCAGATCCATTTCTGATGAATCTTGAATATAAATATATTATGAATTTCAAAATGATTTAACATATAGATCATTCTGGGGAAAAAAGGCAATAATACATACACTGTTTAGAACATCAGTCTTATGACTGAGATCAAATTTGATCCCAAGAAGTATAATAAAACAGACCCCTGAGTCTAGGAACTACCCTTACATACTGTCTAGTGCACAAGGGAAATTTACCAGTATCATTTTTAAGGATTTTGGTATGTTGCCGTTGAGGATCAAACCCTCAATGCCCCACTTACAGGGTGAATGCCCTAACCACTCAGCCACTGAAAACAATATCTGCCTTGAGAGAACAGTCCAAGAAAAACAATGTCGGATTGGGGGTGGGGAGGATGTATTAGGGGTTTTAAATTCATGTCTTCTTTGGGGGATTATGTTTGTAACCTTCAAATCTGTAGTTAGTGAACACCACACTGGACAAAGGTGATTTTAATAAACAGTGTTGTCAAAACAAGACAAGTTATTCTCACCTGTATGTTTAATCATGCTTAATTTTGACAAAGCATGAACACGACCTAGTACAACCAAAATGGATGTAAGTTAATTAGCTAAATTATGTGGGAGTTAAAAACGATGTACTTCAAACCACAATTGTTTCAATTGCATAAAAACAAGATCTTGAGGGAAAAAAATATGACAGACATTGTAAGAAGATAGAATGTTGTTAGTTTAACATGAAATGTTAATTATTCACTGTCTGGCTTGAATTGTTTCTCAAATGAAAATCACTTTATTTGAGCTAGGAAATAAATATTGGAAGTTTTAAGACTTAAGGATATTTACCTGCTAGGAGCTTTAGTCTTTGGATAGTGTTCACAGATCCAAAGTTGAGAGTTTGATTCATGCATAATTATGGCATGAATTTTTCTAGACCATCCCAGGTAGTATACTGATCCACCTTAGTAGGATCTTTGGATCTGAAATGGATGAATATTTCAATTTTAAAGGAATTAAGTTTCTTTTTTTAACTGATAGTGAAGCCATTATTATAGAAAAAACATGTATTGTTAGCTCTTTTAGTCTCTTGGAAATTTTGATTCATATTATAGCATCTTAGTACTGATATATATATATAGATTATGACATTGACCTGAATGTGTCCTTGACCTATCCTTGACCTATCTGTGACCTTGACCTTCATGCGAATTTGACTATGAT
>CM037785.1:44231885-44256698 GCA_021229015.1 Solen grandis
ATTTTCTATTGTTGTTAATACTGTTGTAAAAGGAGCAAGAAACATTCCATATTTATAATATAATTCACAACATAAAGAATTTAAAGCATTATTTAAAAAAGGATCTTCATTTAAATCTTCTATTAATTTAGGTTGATTTTTAACTTTAAAATATTTAGACACTCCCATAACATATAAACCAATTTTTCATATATATATAATTATTGATACATGTATTTCCAAATCATTTGTTGATATCATCAATTGAATTATTGATATCAACAAATGATTTGGAGATATCAACAAATGATTTAGAGAGATCTACAATTATATAAAATGAATAATTATCCGTAATTTATTTGAAGATATCAACAACTGATTTGTTGATATCATTCATTCATTTGAAGTTCTCTCCAAATCATTTGTGGGTATCTTCAAATAATATGATACATGTTTAAAGCTTGAACTATGCCAGGAAAAACTTAATAAACATGTAAGGTGCCGAGAAACACCCAGATGTATGGGTCAGAATTCGTTAAAATACTGTTAAAAAACGAAAAAAAAAATGGTGGCCACATGTGTCCATCAGGTCAAAATGACGAATATAGGTTGTACTGTGAACCAACCAATGTTCTCTGTTGTTGCAATCAGGGTCTCTATATATACAGTATTAAAGAAACCCTGTTGTTATATACATATTTTAAGGTAATAATACCAATGTTGAAAGACTGTAGTATGCCCAGAATAGTTTAATGAACCAGTTAGGCGCCGAGAAACATATAGAATTTTAGGACAGAAATCGGTAAAAATAGAGAGGAACGCCGGCTGTCAAGTTAAAATGACGAATATAGGCTAAACGTTGAACCAGCTATTATTAAAAGGAAATATTTAAATATTGAATGATTGGCTATTAAAAATTGGCTTATACTTAAATATTTAGTATTAAATATTTGGGTATTTTTATTAGCTAAACAGGAATGATGGAATTCGTCCTTAAGTATTTTTAAATATTACTTAGCTAGCGTTAATACTGTTGGTAGAATTCGAGTCTGGGAGCTTATTGATGATAACGTAACACTATATATGTGTTCCAAATAGTTAATCAGTCGTTTTAAAATAATTTATACATTTTTCATTTGTGATAATTCCACCAACGCCGAATATTTTTTCTATTTCTTTTTAATTCAGGATATTCGAATTCTTGATAGATAATTGATAATGAGTGTTATGCATGTAGGCCCTAGGCCTACACTTTAAGAGTTAATGAAGTCCAAATGGGGGTTACAGTTCTTTGGCACTGCACTTCTCTTCAATGAGATCTATCCACATATGAAGTTTCATATTAAAATCTCTTATCCTTTTTGAGTTATGGTCCGGACAAAAATAAAGCATAAAAATTTACAAAGGGCAATAGCTCCACAAAATTATGCAACAGAAAAGTATTGTTCTTGGGCACTGCACCCCCCCCCCCCCTCAATAAGATCTATCCCCTATGAGGTTTCATCTTAATACCTTTTATACTTTTTGAGTTATTGCCCGGACAAAATATTAAGTATGAAAATTTACAAAGGGCAATAATTCCTAAATTACGCGACAGAGAGTTATGGTTCTTGGTCACTGCACACCCCCTCAACGAGATCTATCCACATATGAAGTTTCATCTTGATATCTTTTATAATTTTTGAGCTACGGCCCGGACAAAAATTAAGTATGGAAATTTACAAAGGGCAATAACTCCAAAATTATGCGACAGAGAGTTATGGTTCTTGATCACTGTACCCCCCCCCCCCCCTGAATGAGATCTATCCACATATGAAGTTTCATCTTGATGCCTTTTATACTTTTTGAGTTACGGCCCGGACAAAGAAACCGACAGACGGACGGACGGCCAGACAGACAAGCTGAATCCAGTATACCCCCCCTTACAACTTCGTTGTGCGGGGAGTATAAAAATGTAGATCTACATTTTTGGAAATTTCAAGACACAATGTCCACCATTACAGGCCCGGATTCCAGATGAAGGAGGAGGAGGGCAGCTACCTTGGTCATATATTTTTTTTCTAGGCTATAAAATTCCTTGATTACACCAGGACCTTTATATTTATAGAATATCTTCTGGTGTAGTAAAAGGCAACTATGAACTAACCTAGACATATTCTTTTAAAGAGTGCCACTGTCTCTGGTGCTCCAGGTTAATAGAGCCCCCGTCTTGTGCCCTCGCTGACTTTGTATCGTACAGTGATGTAGAACTATAGTTATGAACACACTGCCATAAGAATCCGTGTGTATTCGGCATTCAGTGAGTGTGTATTATAGAAACACTGTCAGTATCAACATGGCACGATTCAAGATCGGACTGCTCATGAGTTCCACCCGAGAGGGACGCATGTGTGACAGAGTGACGCAGTTTGTAAAAAAAGCTGTTGAGAAAGACCATGATGTCGTCATCTTTGGTGAGTTTATATATCTATGTTTCCTCCTTTACTTCTGCTTTTTAAATAAATACTGCTGTTTTATGTAGTTATGTCATGAAATATGGGCATCTTATGGTGGCATATTTCTGCCAGCCACTTATCCACTTAGCTATGTCGAAACTTTTCTGAAAAAATGTCACATAGTCAGTTAGTATCTGGCAAGTAGAAAACTTTCGTGTTATCCTCTTAGGTATCTTAACAGAACAAATCTGCCTGTTAGTGCCCACTACTGCCAGCCATTAATTCACTTAAGATAACTGGTTATCTCGCCTTTTTTCAAGTTAGTCAGTTAAACTATGTGGATAACAAGCATTTTTTCACATAATTATCTGGAAAAAGGCATGGTATCCAGTTAAAATAAATGAATATGTGATTGGCAGTAATGGGCACTAACAGACAGTTTAGCCCTGTTAAGATACCTAAATAACTTGAAAATTTGCTACTTGCCAGATACTAACTGAATATGTGACAATTTTTCGGAAAAGTTTCAACATAGCTAAGTGGATAAGTGGCTGGCAGAAATATGCCACCATATCTCTTTTTATATGGGGTTTCCCCTTTTTTAAGTTGTCACATAGTCAGTTAGTATCTGGCAAGTTTTAAACTTTCGTGTTATCCTCTTAGTTATCTTAACAGAATAAATCTGCCTGTTAGTGCCCACTACTGCCAGCCATATATTCACTTTAGATAACTGGATATCTCGCCTTTTTTCAAGTTAGTCAGTTAAATTATGTGGATAACAAGCATTTTTTCACATAATTATCTGGAAAAAGATGACCAACAGACAGTTTGTCCTGTTAAATACCTAATGGATAACTTGAAAATTGTCTACTTTCCAGATACTAACTGAATATGTGACAATTTTTCAGAAAGGTTTCGACATAGCTAAGTGGATAAGTGGCTGGCAGAAATATGCCACCATAAGTATCAGAGAACAGCCGATATCCGGATATCCGGAAATACCCACAGGGATTCGGCACGTAGTATTTGGAAAAAGAAAAAAATAGGTAGGAACTCGAAGTTCAAATTTTGCGGCATATCCTATGAAACGCCATATCTACATAAACTAAAATATTTGCAGATATCTTCAAATATTTAGAGATATCTTCAAATGAATTATGTAGATTTGAAGATATCTTCAGATATTTTGAGTTTATAAAGATTTGGCGTTCCATAATATCTGCATTAAAACTGGCCTAATTATCTTGCCACATCTACTCTACTCGGACAACTATGCAGCTTTTTGTTATATGCAAAACACAACCGTGTAGTAATGGATGTTCTCTATACACACGCACAGGCGTGAAACGGGATGAAGCGTGTAGTCTCGTCCAGTGAGCTAAATGAGAGTACCTTACATTCATAACTCTACTTACTATTAGGAACAAAGTGAAAAGTGTATCTCAAATTTTTCTGATATTATGAACAATCAAAAAAAAAAAAAAAAAAAAAAAAAAAAAATATAAAGATATTCGGCGCTGATGGAATGATACGAATTATAATATACAACAGATGTTTATAACGTTCGGTTCGCAATGTTCAGGGGCCTCCGTGGTCGAGAGGGTAAAGTCGCCGACTTTAACACTCACTCAGCCCCTCACCGCGTGGGTTCGCATTCCGCAGGGTCATTCGGATTTTCATGTGAGGAAGCCTTCCAGCTGGCTTGCGGTAGGTCGGTGGTTCTACCCGGATGCCTCCGTGCATTTGGGGTCTTCCTCCACCTGTAATTAGCTGGACGTCGCTATATGACTGAAATACTGTCGATGCGGCGGTAAACTCAAATAGTCAATAGCCGCAATGTTCAGCTAAAAGAAGTGTTCTGATAAAATAGGACCAGACTAAAAACCTTATTGGAACACAATCAGTTTGTGTGAACAACTCGCCCCAGACAATGAAAAGAAACTCATTTAAACACATTGTGTGTGCAACTTGCTTCAGTTTTGAAGAGTATTCATCTGCCTTGAAACTTGTATTTACAACATCCAGTTGCATACAAATCCAATGAGAAAAAAACACTCATTGCGTGAGCACGAAGCTACATCTAGGTATTTACATCCCTGGTGTGAGCAAGGAAACTTTGTTATATTATACAAATACATATAGTAGTTCTTTTTGAGACATAAACAATACATAAAACCTGCTGTGGTTACTACTGACCACGGGAATAGTTGTGACCATCTTTAACTGGGCCCTTCCAATGTATAGATCTATGTATTCAAACAGACTTACATGCTATTCATTAGCTACACTAGGATAACGGGTAAATGATTGAACGGTTTACTCATCAAATGAACACATGGTTCTGTTTGTGAATCTGTTTGCTAAAAGCGAAGGCAAAGATTAAATTTCCGTACACGTGCACCCAGTGTGTTGCTAGGACTTGGTGCAGACAGTGCACGGTCTGATTTGTAGGAATGGAAGCAGAATAAGCAAAATGTTTAAAACTTAAACTTGAAAATTGTGATGTCAAAAATACCATATAAATGTACTGCAGTGAATTTTTTAACATTCTTTCTTTGATGCACGAATCCTTGGACTCGCTTAGCTAAACAAATTTAAGTCCCAATACAGAAAATATGCATCCCACTTTAAATTCAATAGCATTTTCCGTATATTTTATTAATCCATTGGATGTATTGAAATCAAGACATTGCATCTACAGTGAAAACATTGCATTTAGGATGCAGCAGGATGTAGAGGTAAAAAAATCAATGGGCTACTGACAAACCTGCTTAAAGCGGCCAGTCAAGTGGCCGCCAAGCGGATATGACCGCTAGATGGGGTACAGTTTTTTCGTTTTCCGGAAAAGTGATGATATTGAAGAGGTTGGCTACCAAGTACAGGATGATCGTTTACCTGAACGATCGAGCGTTAGCCATGGATGCCTTCATCATGATATGATCATGATATGTGCGGAGTACAACTGGTCCATACCCCCGGGCCTGACCAACATGTGTGACAATATACCACCCACTACCTTCATTTGGAAACCGTGCGGCTTTGTCAACTATTCTATGGGTGGGTATCCTTTATCTGCATTTTTTTCTCAAGGTATATGCCCCATAATAGCCATAGTCCATATCTTATCACTGAATTGTAATATATCTATAAAACTTGGTCTCCTTGAAGACAGCCAAAAATAAAAAAGAAATATTTCACCAAGAGTTTTTTTTTATCACATATGGGGGAGATAATCAATATTTAAGTTATCATTGAAGTTTGTGGAAAATATACAATTTCTGTGAATAAGAAAAACATATTTTAATTTTCTAGAAAAAAATACAGCAGTAGAAAGATGCATTATATGATTCTGTTTCAAATTTCATGGGAAAAAAAAAACACAACTAACTATACCGCAGAAAAATGAGAGAAAATCACTTCTCTTTTTTTTTTTTAGCTCACCTGAGCACAACGTGCTCATGGTAGAATTGGGGCCTAGAGCTTTTCCTTTAAAAATTCTCCTCCTAAACCCTGGAGGTTTTCCAAATTGGAACCTTATCATGACCTCTATCAAAGTTGTTCAAATTATTTTGTTTTGGTGAATAAGTAGGTCACAGGAGCTAAAAATAGATTTTTAAAATGCAATCTTAGAAAATCTTCTCCTGCAAAACTGTAAGGCCTAGAGCTTTAATAATTAGTATGTAGAATTGTCTTATGAACATCTACAAGGTTGTTCAGATCATGACCCTGGGGTCAAAATTGGCCCCGCCCCAGGGGTCATTTTATTTTTCATAGGTTTATATAGTGAAAAACTTAAAAGATCTTCTATGAAACAATAAGGCTTAGAGCTAAGATATTTGGCGTGTAGCATTGTCTAGTGAATCTCTACAAAAGTTGTTCAAATTATGACCCTAGGGTTAGAATTGGCCCTGCCCCGGGGGTCACTTGTTTTACATAGACTTATATAGGAAAAACTTTGAAAATCTTCTCCTATGAAACCATAAGGCCTAGAGCTAAGATATTTGGTATGTAGCATCATCTAATGGCTCATTACCAAGATTGTTCAAATCATAGCCCTATAGTGATAAATGACCCCGCACCAGGGGTTACTTGTTTTACATAGAGTTATATAGGAAAATCTTAAAAATCTTCTTTTATGAATCCATAAGGCCTAGAGCTTAGATAATTAGCTCACCTGAGCACAACGTGCTCATGGTGAGCTTTTATGATTGCCTTTTGTCCAGCGTCTGTCGTCCGTCCATCTGTCCGTGCGTGCGTGCGTCTTGCGTCAACTTTTTCCATTTTTTTCCTCCTAATCCGCTGAAGGGATTTTAACAAAATTTCACAGGAATCATCCTTATGATGTCCTCTAACAAAATTGTACAAATTATTATGATTGGTTGAAAAAGTAGGTCACAGGAGCTTAAAATAGATTTTAAAATGCAATCTTAGAAAATCTTCTCCTGCAAAACTGTAAGGCCTACAGCGTGTAGAATTGTCTTATAAACCTTTACAAAAATTGTACAAATCATGGCCCTAGGGTCAAAATTTGCCCTGCCCCAGGGGTCACTTTATTTTACATAGGCTTATATAGGGAAAACCTAGAAAAATTCTCATCAGAAAACAAATGGCCTGGTGTTAAGATATTGGGTATGTAGTATTGTCTGGTGGATCTCTACTTAAGTTGTTCAAATCATGGCCCTTGGGTGAAAATTGGCCCTGCATTAGGGGTCACTTGATTTTACATAGGAAAAAAAGAAGAAAAATCATCTCCTGAAATACTGCAAGGCTTAGAGCTTGGATATTTGGTATGTATAATTGTTTTGTGAACTACTACAAAAGTTGTTAAAATAATGACCTTACCAAAGTTTGTTTTTAATCATGGCCCTGTGTCAAATTTGGTCCCACTTTAAGTATGTTCATATTATAAACGATTGAAAGCAATATTTCTCAGGTGAGCGATTAAGGGCCATCATGGCCTTCTTGTTTTTTTTTAGTTTTCAGGGGAGACGAATCATGACAACAAAATCATTAAGGGAGGTAATAAAAGAACATCTGTTACGTAATATTATTTCGATTTGCCCCTAAGATTTCCATTATTTGACACTTTAAAAGCTTATGTTATGAAGTTTTATGCATGGCTTTGATGGAATTGATGGCTGTTATGGGCTATCTTAAATACTGTCGGAGAGACGTTAAATCCAACAAACAAACATAATCCCCACGAAAGTCGCTCATTCAGTAGACTTTACATTTCCTAGAACACGAATCTACGAATACTGCTGATTCTAAGGTCCGGACCTGTTCCCATTTGAAAATAAGTAATACTTTTCCAAATTGGCCAAAAAAAAAAAAAAAAAAAAAAAAGATCAACGAAATTCAGTTCCAACGAAAATTAATGATTTTACAGTAGATCATTGTTAAAAAGCACTCTTCGCTTGTTCCTTGCAAATATCCTCATAAAGATCCGAAATTCAATAGACCAGACATAATGGGTACCCCCTGGAGTTATAATGGCCAACGGTCTCAAAAACACAACAGGTTTCTCACATACTTTTCCGCATTACTTAAGACATCTCTGTCTCTTCCCGTGTTTCTCATTATATCACTAGGGCGTAGCCCGCGTAATATTATTATTCGCACCAGAACGGAAAACCACTGTTTAAATGGTGTCTTCCCAACTGTCCCACTTTTATATAAAACAGTAAAAATCAAGGTGGGACAGTTGGGAATCATGCTTAATTTGAAAACAATAGACTGTCATGGATGAGTGACTATAGTCTTTACCTAAATGGATGGAATATTTCAGTGCAATTATTTGTCTTATTGTCTTATATTATTAAGAGCAATTTGCAATAGTATTTATGGTTAGTAATATATTGCATTAGTATTTATAATAAGTTATATGCTATTAGCAAAATTATTTATAATAAGTATTTATAATACTTATTATGTTTTAGGATGTTGTCAGTATTCTCTCTCTCTCTCTCTGAAATGAAGAAAACAAACTCTTTATGTTTTCATATAATATATTGCATTAGTATTTATAATAAGTTATATGCTATTAGCAAAATTATTTATAATAAGTATTTATAATACTTATTATGTTTTAGGATGTTGTCAGTATTCTCTCTCTCTCTCTCTGAAATGAAGAAAACAAACTCTTTATGTTTTCATATATTTATTATTTTTATTTCATGTGTCATGAACAAATCAAATAAAGACAGGGCTATATTCGGATGTGGTACAATTTATTGTATTTTGTAATTTGAAAACAAGCATTTCATTTAAACAACTGTGACATTCCACCCTACTGATCTGTTCTATACAGAGTTACTCGTCAAACCGAATCAAATGCGATGCACAATCGGCATACTCCATCACAGTGATTTCTTCAGCCATGTACTTGTGTTTCAGGGCAGACAGTCTCTGTTCAAGTTGTCGGTATTTCCTCCTCTTCTTTTCTCTCACTCCTCCGGCACTGTGCTGAAGAATTTTGATAGCATTGGCAGCTTCAATCCTTTGTATTGTTTCCAAGAACTTGTAAATGTTCGGATGTGACTGTCTCATACTTTTCTTTAGTTTGTTGTGCCAGCCTTCCAAGTTGTTTGTTGTTCTTGGTCCTTCTGTCTCGAAATGGTTCCAGTTGTCCTTGTCTCCCTCAACCCAATGTTCAGTGACATAGTCTGTGAACCTTGAAACATCCACTGGAATCTCTGCATTTTCAGCATCCGTCAGTGCGACAAACCACACATCTTCAACATGTTGTATGGGGACTAGAGGCAGAACTGCAGCTCTTCTTCCTAGTTTCTTAAAGTCCTCATTCTCAGAATACAGTCCAACTAAGCCAAGCTTCTGTATCTTCCGCCAAACACACTGTGTGTAATGAAAAAAACACCCTTTCACATTCACATTTGGAAACACTCTGCGAGCTGCCTGCTTGGTTGCTGCCTCAAAGTCTATCAGGAGTGTGTCTGGTCCCAGTTCCATTCCTATTTCCCTGCATTTCTGTTGAAGATGTTGAAAAAGTCTGCAGTAAATCCTTTCACTTTTTCCAGGCAGAAGGGCAAACACTAACGGATACATGTGTCCATCAATATATCCATGGAGTGTGTAGACCTGGCTGAATATGTCTGGGCACACATAAAATGTTCCGTCTCCATATATGGTTGGGTTCTGTGCCAGATGCTGGAGATTTGTTCTTGTAGCAAAAATCAGCATCCTGTTGTCATTCTCTGCCTCATCAACCAGTAGGAACTGCTCACCAGTGTGCGTTTCAGTCCATTTTCCATCCAAATCTATGTCACTCCTGGACTTTGGTATCCCCGGTCTCAATGCACCTCTTTCCCTGTATAGAGATGACTTGGTGGAGGGGAAGGTTGGTAATCCTTTGCAGACTTGTTCTGCATCTTCGTCCCATTCTCTGTCTCTCAGACTGGATATGACTTCTTCATATATTGACGGAATCGGCGTGGTTTCTTCGCGTGCCCTCTTTCGCATGAGTTGATTTATTTCATGGCGCTTCAGTTCCATGTGTTCGGCTGCATGATTATGGGTATTGGTCACAGAAACTGGAATGTTGTCAGCTGTTGTGATTTTAGCAGAACAGGTTCGGACATGACAGACCCAGTACACCCTTGTTGGTTTTCGGTTTTTGACCTGGTATCTGAATCCATTGTAAACCAGACTATCACCACCACGTTGGTTCTTGACAAACTGCACACTCACTTGTGCATTTGCCATTTTAGCTTATAATTTCAGACGATGTTACTTAGTGAAATTTTACTATCAAATGAAGACATTTACATCAGAATGTAAATATATTGTATCTGATACAGTTCAGTTCATTAATGAGATATCACAGTTTGAAAGTCACAATAAATTGATAACCAAAAATGTTAATTACTTCAAATCAAATTGTTTACCTTAAGTAGTAAACTGCTAGATCAAAGGACTTGTTTGTATTTCTTAATCCAATCACTTAGCAATATATACAGGATAAATGGACTTTAGTTGGACCAATCAATTAACACAATTTAAAGAAAAAAGTAGCAGAGGTGATAATTATCTTAATAAGTTCAAATTATTTTTTATCTTTATCAATTCACATAAGCTTTAAAGCCAGAGATCAAAGGAATGCATGTTTACACTATAAATTACAATTAATTTAGTAACCCTAATTAATGGACCTTAATAAACACATTTTAGAAAGAAATAATACAATATAACTAAAACATGAAATTTTACCTCTTAAAATACAAAATCAAAAAAAAAATCAGAAACAAAATCAGATAATACAACTTCAATTCATTTTAATGTGTTGTAGTTTGAAATAGATTATAATCCCTTATCAAAACACACCCAGCAAGGTGCTAAAAATCTTGAGTGGGACAGTTGGGAAACAAAATATCAAAAAGTGGGACAGTTGGGCATAAACCGTTTAAATACACACCAGCACATGCGTAGAGATAGATTATTTCGATTTTAACACGTTTTTTGGATTTCTTTCTTCAGACGTAGAAACAGAAAACCAAATCCAGCATGCCGGTCGAAAATCCTGCATCTTACTTTTGAGAGCAGATATTAACATCATCTTCATTTTTTACTTTAAGCAGTTTGGTCAATGTGTGAGTAAAATAAATAACCTGACCGTGATTGGAACCCGAGACCTCTCTCTTACAGAGAGAATGCTCTATCGACTTTATTACATGACCGCTGTTTTTTTTTTTTTTTTTTTTTTTTACATATAAGGTCCATACTACTGAAACTCCTCATCGAATATGTAATAAATTTCATGATAAAAAGTTTTGAGCAAATATGGTCATGACCCCACATAAGATGACATGTATCATTGGGTGAAAATAAATCAGCATGGCCGGGACTCGAACTCTGCATCTTTCGCTACAGGACGATTGCTATACCGACTTAGGCTCATTCAAACCCTATTTAATTTAAAGTTCTAAATAAGTTCTATACGGTGATAATTCCACAGGACCATGGGCGGGCTGGAGGGCCGGGATGCAGCTCCGACAGTTCGCCGGCGGGATCGGCTTCACTTGTATATCGAAACAACTTGGGGTCCCGAATGTTCATACTACACTAGACGAGCAGGGCACGACTGCAGACGAGACTTTGACTACCGGGCTACAGGAGCTTTTGTCTCAGCTGTATTGGATAACCGAGGCAGTGAACAATCAGAAACTTAAATCCACCCCTCCACCCTTCGCAGTATAGGCGTTATTATTTTGTGAATTCCTGTGGACAGGATATTGTCGCGGTTTTAGTGGCCATGGGTACGATTATCTTGCACAGTTTGTACACTGGGACATCAGCATCGTCGGAACTCACGGTGTATATTCCGTTATCACTACCATATAATGACCTTGTCACTCCGAAATGAGAAGTTAACCTACGTAAATCACCTAGCGATTCCCTAACACTTATAATCTACATTCAAGTGGCGTAGCTACTCTTAGGCACAGTAGACCCGGGCCAACAAGTTGGCCAAGAAAATGACATTTTCAAAAGTCCAAAATATGCAATAAGTGGGAGGAGATACGCGCATTTTGCTCTTTTTAATCTCTTCCCGGCCCATTACTGATTAGGCATACAGGTTGACAACAGCTGACTACGTCCCTGCATTTTCCCCAAGTCACTGATTGGTCAATTTAAATCGGGGAATTATACCGGTAATTGAGGATCCTCTGGTGAAATGGTTTATATCGTGCATGTGTGTTTTTTTTTATGGCAAAACTTCGTTTTGTGAAAGTTAAGCAATTACTTGCTGACCAATGAAACCACGCGTAGTATTTGTATTTTGAATAACGCGCCGTTTCATTGGTCAGTTAATTCATGCTGCCTCCGCTACGGATCAAATGAATGTCAAATATTCTTCGTTCGATTAAGAAGCAATGCGTATTGAGCGAACGTGATTTCCGACGATCTGGCATCTAGTGACTATTATATACATACTTATTAAATATGCCTTAGAAAAATAGTTGTATTTTACGCACTCGTATAGATTGAAACATGAGTTGAGTTTGACCTCGCCCGATTTCAGAGGTCGTAAAAACAACAACAACAACAACAACACACACACCAACGCAACATCCGTATTATGGTATGACGCTGTCCGTCAGTCTCTCAGTAGACATTTTGTTTCCGCACAAATATAAATTTTGGAGGCCTTCATTTGTCAAAATCACAATTATTTGGAAATAATTTGGATTATCTCATTCTACACATTACTACGCTACATGTGTTCGATATCAAACCAATTCAACTTAATTTTTCAATTAAATTTTTTATTCAGTATATGAACAAAATACATGTTCGTCGCCTAACATACACTGGCGGCGGTTTACAGACAGCACGAGAGGAGCATGAGCATTAAACATCATCATATTACACACCCTTGAATGATTAGAATAGTGATTAGAATCATGCGTTAGCTAATAATAAAGCAAATCTATAATAATTACTGAGCTACTCGTTTACATTTACTTTACATGAATAAACTTAACTGATTTGATACGTTGACCTATATTAACCGTTATGCATATAAAACTCTATTACCAATATATATTATTGAAGTCACTATTTACAAGAGACATCAGTGAAAGACCTATATAAAAAAACGAGAAATATCTTTAAAAAAGATACTCGGCCGTGGTAACCAGCTTGACGATTAGTGTCTGAATGGTTTAACATGTAATAGATTTTGTTGTTGGCAAAATAGTTGTGTAATGTGTCAGTGCAGCTCTTTGAATCTTGATAGACACTTACAGCCTTAAAACTTCTGCGCATTAGACTTCGTTTCGCGGGCTACAAAACGAAACCGGATGTTACGTTTTTGTTGAATATAGGATCTGTCAGGGTCGAACAATCAATTCCAAAATCTATGTGCTTCCTATTATTTTTAGCGTTCTACTCTTTCAGTTTACCTTAAAAGGTACAGTGTCTTACTATTCGGGACAAATCGTTCGCAGTGGAAGAAAACTTCAACTTTTAAAACAAACAGAGATCTAAAGAATTCGTTTCCGCAACTCCTTTCTTTTCTTTTGACTAATTTTACAATGACGGCCGGAAAAATATTATTAGACCAATGTATAAAATCTATTGGGTTCACATGATTTTAAGAGTGTCTATATTACATATAATATTACAAAATAATTGTATCGCGTACGTTTCTTGTTTGCTAAATAAATATATTTTGCATGTTTACATAGGATACTAACTTGATCTGAAGTTAATCTTTGACTGCAAGTGATTTTTATGAACATTTAAAATGTCTGCTTTCTAATGACATATATATTCTGACCCAGACGTTGAAGAAACAATAAATAAAGATGTATTGACTACTTCAGTAAATGAGTTGGATTGTGACTTAGTATTGATGAAGTTTATACTGCCGTAGGTAATTTAAAACGGCAAAAGAGTGCCGGTGAGGATCTGCTAATTCCAGAAATATTTATAGATGTAAAGCATATTGTATCACTAGTATTATGTTATTTGTTTAACTTTATATACAGTAAAGGAGTATATCCAGAGTCCTGGGCAAAGGGCGTTTTAGTACCAGCTCCAAAGAAAGGGGATCTTATCAATGTTGATAATTATCGAGAAATAATGTTAACAAGCATTTTTTTCAATTATTAGGTAATAAGAGCCCGAATGTTTGTAGAAAAAACAACATATGAACAGATTGTCAATTTGGTTTAAGAAAAGAAAAGCACCATAGACTGTATATTTGTATTGAAATCTTTAGTTAATAAGATGATATGTTACATATCATTTCAGGTGAACTTTACTTACTGAATTAAGTAATCATCTCGAATATCCAGTTCGCTATGACTTGATTTTCGAAATAGATTTGCAAGTTACATTCACCAAATGAAGCGGCACAATTAGGAGCGTGTTCAAATATATATACAATGTGTCTTTTTATGAGGCATTTCCAAAAGAAACAATAATGAACAAAAGTATATAACTTTTGCTGTCCAAGATGGCGGCTTATGTTTACAAAAGAGTTAAAACCAGTTCCGGTTTCCAGTCCTGAAGCATTGTTATTTATCACATAGTCATTTGCTTGAATATGCGCCAAATTTGTCCTAAAATTTAAATGGCCATAACTTCTGTAATGAATAAACTTTTGTTTTAATACAAAAATCTTAAAATCTAAAACCTTAATTTTGAGATTTAATGAAACACATTTCTAAAAGAAACAACAACAACAACAACAAAAAGAAACAAAACAACAACAACAACAACATCAACAACAACAAAAAACAAACAATATACGAGGGTCGATCCAGATGTCGATTCAATATTTTTGATACATGATCAAATGTACGTATTAAAAAGATATATCCATAATCTATAAATCTGCAGAATATTTTATGAAAAATTTATGCAGGTATATAGGAGTACTGCCTGTTACAAACAACGTATGTTCGCACGTCAACGCTCCGATAACGACGTCGTTAACGTCACAGTATTCTAATTGTTCTCTCTCGGTAGATGACATTTCACATTTTTTTCAAAGTATCGTCCTCCACGAACAATGCAGCGTTCATGGCGATGAATCCATTTTCTTCTTATAATATATGTGTATAGTCAGTATTTAAATTCAGTTGCCCATACCTGCACTCCATGACTTTTAGGTTTGCGCGTTCCACATAAACTTAAAATAATGTCATATAAAATGAATAATACATTTAAGTATTTTCATTCTCCATTGCCGAATTTGGGGTCATTCGTTATTGTCTAATCATATGTTAATTAAAGTCAAAAACACATGATAAAACAATAAAATATTACCTGTCCAATGTACAGATTATATTAAAAAATGCGTTTGTACCGTTCCTTAGCCTAAAGCGGTCAGTTCAAGGTCAGTCGTTTATCACTCTTCAAGGCACTGTAGATTGACGTCATGGGTGCCGCTCTCAACGTTTGATCACGGTCACATCTGTGATCGACGTCGAGATATTCTCGGCATTCCGAAAACGTCCTGTCATTTAAACACAAGTGACCGGCTAACTGACCCTTTTCCTCTAGCTTGCTCTTGTAGTTTAAACGTTTTTGTTGGTATCTTTCCTAAATGTTTACACTATGCAAATATTTAAAAGAATGAGCGAAAAGTCTACGAATTTCTTAATAACCCTTGAATATTGCCTTGTAAAACATAGAGTTGCATTTCCACTTAAAAATGACAGTGTAAAATTGTAACTTATCATTTGTGAATTTTGATTTTGACTGTCTTAGTCTTATCATTCAAATGACATTATTATCAAAACCTTAAATAAGTGTTTTCATTTATTTATTGTAATGCTATAGTACATTTAAGTACAAAAATAAAACTTTTAAAGAATAAAAAAAAATGTTGAATATATTACTGAAGGTAGGCAAACTTTGAGTAGTATATTATTATATTGTTGGTGAAATTTTAGTCAGAACAATACTTATTTTGCATAATCTATGCCAAATACAACCATTCTATAAATGCAAAAGGATATTAAAAGTTAATACATGAGCAAATTGACAATAACAATTAAACAATTAATAACAATTAAAACACGTTTATAATATATTCTTCACTTAAGTCATGGTGATATCAGTTCCATTTGGAAGTCTCGTATGTCTTTTAATGTACATTTGATACATGTTATAATGATAATACTAATTACCAAAGAACTTCGAATATTTGTTTGAAATCCCCATGCTCTTTTAACAAGCAAGTCATAGCTGTTATGTACAAGTATGCAGGATCTCTAAAAGATTTTCATAGTCGGAAATCCACGGCAAAAATTCCGTTATCAATACGGTCCATTAAAGCAAAGCGTATTGAGCAAACGTGGGTTTCGAAGATGAGAGATCTGAAGCAGGCGTTTCTATTAGTAACAGTTTTCTATAGAATATGGATTAGGGTAGTGCAGGATTCTCCGTTACTTTCCTTGATGGGTGGCTTGAGATTGACCTCTTATGTTTTCCTTTTGTCCTACAGGGAAACAGACAAAACAATGAAAAACATAACGATTGTAAACTGTCAACTGTCTCACGCTGCAACTACTACTACTACTTCTGTTGCAGCTGATGGTCTAAAATAATTGAAGTTATAGAAAACAAATTAAAATTTTATTGAATTCTTATTTTTCATATTTAACTATTTTTATACTTTAATTAGCGTTAAGTTATGTTTCACATATTTTATTATTATTATCAATTTCTTTATTTTTACAACCCTTTGTATGCTAATAAACATTCTCTATGTAGTAAATTATAGCAGGAAATCAAGACCATAATATATATTTTACACCTATAAAATCCTGATCACGAATCGTAGTTTCATATTTTGTATTGTGAGATCAACACGGGATGAAGGGATGGTTCCCAATCCCTGTTGATCCACTGCGGATTATTATACATGGGGTTGGGGTACCATGGCCTTAATACTGTTGATACTCGTACCTAGACTTATATTGTCATTCCCCCCTAAAAGAATAAATAACAACAATAATTACAACAAAAAAACTTATTTCTTGAGATATCATGAAAACAAACTGGAAGACATACAAATACCAGTAAATGTTTTGCAAAGCTATGCAGTTTCGACAGCAAGTTTTTTCTATGCTACATGTGACTTGAACTAATCATTATATATATATATATATATATATATATATATATATATATATATATATATATATATATGTTGTCTAACGTTGAATCGTTGTAACGTGTTATATTGGATCTATAACACGTATAAAGACAGTCAGAGGATACTCTCTAAATGTATAATATAACATATGAGAAAATGGTAATTACACTCAAGGCCGCAAAATTGTCAGTTTTTTTGACATGAAATATGTCGTCCCTATCACAGGCATTTTTGTAAAAACGTATTGTGGGTACATTTCATAATTGTAGGCACATATTATATTTCTGGATACGCTATACGTGGGTACATATTATATCTTTAGGTACATCTATCTGTTTTGGTGGGTACATATAAATGAGGAAACTTATATGTGGATTATCTATTGGAACATATTATAGAATAATTGGTAATATAATAATTGTGATATATGTAAAATAAACTATTATAAATTAGTATATTATCACTATGGGTACATATGATAATTGTAGATATATGTTATATCTATAGGAACATATTATAAATGTAAGTATATATTATCACTGTGGGTATATATGATAATTGTAGATACATGTTATATCTATAGGAACATATTATAAATGTAAGTATATATTATCACTGTGGGTATATATGATAATTGTAGATACATGTTATATTTATAGGAACATATTATAAATATAGGTACATATTACCACTGTGGGTATATATGATAATTGTAGATACATGTCCTATCTATTGGAACATATTATAAATACAGGTATATATTATCACTTTTAGAACGTGGTGAAAACATGATATCGGTATCAAATGATCCATTGTTAATGGGTAATACGGTTATAAAGAGCTTTGATAATTGATCCCCCATTAAAAATCAAAGGATGTAACAATCCAAAAGGACAACAAGGTACAGTGTTAGCATATATAACTGCGGATCTTAAATGGGTTTGATCCAAAGTGGGACACATTTCTGTTTGTCTGCACCAAATACTTAAAAGTATTCCCTTTGGTAAAAAGTCTGCTTAAACATTGCGACAAAAATGTTTGAAAGATCACTGTTAACAGTATTTAACAAGCCACTGAACGAAGAAATGTTTTTCAAAACATGCGACTCGTGACTTGAATGGAATTGCTTTCGTGAAAACTGATGATATCAGCCCAGCCACAACCTACCTACCATGACACTTCTTGGTGTTCTCAGTTATTTTATAGTGACATATATTCCAAACAGAACTCTGACCATGGTACAGTTTGTTTTATTTACGTATTTATTTACGTTTTTTATTTCTTTATTTTCAGGTCAGATCCCAATAGATATATCTGGACTCCGGTTTGGACACCGTAGATACGAGCGCAATGTTTCGAGCTTTATAGGCTACGTGTCTGAGGTAATACGATACTAATCTTTGTATACAGTTTGTTTTCTTAAAGCAGCTCGTTCACAGATGATCGATAAAAATTAAAAAGATAATTTTCTACTCTCCCTCATTAACGTTGATGAAATCTTTGTTTCCTGAAAAATAAACTCAGTAAATGTAGGTCACATTACACGGAAATACTCTATTTTCGTAAACGCAACTTGGCGAAATCGGTTAAATATAGAAAATGGTATCCCCGAAGAAGGTGCTTGCGGTACCACGTGACACGTTCCAAACATGGCGTCTTCACGTGTTCAGGGTAGTAATTTCATAAGTTCAGCCTAGAAAGTTAGCGCATACACGAAGAGTGAATGTCATCAGCCAAGTGACGGCAAATGAAAAAAAGAGTATTAAGGTTTTGTAATCCTAAATATAGTTTCAATACCGTCTGTGACGTTATTGACTGTGATGGGGAAACCACCTTTTATTTAACAATCACGGATGGTTGCATTTGGTGACCATACGTCTGTAGATGGGTATCGTTATTTGTAATACACACATATAGTTAAAAATCAAATTCTTAGAACGAGCTGCTTTAATACTGTTTCTGATTTATCACTTTGTCGTGCTGCTTATATAAAAAAATGCACAGTCCAGTCACGATTGAATGAAACGTGGTGGAATAAAGAGAGTCGCTGGTCCCGTCTGAATTCGTGAAGGACTGGTGTGCCCAGATGCCTTTTCGTAGCATCGCGTATTGACCGTGCATATTAAATTTTGAATTATCATTAAACTTTTATTCAACCAAATTTAAAAAATAAAAATGTGAGTAACATCTATTGAATGTTACATAAACGGTCTTTTTAATAAGTTTACCTCATAAATAAGATATTATTATAAGTATATTTAGAAAGTATTAGTGGAACAAATTACCCATATGATATTGAATTAATTAAATACATGCCTTCATTATTTAGTAATGTTTACTGTTACAAATCAACGGTTTTCCATTATTATAAATATTGGTTTTTTATTTGCAGATAATGTTTTCCAAATGCCTGACACCGGAAATGGAGGCAGATTTAAACCAAGGGCAGTCTCCACCCGCCTAGGAACATGTATACCGTCTGGTAGCTTGGGATATTACGTTTATGTATATGCATTATCTAATTTGTAATTCGTGATTTATCATGTATTCAGAATTGTTATAAACAATGTCTCATTTAAAAAGCATCTTATTCTTATTCGTTTCTTCTACTCTTTGACAATTCAAAATAAACTAATATATGCTCTATGGTGAAGATAAATAAGAAACAAACCAGCATGCTAACAACTTTCATTTGAATTTTATTGTAGTTTCAATATATTTGACGCTTAATTACTTAAAAAAAACAGGCATATTTTACATTAATGATAATAATACATTCAAAACAAATCAAGACAAGTAACAAATAATTACTAAATTTTTTCAAACAACACTGTTACATAAATCCGAACACATATCTTTGATATATTGTATTACGCCAGATAAGCGGCGATAATCCTTGTGACAGGCTCCGCTATTCATTTAAAAGATACATTCGAATCTCTGTTACAGTGATCATTCACTGCCATTCTATACAGCGAGAGAAATGTGTCTAAATAACCAAATATTTATTTTGGCAATCCGATTTGCACCTATCAAAACTTGTACCCCTTTGACTTTAGATCTGTACCTCGACGTTCTCCGATACATGGGTCACCCACTGATCCGGCAATACAACCGAATCGAAAATTTAAGTTTAAAACTTATTTGTTTTACAACGAAAATTCTCTCCATCTCTACCGTCTTTCTCGACGGTTCCTGGGTTGGACTAGTACTTTGCGCCTGAAAGGTCATTAAAGGTCCTTGCCCCCAACGGGGTCGGAACCCATAGCCTTCGGTATGTTAACACTTGCTTATGGCGCCCTTCAACAAGTTTGACCATGCATGAGGTTTAAACAATGGACACTACCAAACTAGCATTTCGGATTTTTTTCAATGATGAAGCCTTCCAGCTAATTCGGGGTTTGCTCCTCCATGACGGTGCATGGTCACTGTGACGTAAAATCAAAAACAACTATATCAAACCATAGCCTCACCTTAACCTGCCTTCATTACAAGAGGAAGTAAGGAACTGAGCTGATTCGACTGACCTATTGGAAGAAAAGAATTCAAGTTGTAGAAATAAACACGGTGAAGAAAACGAATACATATGTGACCAGGAACTTCGGCAATACACAGACTTGTTTGCCAAGCGTCACTGGAGAAATAAACACGTTTGAAGAAAACGAATACATATGTGACCAGGTGAACTTCGGCAATACACAGACTTGTTGCCAAGCGTCACTGGAGAAATAAACACGTGTGAAAAAAAACAATACATATGTGACCAGGTGAACTTCGGCAATACACAACTTTTTTGCCAAGCGTCACTGAGGGAAAAAAACACGTGTGAAGAAAACGAATACTAAAAGCATTTGTGCAGTAGTATTAGTTTGATAACATCAACATATCCCAATATAATTATGTTTATTCAAAAAACATCATCACGGGATGTTTTAAAAATGAAACCTCTAATCTTATCTGACTTTCACATGAATTTAGTACAAAACTCCATTTCAGATAACTCGTAAAGCTCATAATCGAAGCAACATGTAAACCAAAAGACCTCATATGTACGAGTATATAAACATCTAATTCACAGAAGAATGTTTTCAAAACTCCAGTTGCTGTTCAAAACAAACGTACAAGTTTAAACATATAAAGGAACCGAATTTTAAACAATAATCTCATCAGTTCAAATAATACATTATGCATACAAACTTTATTTTTTGTTTAAATACGGGTCATATACTACCCTTTTCGTCTTCGGCGTCGGTGCGTTCCAACTTGGTCTTAACTTCGTATCAAGAGGCTTCCTCACCATCGATTTCTTTCTCTCGAATATCTCTAACCTCGTCGGTTGTTTCATCATGACCTGTGACGGACTGGTGACATCTGGAACATCAGGGGAAGTTCTGTTCAAGCTTGTGTCCGAGTACCATGGATGGCAAGACTCGGAAGAGTCATGACTCTCACAATGTCAACCCGAAGCGATTCCCCTGCTGATTGAGCCGAAATCGGGGATGGCACAAAAGGGCGGGCCCACTAAGAAAGCACCAATAATAAAGAACTGACGATGAGAACGTAGTCTTTTACGATAGGGTTCACGTTGCCTTTTCTCCTCCTCGCTTTGGAGGCGGGAAAAAATTCGATTGATAACACGGCCACTCTCTTTTTCTGTTGGACGGAATCTTCCATTGCCTTAATGAGAAGAAGAATATGTAAACATACGAATTTTTTCTATTAAAATGTTGTTGTTGTTTAAGACAATTACTGAACTCAGCTAGTATTAATATCAAGTTGTACTAATTATTTGACGAATATGATAATAAAATTATACTAATTTTGTTTTAAAACGTTTCGGGGCAATATGGTGGTGTTTTCTTACTTTTCTTCGGTTAAATGTTTCTTTCACCTTGAAAATAAAATTTGATTGCAAATACCCGGTATCTGTCCAAATAGCCAAAAGGTCAAAGCGTCCGCCACGTAACCAAGTTCGATCACCAGCCGCTACATAGCAAAAATAGTTAATATTGCAATGGTATAATCTCTCTTGGTAAGGTGCTTACAGTCTGGTTGACCCTCGATCTCAGGATATGTGACCAGAAGTTTTATTATGTCATTTGCCTTCTACGTGATATCGCATAGAGACAGGACGTAAACTCTATCAATAGACAAAATCACCGAAATTACTTCAATACTGTTGACAGGACGTTAAACTCAGCAAACAAACTCACCTCAACAAAGAGAACGAATTTTGAGGGGTCACTGGAGTTCATTGTCTTGGTCTTGTTGACTGTCCCCTCTGTAGCATCCAAGCTGAAGAACATATCGTACTCTTCAGGTTCACCTACAATAATAAATTAAAGACTCAGTGGCTTAATGGTTAAAGTCGACGACTTACTGTCTCTGAGCCTCTCAACACTGTGGGTTAGAGTCCCTGTCTTGCCCATCGGACTTGCCATATTAGGAAGCCTTCTAGCGCCTTGCGGTAGGTCTACCTTGTTGATTCTAAGCTTTCACAGTAATTAGCAAACGTCGATATTATGATTGAGATACTGGCTCGACGACGGTTAAACTCGTATAAAGACATATTTAACAGAGATATGAAACTGTCCGTTTTTTGTTTTTTTGTTGTTTTTTTTTTCTCATGACGAACAAACAACAACAGATAAACGAGACTTGAAAGAGACCTCGCTGAACGCTTACATCTTACAGATGCTTGCAGTCGCGTAACAGACGGTATCACTCATAAAAATGATCTACTATCTAATTAGTGGCATACATATTTGGTTTTGATAAAAAAAAGTTGAAAAGAAAACCCAGTATATTTAAAACTGATATGAGCAACTTCGTTATCTCGCGGTCACATGATCGTACACGTGACTTACCGAGAGCTTCTTTACATGTAGTTGAATTATTGCGGATAATCTTGTTAGGTTATTAGGCCTTTCACCGAAACAACACCAATAGTAAACACTAGATTTGCATACTGCAAATGCAACGGTTTTCGTGATGATCAACAGTTTCAAACCTGATCAGCCAAGTTAAAATACCAGAAAAACAACAAAATGCAAAATGCTTTATATGTGACCAAAACTTAAAGGCATCTCGAAAGGAATGTGATGTCCCACTGAGCCAGGCCCCCATCTGCTGTGATCATACCTGCTAATTGCTGGTCAACACTGCAGGGAGTCTTTAGCCAATATAGTACCTATATGTTACGGTAAAACCTCTGATGGTTGATGCATAACTAAATTATCTGCTACAATGGAAGTGAGATAGTAGCTATTTTTACACAAAGCAATAAACATATAATGACTTGACTATTGAGTTTACCGTCGCTTCGACAGTATTTCAGTCATATAGCGACGTCCAGCTAATTACAGGTGGAGGAAGGACACGAATGCACGGAGACACCGGGTAAACCACCGACCTACCGCAAGCCAGCTGGAAGGGCTTCCTCACATGAAAATCCGAATGACCCTGCCGGATCAAACCCACGCGGTGAGGGCAGAGTGATTGTTAAAGTCACGAACTTAAACCCCCCCTCGGCCACGGAGGCCCCAAACATAAATAATGATAGTGATAATATGTGGGTTGTTTAGTTTATGATCCCTTACATAATTATTCTTTATTACATTTATACTTGGAGTCAATTTTGTAACTGTATGATTATAGGATCATACGGCATTTATTTCAGAATTAAAGTTTTGATATTGAAAATAATAGAGATACCATTTTTGTAGTAATTAAAATGAGCCTGAAGGACATAATTCTGACAATGCAAAGATCTTTTTGTTTTTTATTTGCTTTTGCTAGAGACATTTTGTACATTTTATTTCAACAGAATTTCTCTTATGAATAAACAAGTAATAAAATTTGTGTTGATTTCCGACATATAAACATGTGTTGAGGAAGAAATGAGAGAATGAAAGTAATGAGTGATACATAACTTATTTCAAAAATTAATGCCCTTTTTATGATAATTTTACAACTAAATAAAATAAGAAAGAAAGAACAAAATAAATGAAAAAATGAAAGAAAGAAAGAACAAAATAAAGTAGACAAAATAAATCAACAGAGAAAGAAGAAAGAAAAGGAAGATTTATATTGCTCGAATAAAAAAAAAAGAATAAAAAGAACTTTTAGGATCATTTCTGGTATTTGGTATGTTCACAACTTTTTTTCAAACTGTGAATGACAACATACAACCCCATGTAGCAACATAGTGCACTCTTGAACAATACCTGTGACAGACTGTGGCAGCCTGCCTAATCAAAAACAGATCCCACACAACGGCGGGTGGGTGAATTTTTGCTTTGATGATATATATTATTATACTCAATACCATAATTAAATTGAAAACAACCCCATAACCAAATATTTTTGTTACTATATGCTTTGTCCAATGTTATTTACTATGTTAAATCTTGGAAAATAAACTATTGAATTGAATTGAATAAATGGGGGGTGGGGGTCACTTATATAAGGGTTTGAGATGCCTTTAAGCATCCAATATTGGCAATGAGCCAATATGATCTAAGTGTGGCACATTGAACGATTTGATTAATGTTTGATCATCACGTGCGCTCAAAAATTTCTTCCAAAGTGCCCACTTTTTAAAACTAAAAACAGTTAAAAATCAGGGAAACAGTTGGGAACCTCTTATTATTATAAGAACAATAGTTTCCATATTATAAATGATTTAACAATTTATTTGTTACAAAAATTTTGGTAACGTAACAACCATTTGTTAAACATATAACACTTCACTCTATCCTCAAAGTT
>CM037785.1:44256798-44306798 GCA_021229015.1 Solen grandis
ATCAATACCGTATAACTGTTTTTGTTTCTTTTTTTTTTGCGGCAATGGATTATTTGCGGGATTTTGCGGATGTTAATGCGCGGACTATTCATTACATTTTTCCTCCTAGTCGCCCGACAATCGCACTGGCAGTAAAGTCAAATCATCTTTAACAGTATTACTTATTTTTCACACATGACGCGCTATGCTTTAATAGATTTTATCCGGAACTCGGCAAATGTGGGTTTTTCCCATCTAATCCGGAGGTACAAACAAACTTTTGCCGTTATAGCTTCACGGTGCACTACCGTTCACAATAAGTGTAACACCACGAAGTTGTAACTGTATTCTATTCTAGCTATACATCTTTTTTTGTTTTTTTGTTTGTTTTTGTTTGTTTTTGTTTTGTATTTGTATAAGCGAAGTTACACAATATATGTCCTGGCTAATCGAAACATTTGTATATCAGTTTGTGACTCGCAATTGTAATAGCGCATCTTAAAGGGCTTGCCAGACCCAAAAGGGCCTTTATCGGGGACATTATCCTCACGCACGATATCGGACTGCAAGAATGCTGTAAAGGAATAAGTTAAATTTAACCTTTTAGTCAATGCATGCTTTTAGCACTATTTTTACATGAAACATATTCTGCAGACAATGATGCCTGTATGAAATGTATAATGAAAATTATGAAAATGCTTTAAATAGATCTTGTTGTTCACAAAATAAAACACACTCCGTATAAGAAATCAATAAAAAAAATGACTTCATTTGAGAAATCCACAAAAATTAAATGCGCAAAACATTGCACTAGCAGAAAAAAAGTTATACCGTATTTGTCACGTGCACACCGTAAATGCTCAAAATCGCTTGGTTTTGATTATAATACTGTTTGTGAGCAGTTTACTCAGCCACGAATGGGAAAGACAGTTTTGACTTTGTAAATCCAACAATTGCACTAAGTAGTACCAAGATTTACTACTAAACCTTAAACATAAAACAAATGACCTGCTTTTTATTCTTCAAACATGCTTATAACGACTAGTTAAATAGGTAGTATTATTAATGATTTTTAAGTCACGGTGACTGAACAAATACTGGCACCTGATTGGACGAGAGGAAAATACCATGTGCTAACCTATACTAATATCATGATACTCCGACATGATAGAGCCGTCACATGACAAGATATCACATACTGTGTACATGAGGACATTGTGTATTGACAAGATCACTTCGGTATTTAGCAATATAAAATATACAATTGACCAGTTAACACAGTGAACTGACAAAACAGCACACAAATCGGGAAGATAAATAATACTTTGAAATAATTAAAGCTATTTAGCACATGGTATTTTCCGTCCACTAGCGACAAAACGTCACAAAAGTGTGAGTTATGTGGTTGCATAGTCCACACTTATTGATTTTTTTTTACAAAAGTGTGGACTACGCGTTATAGTCCACTATGAACAAATACTGGCACCTGATTGGACGAGAGGAAAATGCCATGTGCTAATAACAAATACTAGCATCTGATTGGACGAGAGGAAAATGTCATGTGCTAAATAGCCTTAACTACACGATCACCTGCGTCCGTTTTATGCATTCGAAGCATACTCCGCGGGCGCGCGCGCGCGCGTGTGTGTGTAGATCTTAAAGACAAAACATGATGAACTCGTTAAAGTGTTTGTCAAGTTCCTGGAAGACCACTGGATCTAAGGCCATGGTAACCATAGTTCTTTATATGATACAGGTTGTGCTAAATTCAAGCAAACAAACACGAAATGATTTGCAAACTGTTTTCGTTCCGAAATATATTTGGTACACATTGTTGATCCTCCTTTAGGCACAACAGGCACGCACCTACACATATTTTTCTCAAATATGAAAAAATATGAACTTGCTGTTTTAAAACTTTAGAGATTTGTATCGAATTATGAAGTACCGAAAACAACAAACATAATGAAATAAAACATAGCATACGACACACCCAAAAATGTAAAACAAACAACATGGCTGATCAAGGATCTCTATATTGTCACAAATCAGACACATTTATTGTGAAAGTAATCCACACAAATAGAATATTCATGTGATATAATAAGGGCACCATGGTAACATACATGACTGTTATCCGATTGTTGTTTGTCAATTTGGAAAGGAACTTTTAGTGCTTCGGATTATATATTTATTTTTCTATACGATATTGTCATATTATGAAAGATAATTCCCTCGAGGGCGAGAGTAGTTAGGGGTAAATATTTTGTAACGAATAAGGAAATAAATAGTTCAAACTTTACTTAATTTTCAGACCTACAAAGTTACTAATTCTGTTTGAAATGTGAACATCGCCTCATAGGCTTCATAGACTTCAATGGTGCTAATGCACATGCATTCATGCACGAAACTTTATATTGATATATCGATATGATGATCTTCACAAGCGTAAATCGTGTTTTAAAATCTTTTCATTTTACGGATTTCGTCAACAGGACTCATTATGTTGTTTGAATAATAAATTTATTACTTTTAGCCATTTTCGTTGTTAGCACAATGAAAGTGATTTCGATCAAAAGCCTAAAGTCTGGTGCAATTATGAAATAAACATGAATAATCACTCCCGTCTTGTTCAGCACAGCACATAATCTAAACAATTGACACATGAAATATTGACGCCACTTTCTGTCAAAATCATAACCGTAAGTGCTTAGATACAACACAGACTTAAATATAAGGTCGGTCTCGGAACGTACTGAATGACATTCATGAATTTTCAATATTAGAATGTAAAGGCTATATACAAGTATACACCAAGTATGGTGTTCGATCGTCTAGTTAAATCATATCTACACAAGATGGTTGTCCCTCCCACCTAAAAGGAAGATTCAAAACCAATCAGAATGGTCTCGCAAGCAATGGACTCGATATTTTTTTAGCTAAAAAATTATCCAAAAAGTAACTGACCCAGCGCGAGTAAGAGTTGATTTTCACAATTTTGTAACCGCTTCAGTGTGATGACGTCACACCATCAGCATAACAAATTTTGACATTCACGATAACATGCAGAAATGACATCACGTGGTTAGTTCACATATTAGAATGCTGTGTAAACAAGTTACGATGCATCAACATTTAACAACAAGGCATGTGTTCAAAATTGGGTCATGTGGGGTCAAAAAGTAGGACACGAGTTCAAATCTCAGAAAAACCTTGTTAACATTCTAGGGGCCACATTTTTGGGGCATATTTTTGGGGCATATCTTCATGAAACTTTGTCATAATGTTTGTTTTCATTTCATAAAATCTTGGACAAGTTCGAAATTGGGTCATGTGGGCAAAACGTAGGTCATAAGATCAAATCTCAGAAAAACCTTGTTAACACTCTAGAGACCACACTCTTCATGAAACTTGGCCAGAATGTTTGTCTCCATAAAATCTTGGTCAAGTTAGAAGTTGCGTCATGTGGGGTCGAAAAGTGGGTCACAAGGTCAATTCTTTGAAATTTTGAAACACTCTAGAGGCCACCTTTTTGGCCCAATCTTCATGAAACTTGGTCAGAATGTTTGCTCCCAAAGAATCTTATCGAATTGCATTATGGCATTTTTAGCCAATATGAGAAATGAAACATATGTTGCTCATTTAAAATCAGGTGAGCGATTCAGGGCCATCATATTATATTATATATTAGGACTGAATTCTCAGCATCTTTAAACGGGCTTTTCTCAATACATTCACAAAATCAGAACACTTTACGTTGTGTTAATGCAAAGATTTAAAACGCAAGTTTATAAATAGTTGACCGCAACTGCACATTTATGAAGCTCAATGAAATTTATTAGACATGTGAATCTGGATCTTTTCATTTAAATTGACACTGAACGCAAACACAATGCTCGGGAAATAGATAAATAAATATCACACGCATGTACTGATTAAGGTGGGGATGTGTAGATTCAACGCACTCTCTCAAAAACATAGTAAAACTGGGGTACAGGAATGCAGTGAAACCTCGTTAGTCCGGACTCCATCGCTCCGGAAACTTTGCAATCCGGGCCCTTTTCTCTTGTGACGGATTTCCAAAACGTAAAAATGCTTCGATATTACGGAAACCGGACATCCATTCTGGAACCAATCTTCTTTTTGCTATTCAAAATGACTCGATAATCCGGTACCAGTTCAGACTGGATTTCTCTCCAACATTTTCAGACATTATTCGGACTACTCTTGGATTTGAATTGAATTGAATTTGAATTGAATTGGCGCGTGACTGCCATGGAAGTGTCACCTGACAACCGCGAGCGATTCACAATTATCAGTTGGAAGAAGAGGGGGCAATTAAGGGCTGGTAAAGCCGCAAGCAATATATTGTTCTAATTAGCGAGTGAAGAAGGTAAAATTTATTCACAACTGCAGACGTATGCTGTAAAAAGAGGTATAAAAGCCAACCATCCATTAGATCTTTTTTGTACATGTTCTGTTTTCAGTGCCTACATTTCAGTATTATTTATTTGTTGACTATTTTGGCAAAAATAATTGAATCCAATTCATTTTGCTCACGAATGCAGAACAAGAAATGGGTCACAATTATGCTGTCACATACTTGAGGTGTCCTTTTCTTCTCCAAAAGTATGCTGATGTCAAGGATGGATTAAAATAAATTCAAACCGATGCATCATCATCTGTAAGCATCAATTTGAATGCATAATCATAAAGATTATATAGGCCTAAGCATATTATTTTAAATACTTATTATCTTATCATTAATGGAATACAAAACAAACATGCATATACACAAAGAGTACAATGAGAAAGTATATGAAAGAAAGAACGAAAGAAAGAAAGAAAAAAAGAAGAGATAAAAGGTTGATACCAAAGCGTTTGGACTGACAAGGGTTTCACTGTATTTCTATTTAAAACCTTAAAATACTTCAGTTTCCTTTAATAACCAATTTGTGCTAGATGACCGTTTAAATTGCATCATCAGTATACTATATTTTGTTAATCAAGCGCCAGACTGCTTCAGAATGAATATACTTGTTGCACAATACGACATGATATTAATAGGGCTACCCGTTATATATAACCGACGATATGACGGTATGATAACGACTTATTATTTCACAAATTTGCTACTGTAACCAATACCCAACAATTCTGCGCGTACTAGTATTTACTCTTGTTACAAGCCTTGCAAACAACTTACCTACCCTCCTTTTTTGCTATGACTGTCAATGGTGATTCGTATGACGTTCTGCTGAAGATGTCACTTGCATGGTTTAAATTAATTTATTTTGTGCTTGACTCAATAACTATATTCAGTCATGTGGGTATTTATAAGACAGGTGCCGCCAGTGCCCTACAACGTTACACGAAACATACCCAAACAAAGTCTCCTAACATCATTCCATCCTATCGTAGTTGGTTTATTTGGTTTAACGTCCCGTCCACAATATTCCGGTCATTTGGAGACACAAGACAGGCACGTAATGCTGTCAAACTATAGTAGAATGCATGATACTAAACCAAGTAAAATTATCCTTACACACAGTCAATCTTTAAAGATTATGACTTCAATGAAGCATACATACACGTAATGTCCCAAAATTATGACCTTTTCCACATACAATATCATGAAACACTATTATAGCAGTACTACTGTAATGTCCCCGTCCTTCATATCTAGTCATATTGATATGTTGCGACCGGGATTGACCTACGATACCCAATCCAGAGGCGAATGCTTATCAAAGCCATACATTGACTGAAACCTGCTTATTAAAAATACCTCAATTATTTCGTAGTTGAAACGCACGAACAAATAAAGTACTCAATCGCGTGTCATGTTTTGTATATTTGTATTACCTTTTGTATATTGATTTTGTGTATTGTCTTTAAACAAAATCAGGATTGTAGATCGTCAATACGAGTACATTTATATGTTACATACAGATTAAATTTCTTTCTAAAAGCAAGGCTTATCCAGTTTCATTATAAACCAGTCTATCCAAAGCATCTCTTGTTTATGCTTGTTTAGTGGGGGTTAACGTCCCACCGACAGTATTTTAGTCATTTGGAGACGATGTCTACTTGTGACAGATATAATGCTGCCACAGTGCAGTATCACGCCGTAGACATGTGGCATGATACCACACCCAGTCTCATTATCCTGACACCGAGCCAACCAGTCCCTGCAACTACCCTTATATGCTGAGAGCCAAGCAAGGGAGCTATAATAGTACCATTTTTACGACTTTGGTATGTCGCGGCCGGGGATCGAACCCACGACCTCCCGCTCACGAGGCGGACGTTCTAACCACTCGGCTGTCCATCTGTTATTTAGCCATCAACTGTTTTAATTCATGTTTTAGCCCTAGTATAGTAGCTAAGTACAGTCGATTCGTCTTCCCGGTAAAGTTTGAATTTACTTTCAGGATTTGTTGGCACATACTTACAAGTGTTGGTTAATACCGTATGTTATATGTGGACATATTATATTAATAGTTACATACATTTTTTTTAAGATTTAAGTGCTGATTGCTGCATCTGCTAAGTTACAAACCGTTCTGTGAAGGCTAATATAATAATTGGGCTAATAGTAATAGATGGTCTCTTGGTATGTATTTTGTTAAAATTCAAAGCAGTCTCAGAACAACGATCACAGGGGCCCGAAGTTGCATCGCCCATTGCAATTCGAGCCCTGTGTTTCTGATTGGTTGTTTGTGGGAAAGGTTCGTTCCTTTCCACAATTCATCCCGAGATGTTTCGAGAACGATGATAAGGGAATCACAATATCAAGAAAAAGTAATGTATCCGTAGTTTTAAGAAAATTTTATACGACATGAACATATATATATATATATATATATATATATATATATATATATATATATATGCTTAATATATGCATATGCTTAGACACGGGAAAATAGTCCCTTATAATGGCTCATGCAAATTATTCCAACATACACATGAATTATATCTTTATCAAAAGTATGTTTATGCGGGGCGGTGGATCAGTGGTGACGTGCTGGACTGCAAATACAGGGGACCAGGGTTTAAGTTCCAGTAGTACATTTACAGGATTTGTACTGTTCGCACCAGTATCAAACAGACATGATCGTGTATAAATATATATATATATATATATATATATTGGTAGAGTGTTTACACATTTTACATTTAGCGCTAGAAAGGTGAAATGGTCTTTACAAGTTCCATTTCTTCTCCTACTACGTTTTAAAACATATACAGACACAGTTGATCAATGGCAGATAACAAATGCAAGTATCTATGTCTCTTTTTGCACATCAGTGATAAAATATTTTAAAATCATCAAAATTGATCATCGAACGGTGTGTCCAGGGTCTCTTTGTGTATTTACCGGATATTTTGTATTGTCACCTGATACCTTGCCCAATACAATTTGTATACACTATTCTTGTCTAAATAAAAAATCGAGTGTCGTCAACGATTTTCTATTTTAAGCATTTTCCTTTTGAATAAAACCATGAATTAATTTCAAAAAGGAGACAAGTCCAATATTTACATACTCGTATATCCTTTTCTCTTATAAATTTCTCCTGATCAATTAACCGGGAGAACATGTGTAAATACCATGTGACACAGTCACTTTAATAATGACTGAGATATTGTCGGCTGGGTGTTAAACGCAAACAAACAAAAAACACAAGAGATGTACATGAACCATTGTACATAAAAAGAACAGAATTTTACCAAAAATACCAATCGAGTAAAAATGATACATGAATGTCGACAATGGGGTTCATTAAAGAGTGCACTACTTTGCGTGAAGTTGTGTGTTAGACGGTCAAAAAGGCAAACTAGCGAGCAGACTGAGAAATACGGTTACTCAGTACCAACTGCTGTGCAGTGACTACAATATAAAAATGTGACTATTGTGGGTAGGTATGAAATTCGATAACAGACTATTGTGGGCAGGTGTGAGATGCAATAACAGACTATTGTGGGTAGGTATGAAATTCGATAACCGACTATTGTAGGTAGGTGTGAAATTCGACAACCGACTATTGTAGATAGGTGTGAAATTCGACAACAGACTATTGTAGGTAGGTGTGAGATGCGATAACAGACTATTGTGGATAGGCACTTATACCCCTCACCCCGGCCACCCAGGAAAAGGTTGCAGGTTCAATTCCTGCTCATGACAAACGTATATAAATTACACTTGTGTAAAGATTAATCCAAACAAGTTTTGTCTGTGTCCATCAATTAGTGTAGAAGGAGCACACTTTAATTACATGTATGTACATGTACAAGAGATTAAAATTGGTCAAAGGAGCATAATTTTAGAAATTATAGATGTTATAGATTACGCATATCTTCAATGTGTAATGCTTGTTTGATTGTTGGGTTTTACGTCCCACCGACAGTATTTTAGTCATTAGGAGACGATGTCTACTTGAGACAGATAAAGTGCTGTCCACACTGCAATATCACACAATAGACATGTGGCTTGATACCACACCCAGTCACATAATGATTTGCCGTTACTGGTCACTTTTTTTTTTTTCAGCGACATGCGTACTTTTTTATCAATATGTACAAATGTATATGTTAATCTATATGTAATCATGACATCAAGGTGACAAACATAATGTGAATGGATTAAATCAAGTGAAAAAATGCATTTAATAAAATTAGCAACCCTCTCCTTAAATTCCTATTTGAGATTTACTGTCCGTTTAGCTAAATTATTAGATCCTATGTCTTCTTCGGAAGTGGCAGTGTGTTCGATACCCGGTAGGCTGCATAAAGAGGTCGTGAAAATTGTACCTATACAATGTACATTCATTTCGACTTACTTGGAACTCAGTCCGAGGGAAGCTGCGGACCTCATGCGTACTTAAGGACATTAAAAACCAACGCCTGTCTAATAGTTTTTTTTTTCTCTCACAAAATCGAAATACGAAGTATTCCATCAAATGTTTATCATATCGAGGGGTGAGAGCGAAACTTATAAATATTTCTATATGCACTTAGCATAGTTTCGCTTTCACCACTTGATATGTTAACTTTATAAAACATAATTAATTATAAGATAAGAAAAGTACTGATATGTTTCCATACTCACTCTCCAATATCACACACTATAGTAGCAACCATCATATGTTTGAACATGAACATCCTACTTAAATACAGCTTTTAATTTTGAGAACATGAGGCTAGGACTGGTTTACTCAATTATAGAATAATATGACCGGGAGTGTTATCAGATCTCAGATCAAGTGTAAAGGGCGTATAATATTACAGTGAACCAGAATTCAAAGACGACTCCTCTTTAACAAATTGAAATACACAGTATAAGAGTACAACTTCACAGCATGACGGTGTCTTCAATTTTCCCGACACGGATTTCACTTCTTTTTACTAGGGAATACCACATTATGCTGATAAGATCTGTGAAAAAGTGTCATGCCCACAAACCTTTCGGATTTTAGCAATAAATATTGTTAAGATACAAATCTATATCGGTACCATTTTCAGTACACAATTGGTAGTACAATTGTGGAGAATGAACGGCTTCTTTACAGTTTTAATGAGTTCGGGTCTGGGATTGGTACGGGTTTAAAACAACAGCACAGCTACATCAACAAGCACAACAGTTAAGAGTATAAAACTTTTAAAGTTTTTAGACATTTTAAAAAAAACCCACACAAATTACATGTATTAGCCATTCATATATAAATTCATTTATATTATTGCTAAGCTTTCCATTGTCAATATTTCAATATATTACGTTTCGAATGGTGGACAGAGAGAGTTATTATGCATTCATATATATTTGAATGTTTTTGAGATATGAAAAGATGGGTCTATTTCTGAAATTATATGTGAACGGTTATAATTAGTTTTATGTAAACATAAATGTCTAATAGATGGTTTCTATTTTTGTAAAGGACTCCTACACGAGATCCTCTCTTACTGAAATATAAAGGCAAGGCTTAAAATGATGCATAACGATGAGGCTGATCTACTAGTATACTTAAAAATCATTAATTTTCGTTGACATTAAATTGTGTTAATTATGTACCTAAGGGAATTTTGTGGGTACGTGTATTCGTTGATCTATTTTCTAGAAAACGTAAGGCTTATGTAAGAGAAAAGTTTTCGTGGGGATTAATAATCGTGGATAAAACCTTCCACGAAATCGACGAAAATTAGTGTCCCACGAAAATTATTGATTTCACAGCATATTATGACGATTAAAAATTGTTTTAAAGGTATCTGAGCGGATTTGTTTTTAGCGGACATATTTTTCTTAAAGTTTGCACATATGTACTTAAGACTAAATCTGTAAGATATGTGAATTAAAAATTAGAGGTCACCATGCACTTAAGAAATTAAGCTTATGGTAGAACATCACCATTTTCTGTACCCTCAACATTTGGCAAATATACTTTTAATCATGATTTTTAATACAGGAATCTTAAAATTTGAGGTTTCCTTTCCTGGCTTGTTCGCCATAATGTCACATCATGATTTTTTTGTTTTGAAAGGAAGGGTGCATGGGGATAGCCCCGACCCCATATCCTCTTTTACAGATAAAAAGCTAGGCGTGCTTAAAAAAGGTTATGCTCCTTTTAACCGCAAAACCACCCCATGCTGATTGATTGTTAAAAATATTTCAAATTAGGTATTAGAATTCATTGTACTGAAATCCGTACTACACGAAATAGTAATACAGTGAAACCTCTTTACGGCATTCACTATAACAATACCCTCTTTATAACAGCAGTAGTCTTGAAAACTTAAGTGCATAATACTTTTATCTCTCTATTCTTTACAAAGACAATTTCTTTATGACATCAGGATTCGCTGAAACAAACATCGCTGTTGTAAAAATAGTTAACTGTATAAGACATAACTTCACATATTTAAAATATATTTATTTTCCTTCGCAAAAAGTTACAAGTTGGTGTAAAGCAATTCAATATGGCACATTTGTTGTGCTTCGTGAAGAAAATAAGAAATAAGTTGACAATACGAAAGACAAAAAACTTTCAGACTTAAGATAATAATTGTTCGTACGAGTTCAGAGAAGTATTGTAATAGGCAAGTTATAGGCTAGAGTATAGATCTTACCGAAAGTTGGTATCCCTTTTAATCTCCGTAGAATATAAATCATTTTTGTCGATATATTTAATTAGCTTACATAGTATTCCAATGAATATCACATTCTATTTATTCTATATTTTTACACATGTATCCTGATTACCGCAATTTCTTCTTCTAATATAAATAAAATCTACCTGATCTTCTTATTCAATGAAACGTACACATAGTAGATGGGCAGATCGTATGGCCCCATACAACTGCATTTCGGCCTGTCACATATTTAACACGGCTGGGTATTGTGAAATGAGACATGACCGGCTTTAACAATGAGGGCGGCAAAGGAACATCACACAGGTTTAAGAGTTATAGGTCGCTCGGACTAAGTTGTATGATGTTAGCTCGAAGATCGACACGCGTATCACGTAGGTCAAGCACAGAAAACTATATTCAAATGAACAAATACTCTTATAAGTTAACATATCTTTCAACATAACATAGATATGAATTTTTTTGATAAACGTATTTACCAATATTGAGCTATGCTAGCGATATACAGGGTTTTAATCAAGGGAACGCTTTTGAAAAAGAAAAAAAAAACGCATTTGAAGTTTTATAAGAAGCTTTTATAAAGAAAACAAATGGAGAATTATGTCGAATTTCTGTATCAGTGAGTGACATTTAAAATATTAAGTGTGTGTTATTTCATTATTTATTAGTATATACCATATTTTATGGTCAAAACACCTACAAGTATGAGAAATTAATATTTCATTCTGGTTCATATTCGTATCTACGGCTACATGTACGGACCGTGCAAGATTTTAAGTCAAAATATACGTATCTTAAAACATTATAGAAAAATATTGACGCAACTTGAATACATTTTAAAACAAATTACAAATTGAAAATAACGACTTTAAATATCGTATCCGAGCCTTACACTTTTTGGGCGCCGTCCCAATAGCTATGCTACTACATGTACATTTTGCTCTGGTAAGTAATGTAATTAGGTTGATTTTAAGTTTATAATATTGTGTCTTTGTAACTTCGAAATTAGCGATATTGTTATTGTTTGTTTATATGTACTGCGCATAAAAATTCGGAAAGTAGTTCGTAAAGACTGACCTACATATCAACCCTACCACGGTCTAAACTTGAATACCGAAAAAAATCTTAAACATGACAGTATCTTAGCAGATTTATAGTATCTGTTCTGAAAGATTTATAGCGTGTCTATGATTTCAAAATCCCGTGATTTTTATTAGAATGTACTTTATATTTACCCCTTAGTAAACGTTATATTCGTTCTTATTTCTGGAAAAGGCCAAGAGTGTATAAATTGATAAGTCTTATCAAAAGTGAAAACAATCAAATTTTGGGCACATAGCGTTGCATATATTTAAAACACCTCAACTGAGAAATCAAACATGTTCTTATCATAAGTATAACTTTATTACTAATGTTTTTATGTATGTATGCATACATGTGTGTATATGTATACGAGTTTATCTTTGGTTTGCCTTACTTATATTTAGCATTACAAGAGTGATATTGATTATAAACTAAAACATTATGTATTAATTATCGTTTGTATTTTAAATTTTATGGAAAATATCGCAAGCGACGTGAAGCGGAGCGCTGCCATAAATGCAGAAAAAAATATAAAGATAACATACTTACAGTTTGTCATAAAGCTTTGTCTTTGACCTCGCATTATGGACCCGTCTCCCTTTTAATTGACAATTTCACGTTGTCGTAGTCAGTGTCGCTGGGTACACTTCTATTTTGAGCTAGCAGAACATGACGTATGTAGCAGACGCCGCCGAAACTAGCCCCGCCCATAATCTGATTTGGTCACGTAAGCACCATACACACTCCATATCAAAACCCCAAGGTTTATTTCATGCAATATATATATTATATATACTTTTTTTCTCAGAAATAATATCATATTACTCGTATACTTCAGACTGGAAATCTGAGCCTGGGGTCAATATCTAGGACTTATGTTTCCATCTGCTCGTTTTGTTGGGTTAAACGTCCCGCCAATAGTATTTCAGTCATTTGGAGAGAATGTCTATTTCAGACAGATATAGTGCTGCAACACTGCAGTATCACGCTGAAGGTATGTGGCATGAAACGTACTGTAACACAATTTACATTATCCCGACAATGGGCCCGGAACTGCCCTTGTATGCTGAAAGCCAAACAAGGGATCGAGCTCTACCAGTACCATTTCTAACGGCTTTGGTGTGTCGCGGCGGGGGATCGAACCCACGACCTTCCGATTATGGGGCGGACACTCCAACCACTCTGCCGACTGGACCAATCCCTACCACAATTTACCTGGGATATTACGAATATACAACAAATTGGAACTCTGTGACCCGATGAAAATATCTGACCGGACTGACGTTTCCTTCAGAATACTGTGCATGCGCATTACGATTTTACGACATTTGGAAACCTCTGCCAAGTTGCTTATAAAAGCTCTGACACCTGTTCTGTCGTAGAACTTTCCGATTAAAACGAACGTTTTCAATCTTAAATGTAAATCAAAAGTAAAAAAAATGAGCAAGTGAAAAGTACAACATAGAATCTACATTTAAGAACTCCAAATAATTTTTTTAACGTAAATATGGCAAACAGAAACTCGATCGTTAAAAGTGTAATTTTTAAGTAACAATATCAAGCTTGTAATAAGCCTTTTGAAAATGTAATAAGCTTCGTAAAAATGTAATAAGCATCTTAAAAATGTAATAAGCATCGTAAAAATGTAATAAGCTTCGTAAAAATGTAATAAGCATCTTAAAAATGTAATAAGCAAAAATGTAATAAGCATCGTAAAAATGTAATAAGCATCGTAAAAATGTAATAAGCAAAAATGTAATAAGCATCGTAAAAATGTAATAAGCATCGTAAAAATGTAATAAGCAAAAATGTAATAAGCATCGTAAAAATGTAATAAGCAAAAATGTAATAAGCAAAAATGTAATAAGCAAAAATTTAATAAGCACTGTGAAATCTCATTGAGAAAAAAATGAACTGGCGGATATCCCTCCCATAATATTGAATTAGCAAAAATAACAATTCGCCTTAAAAAAAGAGACGTTTCTATGCAAACTAGATATTACCTTTGGAAATCATAAAATGTTTTGTCTCAGTTTCTCTAAAATATTTGTATTTATGAGGGCACCGTGTGTTCAGTTGCTTTTCAATGTCTGAAACTGATTGGCAAATATTTTAAATGTGAGAGACTTATGGATTATGAATAGTAAATAAATGCTGCATTAATATTCCTGGAATACACTCTTAAACTTATTTAATTATTTTATTTACTTGTGCATATAATTTAAGAAATATTATAGACATGAGCCATTTTAAAAAATGAAAGTGTATGAAAAGATGTAGCATGTAATGAAATTGTAATGTTGACAAAAAATATAAAAGATATGCAGGGTAAACGTTTGAGTTGCTTTGAACAAATCTTCCCGAGCTCCACTTTTATTTTCTACTTTCTCCCCTATTTATACTAATTCACATGCCCTGATTACATGAATATTTTGTCAATAATGTCTCCCTCTCGCTTCTTGTGTGTGTGTGTGTGTGTGTGTGTGTGTGTGTGAATATTTCCGGGATATTTTTTTTTTCTGAATGCCATGCCTGACTTAGGGTATTTCTCATGCCTTGGCATAAACTCATTTTGGGAAAAGCATGAACCAATGCGCAGTCTTTAGGTGGATTAACCCTTTCCCTCATAGAGGAAACCATGAAAAGACCTATGCGAACAGCATAAAACCAGATCAGCCTGCGAGTAACTCGCAGGCTGATCAGGTTTTATGCTGTTCGCTGCTCCTCAGTGGTCTGGAAATGAGGACTTTATAATTAAATTGGGTAAGGTTTAACTGTGGTTTTCTGCAGATCAGACTTTATGTGGTACCTACTGAGGGCGTCAAAATGAGTCTATATGAGGGAAAGGGTTAAAGCTTTTAAAGCTGGGAAATAATCGAAGATACTATCTGTTCTCTTTCAGGCCTAAAGACAATGTTTACCATGGCAAACATCGCTGCCATAAAGTTGTGGTCGAACAGGATGTGGAATTATTGGCGAAAGATACAGGTAGCCAAACTGGCTTATCGTAGTGTGCAAACAGTTCAAGAAAAGGCGTATGGACCTCACAAAGCATTTGGTACATCACTTTCACTCACCGAACAGCAAAAGAAACAACGCCTTAAAAGTTTCCGTAACTTTTTTGAAAATATACAAAGGTTGTGATAGTTGGGTTATTTCTGATTGGCTAATAGGTGACGGAACCCAGGTGTACATGTTTGAGCTACCACAGGCCAATGGAAGCGAAAAGATAGGAAAGTGACCCTTAATGCCAAGAGAACCATAAGATTGAAAAAGACGTTATACACCATATTTTCTTCGATTTTAGTGAGTCAATCTTTCAAGCGCTCTGTCCATCGTGTCCTACAAGATCTCGGTCCTGAGGAAGGTGAAAGAGTTGTTCTATAAGAAACATTAAAACAAAATGGTCATTTTCTAATTTACTTCTTCAAAGGTGGAAGCTGTAAACCAACAGCGTTATTCATCTAACCTGGAACACTGTGACTCTTTTTTCATTTACACTGGATCTAGAAGTTCTCGTGGTTACGTCATTTATCAGGGACTCCAACAGAAACCAAAAGAAGACTTTTTATCTGTTTCCGAGTCTGAGTAAAAACTAAAGAGGTTTAAAAAATGTGTTTCGGTAAAGGGGAATGTTTGTAATCAAATAAGTTTGAGAATACGTAGCTCTTATGAAATCGGAATACAACCAGCCGAAGAAAAACCGTTTGTTTGTCGGTAGGTATGTAAGTAGGAAAGCATGCATGCATGTATGTATGTATGAGTTTTGACAGTGTTTACAAATGACAATGTCGATGGAAAAATGGGTTTACAAGCAAACGCATGTTATTAAGTAACACATTTTCCCTATATTTTTAGAAGTATATACATGAGATAAATCATAAGATTGAATTTGATTAACACCTTGTGTATGAAAGTGTTATGCAACGACATTTTGTTAAGGGAAACCGCTCTGGGGTGGACATATTAGATATCAAATTTGATGACTTCAAATGGAATACGAACAAGTGGTCGGTAAGAGCAATTGGCTGCTAACGGAGGTTTAATGTAAAACATCCTGTTATTCCTTGAATTCCGAAGCTGGTTGCTCATGGCAGAATGTCCGCTCAGTACGGGCGACCGCTCAGTCAGGAGTTTTGTTATTTTATCACTTCTGGCTTGAAATCCGCCTGACATACTTATTGCTAAGATAAACTTTACTACTTTGGAGCATATTTCATCAATATTGATTTCTCTAGCTAATTATCCCAAATGTTTCATTTCGTAAGGAACATTGTAAGTTAACAAGCAAAAAATTAATGTCAACATGTTCATGATTTGATTAACCCTTTCCCTCATAGAGGACACCATGAAAAGACCTATGCGAACAGCATAAAACCAGATCAGCCTGCGAGTTACGAGTAACTCGCAGGCTGATCAGGTTTTATGCTGTTCGCTGCTCCTCAGTGGTCTGGTAATGAGGATTTTACAATTAAATTTGGTTAGGTTTGAATGTGGCTTTCTGCAGGTCAGACTTTATGTGGTACCTATTGAGTGAGTCAAAATGAGTCTATATGAGGGAAAGGGTTAAAAGTACTTTATTTCGAAGAATATGACTCCTTGAGGCATATATAGTACTGCTACACTGTTGTATCACGTCGCTCTTGCTGTTATTATTGCAAACTGGTAATGGTTCAATGTAAATTGATTTTTTCCGTAATTGTCTTGATTACCGTGAGCCTATATCTGCACCAATTAGTAAATTGATATTTGCAAGCTACTATATTGTTATACTAGGTAAACTGGCTTACGGGCTATCGATCCCTCGATATCGATCTCAGAAATTCATGTTGACCCGGGGATTACATTCCCCATCTACATCGGTCCGTGCGGTCAGTTTCGTAATCGGTTACATGTATCCGTACATATGTCGCTCAATTCATAATTAACGCTACTCTCGATGTTTATTGTTATGTACACAAATAATTTATGCCCCGCTGTATGTATGGGTGATGTTGGGCATCAAGTTTCAGAATAACCAGCTGCAAAAAAAGTGACATAATATAGAACGATAGAATATGAATCAATTTTACTTTTCTATTCAATAAATTGTTTGTATATATGTGTGTCTATGTTTGTGTGTGCGTGTGTCAATGCGTGCGTGTGTGCGCGCGGATGTGCGCCTGTGTGTGTCTCGAATACACAGTAATAATAAGAATATGATGTGATTATTTTCTTTATTGGTCAAAATTAAAATAAATGAATATGTGTACTTTAAACAATGAAATCAATCAGTACATATGTATAAGACAATTGGATCTTTTGTAAATGAGAAAGGGAAAACTCCCGTGTTCTTTTCAAATTAAATAAAAAAGTCAGTATGATAATAATAAAGATATCAAACAAAAAATTAAAAGTAAATATCTCTGGTTAAGTTTTACATTGTTAGTATAGATTTTATTACAGCGAGTAACTTTTTTTATTGTTCGTTAAATTTATCAATTTTTAAAAAAATAGTCTAAACAAGTTTTATAAAACATAAAAAATGTATGAATCGTGTTCACTTTCAGCTCAATATTCTACATTTTTTTGTTTCCATGACAACATTAATAAGCTTTGCAGCTGTTTCACGATATGTTATAGCAGATGGTTTTGACTGCACATATACATGTATAGTAATTTTATGGCTGATCTACCAAAGTCGTTAACATGACACTGGTACTTCCTTATCCTTGGGTCTCAGTTATCCGAACAAAGCGTACAATACGCCGAGAGGCTGTCAGCAGGATTTACATGATAAAAGAGCAATATGTGAGTCTATATGTGTAATTATAATTCCAGCGAACTTGATATCTAGGTCATATGACGCCAAAATCTTCCAAATGTCACGAACAGTATACACTGGCCCATTTTATTTATTTATTTATTTATTTATTTATTTATTTATTTATTTTGTCAAAGCGTTTTTTATGGCCTGTATATTTTGTTTGCAAGTTGTCAGGGATGATTTGAATGTGAAAATAATGAAAAATTTAACCATCAGCAAGTAGTGTGTTTCTTTAACAAAGGGTTTCAAATTCCGCAGAACGGATTGTCAATGAAAATCAAATTTGTTAGCCGTTTTGTTAAATTGCCTGTTTTTAGGATTGTGAATAATCGTATTGATCTTATATTGGAAATAGCTTTGTCACTCCAGACCAAAGCTAGGCAACATAGATTGATTGGTACATGTTATTGTTGCACAGATATACCTATTGGCTATTGTAACGGCACTCAGTTGTTCCCATGTGACTGGACAAGGCTGGAGAAGGTTGGTCTTGAACGCTTTTTAATTGTGCAACAGGAAATGATCAGTCAGAGAAGTGTTTTCAAGATAACATTTTACTGTGGAAAACATTGCACGCAGAAAAATAACTAAGTCACGAAAAACACACCTTCTTATATTTTATATGGTGAACTTAATAGATATCTTATTGAAATAATAATACAATTCAGAAACATAAAATTTTGTATCTTATATTTTTCAAAATCAACAGTTTGCTTATAATCTAATAGTATATATATAATAAAACAGAACTTGTTCGACCAGTACTTTCAAGAGTGGAGTGCTAAACTCAATGGCTCAAATAAAGGAAAAATGTACAAATCTTTCAAAACTGAATTAAATTTGAAAAATATTTAACACTATTATACCGATGCAGCTGTCGCGTATATTATTCAAAGCATAAACTACCAGTAGAAAAAGAGAGATGGAGTGAGATGCCATTGAAGACAGAAAATGTTTTTTATGCATGAATGATATAGGTGAGGAATACCATTATGTAATGTCCTGCAAATATTTTTCCTCGATTAAGAAGTAAATACGTTCCACAGAAGTATAGTAATAAACCAAATATCATTAACCCTTTCCCTCATAGAGGAAACCATGAAAAAACCTATGCGAACAGCATAAAATCAGATCAGCCTGCGAGTAACTTACAGGCTGATCAGGTTTTATGCTGTTCGCTGCTCCTCAGTGGTCTGGAAATGAGGATTTTGTAATTAAATTTGGTAAGGTTTAACTGTGGTTTTCTGCAGATCAGGCTTTATGTGGTACCTATTGAGTGCGTCAAAATGAGTCTATATGAGGGAAAGGGTTCAATTCAGAGAACTTATCAACAATCAAAACTATAATCTCCTTAAGAACCTCTGTTATTTTCTTTATTATATAATGCAAACTGCTAATATATCACTTACATGTCAATTTCAGAATGTATGCTGTTTTTAAAAAATGTAAATTATGTCATTTACGATTGTTATACGTGTCGTAATCAATAATCCAAATTTCCCCCTCCAAAACATGAATTCCCTGTACGTTATCTATTTTTTTTAGAGAACTGTCGTAAATATTGTTCTATAGAACTATGCCCTTAAATCCTATTTGGGTACCGTAAAAAACAAAAGCTTCAATTCTAACACAGTAGTATACTTACAAATAAAACAAATCTTGAGAACGTCCTCGTTGGGTATGATCAGTCAAACAACTTGCAGTGAAAAGGCATGCGTTTTAAAACAGCCGTTATCATATGATTGATCTTATTTCATACTTCATGTCTGTTTCGCTGATTGACATACTATTTATAGTTCACAGATTGTCCATTTTTTTGTAAACTATGTACGTTAGATTATAATATGAACATTATGGTGGCATATTTCTGCCAGCCACTTATCCAGTTAGCTATGTTGAAACTTTTCTGAAAAATTGTCACATATTCAGTTAGTATCTGGCAAGTGCAAATTTTAATTACATTAGGTATCATAACAGGACTAAACTGTCTGTTAGTGCCCACTACTGCCAATCACATATTTACTTATTTTAACTGGATACCATGCCTTTTTCCAGATAATTATGTGAAAAAATGCTTGTTATCCACATAATTTAACTGACTAACTTGAAAAAAGGCGAGATATCCAGTTATCTTAAGTGAATATATGGCTGGCAGTAGTGGGCACTAACAGGCAGTTTTGTTCTGTTAAGATACCTAAGAGGATAACACGAAAGTTTTCTACTTGCCAGATATTATTGAAAATAAATGTCTTTTTTTTTATGATATAAATGTCATTTCTGCTATATATTTTTGCATTTAGCCGAAAGCTTAACAACAACTTTTGCGATACACTAAATCTTGAAAATTATTAAATACGTTTTAGAACTGCCGAACTTTTCCTTGCATAAAATTTCGCAATTCCAACAATTCAGAGGAAGTCAAAAATTGATAAATAAACTCATCTGTATGTTAAACATAAAATTTGGTTGCGTTCCTTATTGGTGATAATTTTATTGATGCGCATGCATCATTCCACGCTATCATGATTTACAGGAGTTAAATGTATGTGTACTTCCTCCCACCCGAGATATTTCAATTAAATACGTATATTTTTCTCATGAACTGTGATAATATAAAACTCGAATGTACGAGAACCTTCTCTGTACCATTCTGTGTCACGTCTTTATTTATTAAAATAATCAAAGCGATGAAAGCACTGAAGTTGTGTGTGTCTCAAATGATTGAGCGTTTGAATCTGCAGCTTAATGAAACTCTTCAAATAACTTTAATCTATGCTTGTACTCATTCCCGTGGATGATTTATCATTTATACTTGGGTTCAATTTCTAAAGGTAAATTCAAAGAAGCTCTGAACAAGTATCTCAAAAAAACTAGAACAATTACAAAAAAAACAAAAAAACGTGATGGAATACCCCATCATATTGCATTGTCAGAGAAAAGGAAGCATATTGGCCATATCATCAAAGAGTCTTTGCATGCAAAGACATTTAAAAACTAATGGGAGATAATAAAAATATCATATAGAATTTTAGTTCTTGAAAAGGCACTAGAACAACTCGGTGCCTATCTATAATTCATGTCAATTCATGTAAGGTAGAATAACTTTAATTGGCACTTTTAAAGGTGAGGGCGTCAAAATGAGTCTATATGAGGGAAAGGGTTAAAGCTTTTAAAGCTGGGAAATAATCGAAGATACTATCTGTTCTCTTTCAGGCCTAAAGACAATGTTTACCATGGCAAACATCGCTGCCATAAAGTTGTGGTCGAACAGGATGTGGAATTATTGGCGAAAGATACAGGTAGCCAAACTGGCTTATCGTAGTGTGCAAACAGTTCAAGAAAAGGCGTATGGACCTCACAAAGCATTTGGTACATCACTTTCACTCACCGAACAGCAAAAGAAACAACGCCTTAAAAGTTTCCGTAACTTTTTTGAAAATATACAAAGGTTGTGATAGTTGGGTTATTTCTGATTGGCTAATAGGTGACGGAACCCAGGTGTACATGTTTGAGCTACCACAGGCCAATGGAAGCGAAAAGATAGGAAAGTGACCCTTAATGCCAAGAGAACCATAAGATTGAAAAAGACGTTATACACCATATTTTCTTCGATTTTAGTGAGTCAATCTTTCAAGCGCTCTGTCCATCGTGTCCTACAAGATCTCGGTCCTGAGGAAGGTGAAAGAGTTGTTCTATAAGAAACATTAAAACAAAATGGTTTACAGGAGTTAAATGTATGTGTACTTCCTCCCACCCGAGATATTTCAATTAAATACGTATATTTTTCTCATGAACTGTGATAATATAAAACTCGAATGTACGAGAACCTTCTCTGTACCATTCTGTGTCACGTCTTTATTTATTAAAATAATCAAAGCGATGAAAGCACTGAAGTTGTGTGTGTCTCAAATGATTGAGCGTTTGAATCTGCAGCTTAATGAAACTCTTCAAATAACTTTAATCTATGCTTGTACTCATTCCCGTGGATGATTTATCATTTATACTTGGGTTCAATTTCTAAAGGTAAATTCAAAGAAGCTCTGAACAAGTATCTCAAAAAAACTAGAACAATTACAAAAAAAAAAAAAAAACGTGATGGAATACCCCATCATATTGCATTGTCAGAGAAAAGGAAGCATATTGGCCATATCATCAAAGAGTCTTTGCATGCAAAGACATTTAAAAACTAATGGGAGATAATAAAAATATCATATAGAATTTTAGTTCTTGAAAAGGCACTAGAACAACTCGGTGCCTATCTATAATTCATGTCAATTCATGTAAGGTAGAATAACTTTAATTGGCACTTTTAAAGGTGATTAATATATTTATGCCATTTGGTGAACTTCTGTGGAAGTTTCAATAAGTTAATTACATGGAATTTATTAATTATGATGTTTTTAGCATTTTTGCATGTTTACTCCCCTAGGCCAAATACTTCCTTGTAAAACCAGGACAGTGGTAAATCAATACAGATGTAATAAGGTTTTGTTGATTTATCATCAGTTAATTAATGTTTCTATAATTAACCATATATGATCATTTATGAACAAGGAAACTGAAAGTTCCATATTTAAATTTTATTTCTTTACTAAACATAATAATACAGGAACAATGTATCAGTATTTTTGCTGTTTACAAAACATGGCAACATTTTGACCAATTAATATAATGCAAAAATATATTATTTTTCTATTCTCAATGAACTGGTGTCGTATAATGGCCGTACAAACACAGGAGCCTTCTTGGTCTTTATACACTTTGTTTAGCATGACAGGCCATGGCCCACTCAGACTGAGCGCTGCCATATAACGTACCTAGCCCATGGTACCTAGTCCATGGAGGATCTGTGTCCGACGGTCTCCCTAGGTCTCTAACAAGATCTCCCCCTAGACCCTTGACCGGTCAGCTTATATATTGGTTGGTTACCATCCAGCCAGACAGTAACCATATGTATTATATAATAACAAATATTTGTATTAACGACAGTCACAACTGAGACAGACGTTGAATAACTAATGCAACGGTCATAATCACTTATGGTATATAATAGGTTAGTAACGGTGACACAATCGGACTTAATACAACAATAGCGTCTAGCTAGGGTCCGATAAAATATTACACTTTTAATTTCCAAGGTATGTTTCCAGGAGGTGATCTTTTGAGAAAACTGGAAAATAAGTTGTATTGTGTCCCTAAACAGCCACTGGGGGGAAAAAAACTTCCAAAATGTATATTAAGTAATTTGAATTTTCTAAACGTTTTACATTTATAAGCTTTTTATACTTTCAACTTAGTGTGACAAAAACGCCAAAAAATCTCTGCTGGGTTTTGCACCTGCACTCCAAACAAAAGAGCTGTGATGGCCTTAGATCTCTGACCAGAGTACATAACTTTATTTAAAGCCATCCAAATCACTTCATATCACTACATCCAGCAGCAACCAGATTTAAGTTTCATATACAAAGAATTATTAAATTAGACAATCATCTAGGGGCCTCATTTCTCATAAAAATGGATGAAAAGAGAAAAGAAATGCGTTGGGTATATTCAACAAAACACAGTTTTACATATTTAACCGTTTAATCATACCTAACCGTTTAACCGGGGCACTTACCAGGACATCCCAAACTCCACCGCTGGAATGTTTGTTCTCCACCCATTTATTGATCGTGCGCACTGTTCCGTGAAGCATTAATTTTGTTCCGAGTCTGTGTTTGTGATGCGCCATTCTATACGTAAACTTATATTCACTTAACATGTATCGTCTTCTTCACTTTGTAGTATGCGAATGATGAATTGCTTTTGTCATTAATATGAAAAGCTTAAATATCATTCTTAAGAATGTTTTATTATGATAATGACATTTACAGATCCAGCGTTGGGGACCAGGGATCCGAGCCCTTCCCTGCCTCTGAGGTAATTAACCCTTCTTTCCCTACGAGATTTAACAGAATGCTACCCACGTTGTCCTTTACTCAGGGGAGGTATCTGTTACCCAGTCAGCCCTCTGAAAAACATAAAGTATTTTACATCCCTTAGATTCGATATCATACCTAGACAGAGACACCCCCTTGAGATCAACTGCTGGATCCACGCATGATTAAAGAGTTTCATATGTATGTACGTCCTCGGTGTCAGTCTTGTATTCATCAGAGAAACCTGAATATTTGTGATGAGATCAGACTATGTGCATAGTGAGATATAAATAGTCTTGGGCATGCCTTTGTACTTTCTGTTGTGTTACTCTGCAATGTATTTAATTTAAATGTGAAAACTTTAATTACCACATTTCAGCTTACTTTATCCGTATTTCTCTCTCTATCTACGAGAATTTTCTATAAATACCAGGACTTATTGTAGAACACCCGTCTAATTGAGACTAATTCCTCCTACGCAATTCTGTCGACATGATGTTCACATTTTGTTTTAAATGAATACATTTGCTATTGAAAACATTGCGAAGCATGGTTTCGCAGTCTAATAATCTTAATTTTGAAACATAAACTAGAAAGTTTATGTTCTGTTCTGTAATACCACGCCAAGTCACATTACCCTGAAACCGGGTCAACCAGCCCTGGAACTTCACTTATATACCAGTTTCGTTTATGACGACATTGGTAGCGACTGGGAATCGAACATACAGATGTTTGAGAATTCACATGCAGATAAACTTAATTAAATGTATGTTTTGATGATGTACAAAGTATCAAGAGGCCTGAACACGATAGAACATCTGAAAGAATTTGAATGAGAAACTTAGAGACAATGTGGTAGATGGGCCCACATCTATAACTCCTGCCGAAAATAGGTACTACTAGGCTGCAAACGGATTTCTTCTGTGAGGTATCATTGATAGTCCAATGGCGGATGGACATACGGACGTACCATTAAGCTTAACACAAACAGACCCAACCTCCCTCAGTGGCTACTATTAGGCCCTGTAGGCCCGGGCGTACAAGTTGGTCAAGAAAATGACATTTTCAAAAGTCTAAAAAATGCGATAAAAATTGGAAGGGGAGGGGGTTCAAGCCTTATGCATGATGTGCATACTGTGTTAGTTTAATATGGTTCTTTTTAACGGTTTGTTTTGATTGCTTATTTTCCTTTGAAATACGTTGGAATGCGCATTTTGCTCTTTTTAATCCGTTTGTCCCGGCTTCTTTTCCTTTACAAAAGGACAACCGCCCCTCGGAACCCCTTCTATGGGCCTACAATTGGAAAAAAGCTGACTAAGTCCCTGTCTTTCAGATACAAGATATTCAACTTCATTATAAGTCAAGGGCAGTAACTCAATACCTAACGGTCCAATATCAGTCACAATTGAGATTTGTCGATAAACGTTTCCTTCACTTTTCTTTTACTTTTGAGTAACATTGTAAAATAAATAAAGAATTTAAAGGGAGACAATTGCGTACCTGTTTACAATACAATGGAACATTACTCTAGAAAATGATACTCTTACAACCTTTACTATTTCATCACATTTTGATTTTTAATGCATTAAATATAACAAAGTAACTAAATTAAAAATGCAATGACATATTTTGATAACTGAACAAAACTACAGGCACTAGAACTGCCATTGACATAGTGCAAATACCCTCGCATGCCGCTTTGTCACATGGATTTTAAATTCAAGTAACATGTAGGTCAGAGATATGGTCAGTGCACTTCCCCTCAATGAAATCTATTCACATATGAAGTTTCATCTTGATAACTGTATATACTTTTTGAGTTACAATCCAGAAAAAAATAAAGTATCAAAATTTACAAAGGACTCCAAAATTACGTAACAGAGAGTTATGGTTCTTGGTCACTGCACAACCCTTCATTGAGATCTATCCACATATGAAATTTCATCTTGATACCTTATATGCTTTTTGAGATATGGTCCGGACAAACAAAATCCGATAGACGGCCGGATAGACAAGCTAGATCCAGTATACCCCCTTTCAACTTTGTTGTACGGGGATTATTATAATCAAAGGACCAAAACTCCCGACATATATGTCGATTTTTTTTGTCAGGAAAGCACAAAAAAAAAAAAAAAAAAAAACCAACAAAAAACAAGAGTGCCAAGATGGCCAAAAACCATTGCTATTGCTAACATTGCCTTTTACAACAAAGTCATATTGAATACAAAATCCATTCATTCAGAAAAACACAGCAAAATGGGGCGGGGCCAATTTTGACCCCAGGGTCATGATTTGAAACAATATGGTAGAGGTTCACTAGACAATGCTACACACCAAAGCTCTAGGCCTTGCAGTTTTGCAGAAGATTTTCAAAATTTGCATGTTAAAAATATATTTTTAGCTCCTGTGACCTACCTTTTTTAAACCAATCAAATTAATTTGGAAATCTCTGATAGAGGACATCATAAGGATAATTCCTGTTAAGTTTGGTCAAAATCCAATCAGCGGTTTAGGAGGAGATGTTATTTAAAGGCAATTGTTGACGCCGGACGTCACGCACACATGGGCGCACGCACGGACGACGGGCAAAAGGCGATCACAATAGCTCACCACGAGCACGTTGAGCTCAGGTAAGCTATAAAAAAAAGAGGGGGGGGGGGGGCGCTTCCACATTGTATGACTTCTTAACTTGTCCTTATCGTAGTAAAGTTAATATATATTTTAAAAGAGTATAAAAAATTATAATTTGTTTGTACACATTATAGTTAAAAGTGGAATACAAGAGGTCCTGCTGGTATAAGTACGTAAGATGAAGTCCCTGTAATATTTCCGCTACATTTCGGACCTAATGGCCTTTCACGGAGATAACCGTGGTTTCTTAATGTTTCATTAGGGTGCCTTGGTTATCTTGGTTGAGGTTAAGTGATCCGAGACGTAGCAGAGCCGTTACAGGGACTTTACCTTAAATGCGACGTATTGCTAAAAAAATAACATTATCTTCGATGTGTAAGTACTTACTGCTTTGAAAGGCGATAAGTTATTACTTGAAAGTACAACATTTAGAGGAGAACTGATATTAACTGTGTTAAAATTAGTTAAGAGAAAGCGGTCACCAAGCAATGCCGTTCTGTTCCATTACATTTGTTTGACAAAAAGGACATATTTTTTTCTTCATAGGGGATGCCTTCATAGCGACTTGTTTCTACAGGAAGTGACTGATTTGCTGCGCGATAACTAAAATATTATTTCACTTTTTTTCTATATGTAAGAAATAGGCTCCATACTTGGTGAGTATTTAAAACTTAAATATATGTCATTTATTGGATAATGGTAGTCCCGCATGCCAATTTTGTTTGAACTGATCAATAAGAGTTACAAGTTGATGGATATTGGTAAATTTTTTTAAATATATTGTTTTGTGATGGTTAACAAAACACCTAAATCATTTAAATGCCATAAGCTTGAGTCTTTCGATTTCGAAAGTCTAAGTTTAATGTCGAAAGATGTGCTTTAGTTGTCGTGGATGTATTTGAGAGAGAGAGAGAGAGAGGAGAGAGAGAGAGAGCAACACACTATGCGTTGCTTCCTTTTATTATTTTCATTATTAAATGATAATTACCAGAAAAAAATAATAATACCAAACTACTGAATGCATCAAATTGCAGAGTGTATTCTGTATAGTATCCAGCATACTGATAAAAGCAAATACATGTATTTAGATAACAGAAACATTTAACCCCTGACATAGTTGTTCAACAAATATGTATTTGATGTCTTCTACAGTTACTGAAATAGTTATACAGTGTGATTATATATTCATGCATGAACAAAACTTTTGTAATTATATAGAAATATAAAACTATACAATAATACTGTCATAATATGTCAGGTAGCTTTTACAACAGGTTCTAAGTACTGCCACGCTGCGATATGACATAGACATTTGGCATGATACCACACCGGACACCTGGCCAACCAGTCCTGAAACTACCCTTATTCATTGCGCGCCAAGCAAGGGAGCTACGCAGTCGTGAAAGCCTCCAAAGTAATGTCACAGTTCCTTTTTTTTTCTTTCTTTTATTCCCAAATTGTGTGATGAACGATTGGGTCCTACTAAAAACCACTAAGAACTACTATAAGAACTACTAAAAACCACTAAGAACTACTATAAGAACTACTAAAAACCACTGAGAACTACTATAAGAACCACTAAAAACCACTAAGAACTACTATAAGAACTACTAAAAACCACTGAGAACTACTATAAGAACTACTAAAAACCACTAAGAACTACTATAAGAACTACTAAAAACCACTAAGAACAACTAAGAAGGCACTATGAATCAAGGAACTAATAAGATTGCAATCTGTTACGTAATTTAGCACCTGGTGCTACTGTACACGTGCCATTAAGCGTGTCAACTCAAGTAACACAATACACAGTACCATTAACCCGCAGCGCGACAGCGTGAGCTGTGTTTCACGTTAAGTTGTAAATGCTGATGATTATGACTAGATTGAAAAAAAAAGTATGATGATACATATAATGATACTCGCACTAATGGTTTCTTGAATTAATCCATCTATTTTTATACTGGATGTTAATATGAACTTAGGAAAGAAAACAACATTATATAGTATATAATAATTAACAATTCCTGACCGTTTATTTTATTATTACGTCAAAAATGTGAGGAAGCGTTCAACGAAAACTATGACGAATTAGCGGACCGTGGTGTGAGGCATTTTCAAATTATTTCGATAAACATATCAACCCTGACATATAACCAAAAACGCCTTGGACAGAAAAAGCCTAAACCATCGGATTATTAAAATGTTATAGCAGCGCCTGACTCAAAATTAGCAAAAATGGAATATGAATCGGGTAATACTGGGACAAGTGACATATCCAGCATAGATGATTCCGATCATGTGAAACAAAACTTAGCGTGTAGTAAAGACAGGCCTCTCCTCCTCTCCTCTTAGGGTATTCTCTCTCCCCCCCCCCCCCCCCCCAAAAGTTCAAAATAGAAATGCCGCCTGTAAATTCTCCAAATAAGTGTGACGTTATCACCGATTTAAATACTGAAAGAATTTCCGATGGAACTGAATCTACATGGATTTAACAATTTGACATAAACATGAGTGATAAGAATATTTTACAGAATCATCAATGGTTAAACGACAAACATCTAAATGCAGTCATTCAAATACTAAGATCACCGTTTCCAAATATGAACGGTCTACAAAACACGAAATCAGCTCAATTCTTCATGGAAAGTAAAAAAAACAACAACATGGAATGTAAGAAGGAAATGTTCTCGTCAAATTCAGAAACCGTCAGTTCAGATACATTTTGACGGGACTTGCCATTGGACTGTTAGCGTGGTATCTGCCGAGGAACCAGACACGGTGTATTATTTTGACAGTTTAAGTGACAATTTGAAAAATTTGAAAATTAACGTTCAAATACAATTATCATAACTTTATCATAGTACGAATGGTCATGTTTCAATCAAATTTCCAAGAACACAGCAACAACCAAACAACAATGTCTGTGGTCTATTTGCTATCGCACATTCAGTCGATTTTTGTTTTAGCGATGGGACATTGAATTTTAAAAATTAATATAATATTTCAGAAATGAGAAAACATCTTTTTCATTGTCTTGAAAACGGGAAAATGTCACCATTCCCAAAAGAAAATATTAAAATACACAGATCTACATCCTTTCAAGGACTGCATAAAACAATAAAGATTAAAACAACCTGAACCGATTGGTTCAGTGTGAAAATAAAAAATATCTCAAATGGTATCACCAAGTATACGTTGGTATAAACAACTGTAAAAAACTATCATTTAATTTCTTGATGATGATGATAACTATTGATATAGTATGGCATGTGTCAGTCGCTGTAATAAACGCATTCACACACAGAGAAAGCAAATACCTATTGAGAGGGGGCGGGGAGACAAGAGAGAGATTTAGAGAGAAAGTTTTGCTACAATAATTTGTTTAACTATCATTTGATTAATATTAAGAAACACAAAACAGACAACAAATAATTATCAAATGCGTATTTCATTTAAAATGCTTATTTGCTAACAACACTGATGTATTAATCAAAAGATAAATAATTAATTAATTTTTTTAATTAAATCATTAAGTCCCCCTTAACCTAATTGGCTACAATTTGAGAAACCGTTACATCAAATATTAGAGAATATTAGAGAAATATAGGGATAGAATGAGACAAATAAAGACAATATTTTGTAAATATGGGTAAGGGAGCCTTCATTGGATAACAACATAACAAAAATAAAGTAAATGCGTAATTAAGATTTTAATTTATATAAAACTGCACAAATCAACCTAATTAAGCTACTACCTACTAAACGACTGTCTCGGAGACCGGCGGAGACCGGCGAAGACCGGAGACCGGCGACCGGAGACCGTCTTTTAGTAGACCCCAACGAAAAGGATGGTACTAAGAAGTAAATTTAGAGTGTGATATCATTAAAATTTATAAAAGTATTAAAATGAAGTTGATGACTTAGGAACCAGTTTAGTATACGGGTAATGTTCATGAATCCAGGTCTCTATTGACTATAGACGTTATATATGTATCAACTCCTCTAAAATATAGACAAGAAATTGATGAATAAAAAAATCACCGAGAAATGAAATAAATAAGTAGATAGCATGCCATTTGCTGTTATCAGATTTATATAATCTTGATATGATAAATGCCACTATAATTAACAAACTCCGCGACCTACTTATATAACATAAGTAATATAAATTTATTTATAATTATTTTTCAATATGATAGGAACTTTATCCTTTATTATTATTTTTAAAAGTATTGAAAGGTTTAATATACGGGTAAAATCACGAATCAGTTGCATTTATTAGAAATACTAAGAACAACCTACTTAGGACTGCTAAAATGATATTAATACAATGTAGTAAGAAGTTCTATAAGCTGATATTATCAATTCGATGAAAAGTATGAGATAAATCATTATCTGATTAACAATCGGAACGTATGTAACAGATACAAACTGTTACAACCCGAGACGTTATGAAGTTTGAAGTTAATTTAGTAAATATATTTATTTTACGTAGATTCTTCCACTAAAATAAATCCCTATCGAAGGTTCCTGGATTGGACCAGTTATTTGCGTCTGGGAAGGTCGTGAAGAATTCTTGCCTTCAACGGGGTTTGAACCCACAACCTTCGGAATCCGTAATCCGACACGTTACCACTGGACCACGGCGCCCTTTTTAATATTTTTTGTATTGTAATGTTTATTATTAATTTTAGGGCAATCGTGTTAATCATTTTGCAGATCTAAATGGTCGTGAGTTGAACCGCCTCGGCCCCCCCCCCCCCCCCCCCCTCTCTCGTCGGGAGTGAAAATGTGTTAATATCTGCAGACAAAAGTTCTAGTCCAACTAAGGAACCATTATTGATTGGAATTTCCGTAGATGTTTCCTGATAGGCTTCAAATTATAGTAATTAGTATGTCTGTAGGATTAGGAATTCTCTCTCATTCACAGATAAAAGAACATCAGAGGATCATAAAGTGTCTTTGATGTCATTAGAAAGTACATGCATACAAAGGGACAGGAAACATCTGAACATTAATATTTAAACAACTATACATCATATTACCAGCTCGATCACATTAAGGCACGGGATCAGGTGTAACAATATTTCTATTTTAAAAAGAGCAAAATGAATTACATTCAAACTTATCTTAGATATAAAAAAGTTTTGAAACAGACAAAACAAGAAAGAAAAAAACATCGTCTTAATTAAGAATATTTATTACTACCAGTATGGTCCCTAATTGATATAACTAATTGTTCAACATTTGATTCATTTTTATATCGTCAGTTTATGTTTACTGCATGATGGTAATTACAATAATAATTAACAAAAATAATATTGTATTGAAGCATCTCCTATCTATGAAAAAATCCTTAATATAACCAGCTAGTAAGATTGAGTGATAGACATCAATTACATGTGATACAAGTATTACATCGCCGGGCATTCTTTTTGTTAAAATAAAAATATAAACATACAAGTAATCATAAGTTAATACAAGCAAAGGACAGTCCTAACGCATGATCATGATTGTAATACTTTACAAGGAAATGTATCAACCATCTCAAGCTTTGTTATGTAAATATGCAATAAAAATGTTTATTTATTACCTTTATACACATGTATGTGAAAAATTACACATTTACATTAATGTATAAAACAGTAGAAAGCAAAATCATTATGTAGACATGGAGAAAGCATACTCATCAATAAAAAATAAATAAATACAAGAGCAAATAAATAATGAACAGAATGCAATTCTATTTTTAGGTTTTCGCCTCTGCAGGGCGAAAACCTATTGTTCTTCTTCTGTTGATTTTTTTTTTTTTTTTGTTTTTTGTTTTTCTATTATTTTTCCAAGTCCACCCATTTTTGTAGCCAGCCTAGCGGCCAGATGAGAAAAGCTACAGCTATGAAATTTTGGGCATGGAGTCATATTTATCTGAACTTGTGCCTAAATGGTCAAACTTTTCACTTTTATTTCTGATTTAGCCACTAGGGGGCGCAATGCATGTAATCTCTGTTTTGCTAATAACTAGAAAATTTGAAACCTGATTTAGATGCGGTTTTTTACATAATGTTCCTTGTTGACAGCCCAATCAAATATGATGGAAATCTCATCATCGAGCACTGGGGGGGGGGGGGGGGGGGGGTTTTTTTTTAGGAGAAGTTGAATGTTCAAACCTTGGAAAAAAGTGGACAAATGAGGGTAGGTCTACGAAAAACCTACCCATTTTTGTTAGAGATTAGATAGAAGAATTCTTCTGTTGGCTGCATACGATTTGCAAGACATATACGCACAAAATATATGGGGTGGCGAATTTAGGAAATGCGTGGTTTGTCCTCTAGAGACGGTCAAACTTCACTAAATTTTAGGAAAAAATAAAATTTAAAAAACATGTTTTTGTCGCTCCTGACTTTATTTTCTGTTCATTCTTCATGAAATTTTCACACGATATGTATTGTTATGTTTGAAACGGCCTCACAATTAAAAAAATAAAAAAAAACATTGAAAAGGTCAAGGTCATATTACGATTATTGTGTTTTTATTCGGCCACAAATAGCTACAAAACTAAAAATATTTCATTGAGAGTATATGGACAAAAGTTTTAGTTCTTAAAGAGCTCTTTCCAGTGATGTTTAGGTTTTGAAGATCGGACTTGATTTGGTCATTATACGGCAGTCCAAAGTTTGATCCTTTTTTTTTGGAATAATTGTAAATCAGGTTTTATGCTTCAAATTCTGATATATAAGAATAAAAAGTTCGACTTGTGCGACTAGTATACTTGATTGAACTATTTGCTGCTTTGCTAGGTACCTAATGGTAAAATTTTAATCAATTTTGTTTCTCATTTTGCCGCTAGGGGGCGCTTTTCTTGACGTCATTCTTTTGCTTATAACTAAAAAAAGTTGAAGTCCGATTCGAATGCGGTTTTTTGCATTCTGTTCCCTGTTGATAGCCTAATAACATATGATAGGATTCGAGGGTCCGTGTGGCTGAAAGCTTTTGAGCTACGGAAGGCTGAATGTTCGAACCTCGCAAAAAACTGTGCAAATGAGGGTAGGTCTACGAAAAACCTATCCGTTTTTGTTAGAGATCAGATAGAAGAATTCCGTCTCCTGCATAGCATTTGAAAGACATATACACACAAAATATATGGGTTTGCGAATTTAAGAAATACGTGGTGTGTCCACTAGAAACGGTCAAACTTCACTTAAATTTAGGAAAACCATAAAATTCCAAAAACATGTTTTTTGTCGCTCCTGACTTTATTTTTTGTTTAGTCGTCATGCAATTTTCACACGTTATGTATTGTTAAGTTTGAAAGGGCCTCACAATTAAAAAGTTAAAAAACATTGAAAAGGTCAAGGTCATATTACGATAATTGTGTTTTTATTCGGCCCAAAAGTGCTCCAAAACTAAAAATATTTCATTTAGAGTATATGAACAGAAGTTTTATTTCTAAATAGTTTTTTCGGATTATGTTTAGTTTTTGAAGATCGGACTTGATTTGTTCATTTTATGGCAGTCCAAAGTTTGATCCTTTTTTGGAATAATTATTAATAAGTTTTTGTGATATATAAGAAAAAGAATGTTCGACTAATGCGACTTATATACTTGTTTGAACTATTTGCTGCATTTCTAGGTACCTAATTGTAAATTTGTATCATTTTTTTTCTCATTTTGCCGCTAGAGGGCGTTTTGCTTAAAATCACTCTTATAACTCAAAACGTTAAAGTCTGATTGAAATCCGGTTTTCAGCATTTTGTTCCTTGTTGACAGCACCACAGAATGTGATGGATTTCAAAGTATAGGGCATGGGAAAATATTTGCGCTAGAAGAGGTTGAATGTTTTAACATTGCAAAAAAAAATAAAAAAAAAAATAAAAATAAATAAATAAAAAATGAGCAAATGAGAGTAGGTCTTCAAAAAACCTTTTCGTTCTGCTTCATATTGAAAATTGTGGCCGAGTTGATTAGGTTAAAAGCGAAAACCGAGATACCGCTTGCGGTTCTAGTTTTTTTTAGTTTTATACAATTGCATGTAAAGAGCAGTTATACTAATAAACAAGTGAATAACTGCAGTTATATCAATCATTAATATTTACCTAGCTTTAGACACGTGAAATATGTATTAGGTGCTTTGCACACGTTGGGGGATGCTGTCGACGCGGAAAATTACAGTTGTTACGGCCAGAATTGTCTCACCTGATTGATATTTGAACTCAGACGTTCTCTGGCCACCTTGATGAAGCCCCCTGACATCCTAACTGGACTAATGTCACTGCCCTTGTCTCCTCTTTATCCCCTCGTATCTCCCTCCGTACAAGCGTTCGTCTTGTCTTCTTGTCAGCTGTTGCCCATGGCTGCCTCTCTTGGGAACTTAAACCTTGTCTGTTCTTTGCAGTTTCTACTGCTTTGGCCACAGACCACTTTCGCCCAGTTCGAAGTTCGACACCAGCACTTCTTACTGCATGGTCCTCAGAGTCCTTCAGTGCCATGAAAGGTCATGCCTTGGCCACTTTGAACTCTTCAACAAGGGAAGATACTGGTATCTGGAGCTTCCCTGATGAAGTGTACAGGCCAACCGATGTAAAACTCGGGGATAAGCCAAAGCCAAGCTTCTTATGAACTTGTTTATGCTTCTCTCCAGGTCTTCCACTGTTGAAGTTGGGACTTCGTACACCATAAGGGGCCATAAGAGTCGTGGCAATAATCCATTCTGATACATCCAAACCTTGAACTTTCCAGTAACAGGTGTGGCATTTAATATATGCAATTCAGGACAGTTCTGCTGATCTTTCAGTAATTTAAGACCAAAATCACCATAACCTGAATCTAAGCATCATTCCCAATTTACCTTGCCTTAAACAACTAGTGACTTAGGTCGGCTGCTTAGAAAAAAAATGCCTGGTATAAAATAAATTAAGGTTTCCAAAAAGCTTGACTTGACTCTTTAAAGCAGCTCATTCACAGATCGACTAAAAATTCAATTTTTAACTAAGTGTGTGTATTATGTCTATCAATACCCATCTACAGATGCATGGTCACCCAATGTAACCATCAGTAACTGTAAAATAAAATGGGTGGTTTCCCCATCACTGGCAATACCGTCACAGATCTGTCACTTGGCTCATCACTTTTACTGTTCGCGCAAGTGCTTATTTCAATGAATCATTGGTGGAACTTTTGAAATCGCTACCCTGAACTGGTGGAGACACCATGTTGTGGCATCCGCTTTAGGGATACCGTTTTCTATTTTTGACCAATTTTGCAGAAGTTGCGTTGACAAAAAAACAACCAAAAAAAACCACGTTTTCCTGTATAATGTGAACTACACTCACAAACAATAACGAGGGAGAATGAAAACTTATATTTCAATTTCTACCGATAATCTGTAAACAAGCTGCTTTAAGTTACCCTGGTTTTGTATGGAATTAACACGATTGCATGTTTGCTTTACCTTTGAAGTGTACTACAAGCTGTCGGTCCTTTTATTGTATATGGCACAAAGGATTGTCCGGATTGATGTTGCTATCAACCCAAACAGTTCTCAATGAAGGAAATAAAAAACACAAACATCAATATAACCATATAATAGTTTATGATGTCATACTGTAAGCTTTTGTTCCTGTCAATATCAATTATCTGCACATGGAACCAGTTTAGTATACGGGTTATGTTCATGAATCCAGGTCTCTATTGACTATAGACGTTATATATGTATCAACTCCTCTAAAATATAGACAAGAAATTGATGAATAAAAATGCGTGGTTTGTCCTCTAGAGACGGTCAAACTTCACTAAATTTTAGGAAAAAATAAAATTTAAAAAACATGTTTTTGTCGCTCCTGACTTTATTTTCTGTTCATTCTTCATGAAATTTTCACACGATATGTATTGTTATGTTTGAAACGGCATCACAATTAAAAAAATAAAAAAAAACATTGAAAAGGTCAAGGTCATATTACGATTATTGTGTTTTTATTCGGCCACAAATAGCTACAAAACTAAAAATATTTCATTGAGAGTATATGGACAAAAGTTTTAGTTCTTAAAGAGCTCTTTCCAGTGATGTTTAGGTTTTGAAGATCGGACTTGATTTGGTCATTATACGGCAGTCCAAAGTTTGATCCCTTTTTTTCGAATAATTGTAAATCAGGTTTTATGCTTCAAATTCTGATATATAAGAATAAAAAGTTCGACTTGTGCGACTAGTATACTTGATTGAACTATTTGCTGCTTTGCTAGGTACCTAATGGTAAAATTTTAATCAATTTTGTTTCTCATTTTGCCGCTAGGGGGCGCTTTTCTTGACGTCATTCTTTTGCTTATAACTAAAAAAAGTTGAAGTCCGATTCGAATGCGGTTTTTTGCATTCTGTTCCCTGTTGATAGCCTAATAACATATGATAGGATTCGAGGGTCCGTGTGGCTGAAAGCTTTTGAGCTACGGAAGGCTGAATGTTCGAACCTCGCAAAAAACTGTGCAAATGAGGGTAGGTCTACGAAAAACCTATCCGTTTTTGTTAGAGATCAGATAGAAGAATTCCGTCTCCTGCATAGCATTTGAAAGACATATACACACAAAATATATGGGTTTGCGAATTTAAGAAATACGTGGTGTGTCCACTAGAAACGGTCAAACTTCACTTAAATTTAGGAAAAACATAAAATTCCAAAAACATGTTTTTTGTCGCTCCTGACTTTATTTTTTGTTTAGTCGTCATGCAATTTTCACACGTTATGTATTGTTAAGTTTGAAAGGGCCTCACAATTAAAAAGTTAAAAAACATTGAAAAGGTCAAGGTCATATTACGATAATTGTGTTTTTATTCGTCCCAAAAGTGCTCCAAAACTAAAAATATTCATTTAGAGTATATGAACAGAAGTTTTATTTCTAAATAGTTTTTTCGGATTATGTTTAGTTTTTGAAGATCGGACTTGATTTGTTCATTTTATGGCAGTCCAAAGTTTGATCCTTTTTTGGAATAATTATTAATAAGTTTTTATGCTTCAAATTGTGATATATAAGAAAAAGAATGTTCGACTAATGCGACTTATATACTTGTTTGAACTATTTGCTGCATTTCTAGGTACCTAATTGTAAATTTGTATCATTTTTTTTCTCATTTTGCCGCTAGAGGGCGTTTTGCTTAAAATCACTCTTATAACTCAAAACGTTAAAGTCTGATTGAAATCCGGTTTTCAGCATTTTGTTCCTTGTTGACAGCACCACAGAATGTGATGGATTTCAAAGTATAGGGCATGGGAAAATATTTGCGCTAGAAGAGGTTGAATGTTTTAACATTGCAAAAAAAATAAAAAAATAAATAAATAAAAAAATAAATAAAAAAATGAGCAAATGAGAGTAGGTCTTCAAAAAACCTTTTCGTTCTGCTTCATATTGAAAATTGTGGCCGAGTTGATTAGGTTAAAAGCGAAAACCGAGATACCGCTTGCGGTTCTAGTTTTTTTTAGTTTTATACAATTGCATGTAAAGAGCAGTTATACTAATAAACAAGTGAATAACTGCAGTTATATCAATCATTAATATTTACCTAGCTTTAGACACGTGAAATATGTATTAGGTGCTTTGCACACGTTGGGGAATGCTGTCGACGCGGAAAATTACAGTTGTTACGGCCAGAATTGTCTCACCTGATTGATATTTGAACTCAGACGTTCTCTGGCCACCTTGATGAAGCCCCCTGACATCCTAACTGGACTAATGTCACTGCCCTTGTCTCCTCTTTATCCCCTCGTATCTCCCTCCGTACAAGCGTTCGTCTTGTCTTCTTGTCAGCTGTTGCCCATGGCTGCCTCTCTTGGGAACTTAAACCTTGTCTGTTCTTTGCAGTTTCTACTGCTTTGGCCACAGACCACTTTCGCCCAGTTCGAAGTTCGACACCAGCACTTCTTACTGCATGGTCCTCAGAGTCCTTCAATGCCATGAAAGGTCATGCCTTGGCCACTTTGAACTCTTCAACAAGGGAAGATACTGGTATCTGGAGCTTCCCTGATGAAGTGTACAGGCCAACCGATGTAAAACTCGGGGATAAGCCAAAGCCAAGCTTTATGCTTCTCTCCAGGTCTTCCACTGTTGAAGTTGGGACTTCGTACACCATAAGGGGCCATAAGAGTCGTGGCAATAATCCATTCTGATACATCCAAACCTTGAACTTTCCAGTAACAGGTGTGGCATTTAATATATGCAATTCAGGACAGTTCTGCTGATCTTTCAGTAATTTAAGACCAATATCACCATAACCTGAATCTAAGCATCATTCCCAATTTACCTTGCCTTAAACAACTAGTGACTTAGGTCGGCTGCTTAGAAAAAAAATGCCTGGTATAAAATAAATTAAGGTTTCCAAAAAGCTTGACTTGACTCTTTAAAGCAGCTCATTCACAGATCGACTAAAAATTCAATTTTTAACTAAGTGTGTGTATTATGTCTATCAATACCCATCTACAGATGCATGGTCACCCAATGTAACCATCAGTAACTGTAAAATAAAATGGGTGGTTTCCCCATCACTGGCAATACCGTCACAGATCTGTCACTTGGCTCATCACTTTTACTGTTCGCGCAAGTGCTTATTTCAATGAATCATTGGTGGAACTTTTGAAATCGCTACCCTGAACTGGTGGAGACACCATGTTGTGGCATCCGCTTTAGGGATACCGTTTTCTATTTTTGACCAATTTTGCAGAAGTTGCGTTGACAAAAAAACAACCAAAAAAAAACCACGTTTTCCTGTATAATGTGAACTACACTCACAAACAATAACGAGGGAGAATGAAAACTTATATTTCAATTTCTACCGATAATCTGTAAACAAGCTGCTTTAAGTTACCCTGGTTTTGTATGGAATTAACACGATTGCATGTTTGCTTTACCTTTGAAGTGTACTACAAGCTGTCGGTCCTTTTATTGTATATGGCACAAAGGATTGTCCGGATTGATGTTGCTATCAACCCAAACAGTTCTCAATGAAGGAAATAAAAAACACAAACATCAATATAACCATATAATAGTTTATGATGTCATACTGTAAGCTTTTGTTCCTGTCAATATCAATTATCTGCACATGGAACCAGTTTAGTATACGGGTTATGTTCATGAATCCAGGTCTCTATTGACTATAGACGTTATATATGTATCAACTCCTCTAAAATATAGACAAGAAATTGATGAATAAAAATGCGTGGTTTGTCCTCTAGAGACGGTCAAACTTCACTAAATTTTAGGAAAAAATAAAATTTAAAAAACATGTTTTTGTCGCTCCTGACTTTATTTTCTGTTCATTCTTCATGAAATTTTCACACGATATGTATTGTTATGTTTGAAACGGCCTCACAATTAAAAAAATAAAAAAAAACATTGAAAAGGTCAAGGTCATATTACGATTATTGTGTTTTTATTCGGCCACAAATAGCTACAAAACTAAAAATATTTCATTGAGAGTATATGGACAAAAGTTTTAGTTCTTAAAGAGCTCTTTCCAGTGATGTTTAGGTTTTGAAGATCGGACTTGATTTGGTCATTATACGGCAGTCCAAAGTTTGATCCCTTTTTTTGGAATAATTGTAAATCAGGTTTTATGCTTCAAATTCTGATATATAAGAATAAAAAGTTCGACTTGTGCGACTAGTATACTTGATTGAACTATTTGCTGCTTTGCTAGGTACCTAATGGTAAAATTTTAATCAATTTTGTTTCTCATTTTGCCGCTAGGGGCGCTTTTCTTGACGTCATTCTTTTGCTTATAACTAAAAAAAGTTGAAGTCCGATTCGAATGCGGTTTTTTGCATTCTGTTCCCTGTTGATAGCCTAATAACATATGATAGGATTCGAGGGTCCGTGTGGTTGAAAGCTTTTGAGCTACGGAAGGCTGAATGTTCGAACCTCGCAAAAAACTGTGCAAATGAGGGTAGGTCTACGAAAAACCTATCCGTTTTTGTTAGAGATCAGATAGAAGAATTCCGTCTCCTGCATAGCATTTGAAAGACATATACACACAAAATATATGGGTTTGCGAATTTAAGAAATACGTGGTGTGTCCACTAGAAACGGTCAAACTTCACTTAAATTTAGGAAAAACATAAAATTCCAAAAACATGTTTTTTGTCGCTCCTGACTTTATTTTTGTTTAGTCGTCATGCAATTTTCACACGTTATGTATTGTTAAGTTTGAAAGGGCCTCACAATTAAAAAGTTAAAAAACATTGAAAAGGTCAAGGTCATATTACGATAATTGTGTTTTTATTCGGCCCAAAAGTGCTCCAAAACTAAAAATATTTCATTTAGAGTATATGAACAGAAGTTTTATTTCTAAATAGTTTTTTCGGATTATGTTTAGTTTTTGAAGATCGGACTTGATTTGTTCATTTTATGGCAGTCCAAAGTTTGATCCTTTTTTGGAATAATTATTAATAAGTTTTTATGCTTCAAATTGTGATATATAAGAAAAAGAATGTTCGACTAATGCGACTTATATACTTGTTTGAACTATTTGCTGCATTTCTAGGTACCTAATTGTAAATTTGTATCATTTTTTTTCTCATTTTGCCGCTAGAGGGCGTTTTGCTTAAAATCACTATTATAAATGAAAACGTTAAAGTCTGATTGAAATCCGGTTTTCAGCATTTTGTTCCTTGTTGACAGCACCACAGAATGTGATGGATTTCAAAGTATAGGGCATGGGAAAATATTTGCGCTAGAAGAGGTTGAATGTTTTAACATTGCAAAAAAAAATAAAAATAAATAAATAAATAAATGAGCAAATGAGAGTAGGTCTTCAAAAAACCTTTTCGTTCTGCTTCATATTGAAAATTGTGGCCGAGTTGATTAGGTTAAAAGCGAAAACCGAGATACCGCTTGCGGTTCTAGTTTTTTTTTAGTTTTATACAATTGCATGTAAAGAGCAGTTATACTAATAAACAAGTGAATAACTGCAGTTATATCAATCATTAATATTTACCTAGCTTTAGACACGTGAAAATATGTATTAGGTGCTTTGCACACGTTGGGGGATGCTGTCGACGCGGAAAATTACAGTTGTTACGGCCAGAATTGTCTCACCTGATTGATATTTGAACTCAGACGTTTCCTGGCCACCTTGATGAAGCCCCCTGACATCCTAACTGGACTAATGTCACTGCCCTTGTCTCCTCTTTATCCCCTCGTATCTCCCTCCGTACAAGCGTTCGTCTTGTCTTCTTGTCAGCTGTTGCCCATGGCTGCCTCTCTTGGGAACTTAAACCTTGTCTGTTCTTTGCAGTTTCTAATGCTTTGGCCACAGACCACTTTCGCCCAGTTCGAAGTTCGACACCAGCACTTCTTACTGCATGGTCCTCAGAGTCCTTCAGTGCCATGAAAGGTCATGCCTTGGCCACTTTGAACTCTTCAACAAGGGAAGATACTGGTATCTGGAGCTTCCCTGATGAAGTGTACAGGCCAACCGATGTAAAACTCGGGGATAAGCCAAAGCCAAGCTTTATGCTTTTTCTTCTCCAGGTCTTCCACTGTTGAAGTTGGGACTTCGTACACCATAAGGGGCCATAAGAGTCGTGGCAATAATCCTTCTGATACATCCAAACCTTGAACTTTCCAGTAACAGGTGTGGCATTTAATATATGCAATTCAGGACAGTTCTGCTGATCTTTCAGTAATTTAAGACCAAAATCACCATAACCTGAATCTAAGCATCATTCCCAATTTACCTTGCCTTAAACAACTAGTGACTTAGGTCGGCTGCTTAGAAAAAAAATGCCTGGTATAAAATAAATTAAGGTTTCCAAAAAGCTTGACTTGACTCTTTAAAGCAGCTCATTCACAGATCGACTAAAAATTCAATTTTTAACTAAGTGTGTGTATTATGTCTATCAATACCCATCTACAGATGCATGGTCACCCAATGTAACCATCAGTAACTGTAAAATAAAATGGGTGGTTTCCCCATCACTGGCAATACCGTCACAGATCTGTCACTTGGCTCATCACTTTTACTGTTCGCGCAAGTGCTTATTTCAATGAATCATTGGTGGAACTTTTGAAATCGCTACCCTGAACTGGTGGAGACACCATGTTGTGGCATCCGCTTTAGGGATACCGTTTTCTATTTTTGACCAATTTTGCAGAAGTTGCGTTGACAAAAAAACAACCAAAAAAACCACGTTTTCCTGTATAATGTGAACTACACTCACAAACAATAACGAGGGAGAATGAAAACTTATATTTCAATTTCTACCGATAATCTGTAAACAAGCTGCTTTAAGTTACCCTGGTTTTGTATGGAATTAACACGATTGCATGTTTGCTTTACCTTTGAAGTGTACTACAAGCTGTCGGTCCTTTTATTGTATATGGCACAAAGGATTGTCCGGATTGATGTTGCTATCAACCCAAACAGTTCTCAATGAAGGAAATAAAAAACACAAACATCAATATAACCATATAATAGTTTATGATGTCATACTGTAAGCTTTTGTTCCTGTCAATATCAATTATCTGCACATGGATTAAAAGTGGCTATGTAAAGTTAAAGTATAGCCAGCCACTATTGAAATTCTATATAGGTTCACTCACAACAGTTTTTCTCATATATCCATAGGTACTGACCATTATATTGTCAATATATGGCTGCAATAAAATATCAAAATTAACAGTTTTAACGTGTCTCTATGCTGTATTCATCTATATATAAGAGCCCTAAACATAGACTTTCTAAAGCATCTGATAGTCAAATATTGACAAAACAGAACAGTAATAATCTATAAAATAAGATTCAAATATGAAAACAAACAAATGTTAACAATAAAATGAATAAAAAATAACTTGGAATAAAAAATTGATCTCGATTGAATAGCACCTGCTATTCTGTTCAAAGCATTGTTTAAGTCTTGTAAACTTGTCAAGTGTTAACTAAAAATAAATCAATAATGGATATGAAGACAGTATAAAATCTACTAGCATATATATCTATAGAGAGAGAGAGAGAGTCCCTGGTATATCTTAAGCCTTTGCCTCATAGAATCATTTTGATAGATTGGCAAACATAGCACACCCAGATCAGACAGCTTCTACCAGAGGCTGTCTAATAAGAATGTCCTCTATTTGTTCATACAGTATTGTAGGTCAGAGTCTAGACAAGTCTGCATGGCAAAGAAAAAATCTGTTGTTTCATATAGTTTAAAAATAAGTAAACTGACATTCATTAAGTCCTAAATTTGTACATGAATATTCATGAGGTAAAGATTTAAAGATACACAAAGATCTGATGTTTTCAGAAAAGGAGATTAATATCTTTGCATTGCTACATCCTGTCTCAATACACATCACTTTCCTTTACATTAACATACAATATGTCAATTCATGTTTTAATTTTGTACTACTTTTCTAGTAAGAAATGATTTTGCTTTTTAACAAATTTCCTTAACCTAAAATACCCATTTTCTGCTTTGTTTGGTGGATTCTGACAAACTGTGCTTAAATGTGTGTTCAGTTCTTATCTCAATGTTACTTTATTTTGTCCTATCTCAAAATTACCATATTCTGTTCTTGAATACTGTCTTTACTTCAACAATGTTGTATCCATCTCACTGTTGCTTTATTATTCATACTCAATTTTTTTTATCATAATTAATTTATTGCATATATCTCTACATAACCCTCTCATATCATTTTCTGTCCTTAACTCAACATTAACACAGTTTGCCCTTATCTCCACATAACCATAGTATGCCTTAATCTCAATAAAAATGTCTTTCCTTTATCTCAGTATTATTATATAATTATGTATTATATCCCAATACCATAACTAGATAGGTATTGCATGCACTCAAGCTGTTGTCAGAGGAAGGGAGAGCATCAATTGATCAAAATTAAATTTCAAGAATTAGATAAGCTGGAGCTATAGTTCTTATGCTGGAATGAATTTATTATATGGTATTGAAGTTGTGCTCAAGACATTTTTGTGTCACCTGCTGTAAGCAGAGGTTACACATAGGGATAACTTTTCCATTGTCTGTATGTCCCGTCTGTCCGTCACACTTTTCCCGTCACACTTCAGCAGGTGACACACATTTTCCTGAGAACACTCTCTTTTCATAAAATAAAGCAAGGAGATATTTAAAGAATGAGATACTCTAGAGTTACAGTTCTTGTGCACTGTGCTTCTACACCTCATTAGGTATCCATGTTCCAAATATAGAGTACTGAAGTAATGCTCTGGTCAAGAAAGTGTAATGATGACTACGTAGCCACCAACAGACAAAGTGATCCCTATGTGTCATCCATGCTATGCAGGTGACACAATAATTAGATTAAATCAAAACAAGTTTAATTGCTCATCCCAGTATCATCAGCCTAAATATAGCCATAAATCTCACTTTAGATCTCACCTACAATTTCCAAAATTGTCTTGGCCAAGTTTCTTCAATTTCTAACCAGTGATGGCAGAGCCATTTCATGCAAATTGTTGAGATACACCATAAAAGACGCAGGGTGATCATAATACCTCGAACTGAGTACACTGCACTCAGGTGAACTAACAATCCTTATTTGATTAATAATTTTGCCAGTGAATATGATGAGAAACTGGAAATACACGTGTAAAAGAAGATGGATTTAAAATCAAACTAGAACTATCACTAAATGTGATTAATACCCCCGCAATACTGCTTTAGAAATGATGAAGTTATTAGGATTAAGAAGAAGAGTATGAAAAAGACATTTTTACATTAGTTTTTTTTCCAGATTTTTGGCCGGGTTACACAGGTTGTGCTTGACCATTGTATGAAATTGTTTTGAATTCCAACCAGTAGTTTTAAAGTTAAGCTCCGGACAAGGAAAAGTAACAAAGGGCAATAACTCTGTAATTACAATAGATAGAGTTATGGTTCTTGTGCACTGCACTTCCTCTTATTGTGGTTGACAATTGTATGAAATTGTTTTGAATTCCAACCAGTTCTTTTCAAGTTATGCTATGGACAAGGAAAAGTAACAAAGGGAAATAACTCTGTAATTACTCTAGATAGAGTTATGGTTCTTGTGCACTGCACTTCCTCATATTGTGGTTGACCATTGTATGAAATTGTTTTGAAATCCAACCAGTAGTTTAAAAGTTATACTCTGGACAAGGAAAAGTAACAAAGGGCAATAACTCTGTAATTCCTATAGATAGAGTTATGGTTCTTGTGCACTGCACTTCCTCTCATTGTGCTTGACCATTGTATGAAATTGTTTTGAAATCCAATCAGTATTTACAACTTATACTCCGGACAAGGAAATACAAAGGAAAACTCTGTAATTCTTAGATAAGTTATGGTTCTTGTGCACTGCACTTCCTCATACTGTGGTTGACCATTGTATGAAATTGTTTTGAAATCCAACTTGTACTTTTCAAGTAATGCTCCGGACAAGGAAAAGTAACAAAGGGCAATAACTCTGTAATAAGTCAAGCTGGAGTTATGGTTCTTGTGCACTGCACTTCCTCTCCATGTGCTTGATCATTGCATGAAGTTGTATTGAATTCCAATAATGCAACGGACCGCTGGACCGACCGACCGACCAACCGACCGACCCCCGGGTGACTCCTATATACCCCCCCAAACTTCGTTTCGGGGGTATAATGAGCGCTGTGACTATGACCCCAACCAAGTAATGTGACCTTGACATTCAAGGCTATCAGGTTCTTGTTTGTGACATATTGTCTTGTGCTAAGGAGCACTTGTGCCAAGTTATTTCAAAACATGACCATACACAATAAAATTTACAGTCGGAACAAGATTTCTTTCACATACAGACACACACAACCACACACGGACAGGAGTAACACTATATGCCCACCACTATTTCATGATGGGGCATAAAAAGTATCTCTAAATCTGAATCCTATTTGCTTGCAAACCTTTAACAAACATCTGACTGAACACAAGTTATATAATCCAATATAAAATATTTATCAGGACTGAATGCATGAACACTGACTGAAGTATACTTCACATGTCAAAAACCATAAAAACACAACAATAAAACTAACTTTAGAACAGCTTTTGTGGCAGGAAATGTCAGGCACAATCTACTACATAATGGTCCTCTATAGTGAACTACTGTTATGAATGAGTATCATATTTGATTATTCTATGTAGCTAAGCACTGGAAAATACCCTAAAACATTTAATAGAAATATCATTTCATAAAAAATGATTTTTTTTACATTCTCCCATGTTTGATCTTGTGCAAAATAGTGACCTATTGCAACATGTGTGATTCACAATTAAGAATAGTGACATACCTGTATTAATAGGTATAAGATTATGAACTATAGATTGCGACCAACCCTTTACCCTATGAATATTCAAATAGAAACCAATATACTGAATTTAGAATTGTATAAGAAACAATGAATTTTCTTTGCAGTTTAGAATATGAGCTTCAATAATGTATGAGCAAACAAAAGACACTGATCAGACAGTGATCTGGGCATGCTCTGTGAAGGTTAAACCTTACTGTTTTGACATTTTGTGACATATGTACATCAGGCTTGTATTACACAATACATCTCAAATCAAGTGTCTTCCATGTTCTAAATATCAATAAACCATTCAGCAAATAGTAGACATTTTGTATTATCTTGTTATGCATAAACATTATTATGCTTATAAAATGTTACTAAATATCATTTTCATTTTCTTGAAAGCTAAAAAGAAATGAGCTGAGGAGAAGAAACAACAAAAAATAAATTTGGATTTTGGTGAAACACAGGCTTGTAGAATTGGAAAGTTTGTGGAAAGGGCAGCTCCAGTCAAAGCCACATAAATATGCAACAATTCTTCAAGTGGTAGGAATTTCAACATGATTTACTAAATTTACTCATAAATAACAACAGTAATAAGATTACGTATAACCCAAGTACATCACCAACTAAGCAACTAGTACAGATAAGTAGGTTTATATTGAGCTAACAATTTTGTAAGAATGTGTATATGTGTAGGCTAAAATATATATGGTGAACAAGTCTAAACTTCAAAAGTATTTTTTTCTCCTCATTTTTTCTAAATCTTGTTATCTGTAGACTGACAATAGGTACTATAATTTTTGCTGTTGTTTTTATACAAAGAGAGAAAAAATGAGTTTATTTGGGAATAAATAACCTGGAGATTTAAAACAGTGCTGGCAAATGAGACTGCCTGCCATTACATGATGTAGCACTCTGATCCCAATATACAACAAGAGAATTGGTAGAACCGCTGGATGCTCCCCAAATAAATGCTAGTTCCAAAAGAGCTTTTTTAAAAATATTTCTTTCAAATATGTGTGCTCATCTAAATATAATAACACAGTATTACAAAGGAAAAAATATGTATGACAAAAGGCAGCAAGAAGGCATCAGAGACAATGGAGTTTTTGTTTTTTGAGTATCAAGAACTGCATTTTTGTGTACTGCACATCAACACAAGTTATGCCCCAGAAAAACTGAAGTATGAAAAATAACAAAGGGCAATAACTCCTTAATCATGAAAAACAGAGTTGCAGCTCTTGAACACTGCACTTCACCTCATTGATATCTATCTACCTATTAAGTTTCATATTGATACCTCATATACTTTTTGTGCTATGCTCCGGACAAAATTTATGTATGAAAAATAACAGGGGGCAATAACTCCAAAATTATGCTTAACCGAGTTGTGGTTCTTGTACACTGCACTTCTCCTCATTAAGATTTATCTACCTATAAAGTTTCATGTTGATACCTCTTATAGCTTTTGTGCTATATTCCAGACAAAATTTAAGTATGAAAAATAACAAAGGGCAATTACTCAAAAATTATGCTAAACAGAGTTGTGGTTCTTGTACAATTCACTTCTCCACATTGAGATCTACCTACCTATGAAGTTTCATGTTGATCTTCTCCTACTTTTTGTGCTATGCTCTGGTCAAAATATAAGCATGAAAAATAAAACAAGAGGGCCATGATGGCCCTGAATCGCTCACCTGAGTACCATTGCTTCAACTGATGTCAAGGTTTTTAAACAGACAAGGATTCTGATATAACTTAATCTAAAACATTTTACCCCTGACAATACTACACACCAAATATCTAAGCAATGGGCCATATGGTTTCAGAGAAGACTTGGGCGCAGGGTCATTTATCACCGTAGGGCCAAGACTTTGAAAATCTTGGTAGTGGCCCATAAGATGATGCTTCATACCAAATATCTAAGCTCTAGGCCTTATGGATTCATAGAAGAAGATTTTTTAAGATTTTCCTATATAACTCTATGTAAAACAAGTGACCCCTGGTGCGGGGTCATTTATCACCATAGGGCTATGATTTGTACAATCTTGGTAGTGGCCCATAAGATGATGCTACATACCAAATATCTAAGCTCTAGGCCTTATGGATTCATAGAAGAAGATTTTTTAAGATTTTTCTATATAACTCTATGTAAAACAAGTGACCCCTGGTGTGGGGTCATTTATCACCATAGGGCTATGATTTGTACAATCTTGGTAGTGGCCCATAAGATGATGCCACATACCAAAAATCAAAAGGTTAGGCCTTGTGGTTTCGGAGAAGAAGATTTTTTCAAGTTTTTCCTATATTAGCCTATGTGAAATCAAGTGACCCCTGGGGCGGGGCCAATTTTGACCCCAGGGTCATAATTTGTACAATCCTGGTAGAGAGTCATAAGATCATGCTACATACCAAAAATCAAAAGGCTAGGCCTTGTGGTTTCAGAGAAGATTTTTTAAATTTTCATTTTTAAAATCTATTTTTAGCTCCTGTGACCTAATTATGCGATGGACCAGAACCATTTATACAACTTTAGTAGAGCTTCATCCAAGGAACATTCCTGCAAAATATTTTTCAAATTGGCCAAGCCGTTTAGGAGGAGATGTTGTTTGAAGCAATTGTTGACGCCGGACGCACGGACGCACGCACGGACGCACGCACGGACGACGGACGACGGACAAAAGGCGATCAGAAAAGCTCACCTTGAGCACGTTGTGCTCATGTGAGCTAACAAGAGGGCCAAGATGGCCCTAAGATATATTGCTTTCATTGCCTTTTACAACATAGTCATACTGAATACAAAATCCATGCAGAAGAACAGCCATATAATCTGAATTCCACACAAAAAGTTTACATGTGGTAAAAAAAAATCAATTTAACCCTAGCGTGTGCCCATTTTTGACCCCAGGGTCAGGATTTGAAAACTTGGTTCAGGTCCACAAGGCCATGTTACAGATCAAATATCTAAACCCATGATCTTGTGGTTTCTTTTAAAAATCTTTCCTATGTAAGTCAATTGACCCCTGGGGCGGGGTCAATTTTGACCCCAGGGCCATGATTTGAACAAACCTGGGAGATGTTCATAAGGCCATGTTACACAATAAATCTTAACTCCAGGCCTTGTGAATTCTGAGAAGAAGAT
>CM037785.1:44306898-44356898 GCA_021229015.1 Solen grandis
TCGTTTATTTGGAAACAATTTCTTACAACTTACACTAATCCCTTTTGACTGTTCCTGGGTAGAACCAGTACTTGGCCTGGTAAGACTATGAACAATAGCTCTCATATTCTTCGAATAGTCGAGCTAAAAATCCTTGCCCCAACAAGGTTTAAACCCGTAACCTTTAGATCAACAATCACATTCATCGAGTATACATCTACTATAGTATTGATATACAGCACCTTATGTCCACTACAGAGATAAATCAATTACTAGAGGCCTGAGACTTGAAACAATAGAAGTAAACCTTGTTAAATCATTATACTGACATTAAATTTGGTTGAAACTACATTAACCCTTTCCCTCATAGAGGACACCATGAAAAGACCTATGCAAACAGCATAAAACCAGATCAGCCTGCGAGTAACTCGCAGGCTGATCAGGTTTTATGCTGTTCGCTGCTCCTCAGTGGTCTGGAAATGAGGATTTTTTAATTAAATTTGGTAAGGTTTAACTGTGGTTTTCTGCAGATCAGGCTTTATGTGATACCTGTTGAGTGCGTCAAAATGAGTATATATGAGGGAAAGGGTTAAAGGCAAGTTTGTTGGCACATTTATTCTGGATCTAGAAGTCAGCCCTTGGAACAATTTCCCATAAGATTTTATTTTTTATGTAGATGGTGTTGGAAAAGGGAGACATTTTGTGATTAACTATGACACAGAGTGCATGTATGTTTCTTGTATCAGTATCTATGACTAGAGCTTTCATCTAGGTAAATGTTAAATACAAAGTTCCAATTTGATTTGACAGTTTAGGTTGTGTATTTTTCTGGCATTGCTATCTACCACAAGTTTTGACCTTCTTAAACAGATCAATCAAAAGTGTAAAATAGAAAAGGTCTCCTTTCCCAAATGAAAAAATACATGTATCATAATTCCATTGGTTAAATTTGGCAACAATGTGCAAAAAAGCAACAATATTGAGGCACTAGTAAAATCAACAATGTATTAATGTATCTTATTTCTCTTGTAGCGTAATCAACAAGCATACTGTCTTAAAAGAAGCAAAAATATAGATAATAAGAGTGAGACTGCAATTATAAGTAAAACATGACTTGAAACGGTAAAATATGTCAGATTTTCTATTTAATGAACTGTTTCTTAACTGTGTGCAGGAACCATCAAGAGAGATTAGAATAAGTTGTAAGAACTTATTTCCAAATTGATGTAAAATTACTAAGAACTATCACTTAAAGTGATGAATATTCCTGCATCCCATTTTGTCTTCATGTGATGTAAGTGTAGAATAGGAAGCGACATCATGTTACATGATGTAAAGTGACCTGATAAAATGTGCCTGGAAAGCCTAGTGGTAACGCGCTTCGCTTCTCATTATTGCGTCCCAGATTTGATTCCTGGTCACATATGTGAGAGGGTACAGTGGTCGCTCGTCCAACCATGTGAGTTTTCTCCGGACTCTCCAGTTTTCTCCCACAAACATGACCACATCAGCCACCCCCAGAGCCATAGAGAGTGATTAATATAAGTTGTGTGAACTTGTTTGGAAATCGAAGTTAAAAAAAATAAAATAAACAATATAATTCCTATATAGGCCTTTCTGTTCTATGAAGCGGGAGGTAGGGGGTATAATAACTTTTTACTTTCTTTTTAAGGATATTTTTTATCTACATTGTGATATCCATAGGCCTCTTGTAATGATTTAATTAGATTAACAGATACTAAACTGTAATCAAATTGAAGGCTGCAACAAAACCGTTTCATCTCCTTCTATTTTATGCACTTAGACAAGTTGGGGTCAGCCCTTAAAATGTGATGATACAAAAAAAGCACTTTGACACTCTATGATTTTGAATACAAAAACACTAAAGGTGCCAGGTACGTGTAGATAGATTTATACAGGAGGTATTAAACCTCTCTTTGTTACACAAGTCATACAGATTACACACAAACATATATATATATATATATATATATATATATATATATATATTATAAAACCAAATATAAAAAAGCAATGCCACACCTTTAATAGATAGAATTATAATACAACCATATAACTATAATCTTTATGTACAAAAAAAAAATGAAATGTACATATTTTGGAAGCAAATGCCAATATCCAATAAAAATTGTACAAAAAAAAATAGACCATCTAAAATTATCATAAAATAAACTTAAAATTTTAAAAAAAATTTATTTCAAATGCTACAAATGCCATTTCAAAGATCTTTAATCAGAAAAATTGCAATTTCAAATATATATTTTTTAGAGTTTTAAGGAGTTTTAGAACGCTGGTTATTTTTAAGATATCTTATATGCTCTCATACTTAAATCATAACACTGAGCAATCAATCAGAAATCGCCATTGCTGGAAAGACAGGGGGATGTGTGCAATAAACCAAATGAAAATAATACACAAACATGAAAAATATTAACATTTTTCTATTATGATGTAAATGGAATTTGGTAAAAAAAAACAACTACCAACATTTAAATTGAAAAAAAAACTCATAATATTCTAAAACTTTACATGTCTGCATTCCATAAAACATCTCAAAATGATTTTTTTTTCTGTAAGAGCATTTTACTGATATCAAGTATGCAACATTCCTAATCTTGACCTCAATAAATGAGGGGATTCTAGGTTTTCAAAATTTTGAGTTGAGGAAAATCAAAAACATGATTCTTAACTTTTATCGGCTAAATAAAAATCTCATGCAAAAAAAAAAATATTTCAAATTTTCACAAGCAAACATTTAATTTCCCTTGTACCATTAACATTTTATATCTAAATTATATTGTATCCTTTGCCATATAAAAACTTGATATAAAGGAAAACTACCTATAGAACCAGTACAAAACCAGCCTGTAAGTTACTGGTGGACAGATCTAACCCCCCTAATTCTAAAAAAATACTAAAGTGCGACTTCAGGCCCAAACTAAAATATGGCTACTGGATATATAGGGATTAAAGTATATTTGAGATGAATTAACAACATTTAAACCTGTTGAGTTTGTGAATTTATTTCAGTTTGGCATATCTTGAATTTCACCAATCTTAAATAACAATGGAATGTATTCCATTATTCTTGTTTCATAAATTATTTCAGTTTTTTTTTTTCATTTCCTTTGGGAACTTTGGCTAGACATACGATTTGTATAAAAAAAAAATTCCATTTATACAAAAAGCTGTCTGCTTAAAGCAGGTTGACAGCAGAGAAAAGATTGCCAATGTCGGAGATTAATCTGTATATCTCAAACTCCGGCACACTGGATTGGCTCTGCCCTCCTACACTGTCACACTGAGTTACCATGTGACCATGGTGTGTACCAAGAGTCACACTATTTATTACCTGCAATTTATCTGAAACTCATCTATTTTTTCGACTCACTGTGGCAAAGATCTGTGCGAGATCTGCATTGGAGATTGTGTATATCTTACATAATTGACCTTCCCAAAGTTTACTAATATATTCAAATGTCATCATTTGATTATCCAGTAGCTACACTGGGATATCATGTGATCAATTGGTTGACTTGTTTTCACAAAAGAATACATGTCTTTGTGATACTGTTGCTTAGCAGTCAACCCTGCAAAGGAAGGAAACTAATCTTTTAAAAGCAGGTGAGGCAAGGCTTCAATTTTAATTGAAAAGGTCCATTATTTTCACATCCCTATTTAACTTTGGCTGCTAAATCTGCAAGGGCCTGGCTGATGTCCAATACCACAGGGGAAGAGTTCAGATGTGTCCCAAATGAGAAGCAGTTTCCCCCTCCGCCCAAAAGAAGAATCTTGCCATCGTCAAGGGCAACGCTGGTATGTCTATGTAACATGACCAGCTGACCTTTATCAGCAGGCTGGAAAAAAAAGTCAATATATCTTAATCTGTCACATATTCTGCATAATGTATTATGAATATGTGTAATACTTATGCAAATTAAGTAATCTGAGTTGGCTCCCCTTGTCTTCAAAATGATTTATACTTCTGTTATTTTATCATTCATTGCCAGGTGGGCAAAAAAATGGTTTTAAGTTATGTGTCCATTTTTGCCAAAATTCTTTCTTGCCAAAGATTGCTTAGGGGCCTTAACCCTTTCCCTCATAGAGGACATCATGAAAAGACCTATGCGAACAGCATAAAACCAGATCAGCCTGCGAGTTACTCGCAGGCTGATCAGGTTTTATGCTGTTCGTTGCTCCTCAGTGGTCTGGAAATGAGGATTTAATTAAATTTGGTAAGGTTTTCTGCAGATCAGGCTTTATGTGGTACCTGAGTGCGTCAAAATGAACAAAGGTAAATAGGCTATCTTTATGATATTATAAAGTAAATTATCTCATCAGGATGGGAGTTTGTACCAAGTTTGCAATAAGTTTTCCAAATAATTTCACTGCACTAAGTACTAGTACAACTCAGGAACCATCAAACAGGACATGTAGTATAAGTAGCAAAACCTAGTTTCATAAGACAGACGTTGAAATAACAGGTCAAGAGTGTGTTACTTACAGGAAGAGCATATTCTCCAGTAATGCCTGATGGGATATGGACCACAGCCACCCCTGGGGGTAAAGCAGAAAAACTGATCCCACCCACCAGAACCAGGTAGTCTCCAAACACATTGGCAGTGTGTGAATATCTGAAATAAACATTATAACAAAAATATATAGTTTTTCTTTAAAAAAAAAAAAAAAAAAAAAAAAAAAAAAAAGTGAAATGTGGTGGGAAAAAAATGCTTGATTCCTACAAAAACAACATTATAAATTTTTGTTTTGTTACATTATTAGTATGTTTATATTAAAGCAGACAATGCAATAAGCCTAAAAGAAGTTATTACTCAAATACAAGAGATGGAATAAAATTTTAAGATTTCAACAGGAAATTAATAAATTGTCTATTATTTGTCTAATACATGTATATCAATTTAAATTATGGAAGAATCTATCATCTATAGACACATGATGTCGAAAATTATGGTTAAACAAATCTACAACAACTGCTGCTTTGAAATTGATGGTTTTCTTTGCAAGAGATTAAAGAAAAAAAAGTACTTGGCATTGCATTGACTTTCACTCATAGTGTTCCAAACTGTAAATACAATGTACAGAAGACTGACTTACTGCTGCCTCCATGTAATATCATGCCCAAAATAAATGACATGATAACATACACTGTCACAAGATCCTGACACAGAGATGCACAGTCCTTGAAGTACCTTTATGCTGTCAGAGAACTGGATCAGTATTATTTTAATAACACTAAAAGTGAAGACCCATTTCAACACCTTAAACAACATTAACAACACTAAAGTGGGGACCCATTTTAACACTGTAAACAACATTAACAACACTAAAGTGGGACCCATTATAACACTGTAAACAACATTAACAACACTAAAGTGGGGACCCTTAACACTGTAAACAACCGTAAACAACATTAACAACACTAAAGTGGGGACCCATTTTAACACCGTAAACAACATTAACAACACTAAAGTGGACCACATCTTTTTTTTTTTTTTTTTTTTTTTAACACTGAAAATGTATGCCCCGACTTTCCCAAATAGATCATATAAAGTATAACAAACAATATCATATGATAATTTGAACAGACCAAGTTAACCATGGACTGCCTAGTATCTCAGTGTAGCTATTGGATAGCCAGTAAGTCAATTTTATTACATCTGAAAACACTGAAAATCTCCATTTTATGTCAGCAGTGAACATTAACAAAGTCATGACTTGGGGTCCATGGTAAGAACACTCGCAATACAAGGAGCGTGTAGTAACATATCTACAGTGTGCTAATAAAGAGTTGATTTAAATTACCTGGCATTAATGTCACAAGTCAACTGACTCCACTTCCCACTGGTTAGATTCAGAAGGTGCACAGTGTTCAAAGGTCGCAGGTCATGATCAAGACCCCCAGCAATGATCATGTGACCATTCCAGAAAGAGGCTGAGTGTGACTGCCTAGCCACCGGTTCTACTCCATTTGTTTCAAGCTGAAATAGAGAAGAAATAGGATAATGTTGCAAGACAGGTCAAAATATGTTCAACAAGAAAAGCAAGATGTAATCTACAGCATTGTGATACATGTACAATCCATCCATTTCTATAATAGTTTACATGTTGAGGGATGGCTCTGGTATTGGCCCTGTTATTTGTCTAAGGGAAGTCATATTGGGCTAATACGACTGTCCAAAGGAAAAATAACAGGGCCAGTATCAAATCACTCTTATGGCAATTCTATTACATAAGTATTATTCTCTTCGTTAGCCAATCAAATTGCAGGAAAAGCAGGGCCAATAAGTAATATCAGCTTATGGCCCCGGTCCAACAGTGATTTTTTTTTATTGGCCTGCTTATTGAGATCGTAAGTGTATTATTGAAAAGGCCTCTTTAAATGTTACAGAGCTCATAAATAATAGTTATGTAATAAAATATGTTACACTATTGAAAAGCCAGACTAAAGTTCGACTAACAATACTTAGCCAGGGTTCACACTAACTCCTTACTGGACACAAATGATTTGGAAAAGGGCTCTTGTTTTCCTGAGCAGATCCTACAGGATTCAACTGTTTGGCAGATATTTGATTCTTGTTTTCAGAATCATGGAGAAAGTCCAGGTCCAGAAGTTATAAAACTTTTTCCAGCTCAACTCAGTTTGAGACTGAAACTTGGTTTGCTTATTTTATGTATATCAAAACAAATTGAGTAACTTTGGTAGTGAATTTATGTAAATTGTAGTATGGGCTAATTGTGGAACAGAGAAAGTATAGCAAAATTTGAAAAATTTAACTGACTAGTACAATTAAACTTTGAGTTCAAACCCGAGTTGAGCACAAAAATGTTTATAACCTCGGGGCCTGTTACGGATAAGTATGCCTCAATAATGTTTTCAATTATTCATGCTTCCCTAAAAAAAATACAAAACTCTTTCATTTCAGAATGAATATAGTTAATGTTCCTCTGTAGAGTTAACTCTTTATGACTACTATGTCAATTATTTGAATATTTTTGTAAAAAAAGAATGGTTAAGTCAAATTGGTAATATCTGTAATAGCTCAATTAGGTAAAAACTTAATAACAAGAAAAGTTGCCTTGTTTATTTTGTATAAGGATAAACTCATACCTTGTTTTCTTTACTATGCAATTTTTGTGCATATATCCTAAAAATATGCATTTTGAGAGCCTTTTAAATTTTGGAGCAGAAATAACAAAATTATAAGAAATTAAAATTTCTGCTCTTATGTAATTCATATAAATATGTCTGAATCACCCTTCAAAATGGCCACAAAGAGTAGGGATATTCACTGAAGCAGGAACTATGTACAGAGGGATGAACATGAAACTGTTTTAAGTGCATAAAGACCAAGTAGCAAGAGTCTGATACTGATCAAGGATAAATGTTCTGTCTTTGCTAGGTATTCAAGCTGTCTTTGACTCCCACCCAACACCCTGTCCCTTGTGACACCAGCCCAGAACTGACCTGTGACCAGACACCACTGGCAGTGTTAAGGTTGCAACAGTCCCCAAGCGCCATCACCGTCTGATTTCGTCCACCATACACAGTCACATACTCTGTCCCTGCAATAACATACAACTGCACAATCACCTATTCTGTCAATGTGATGACATATAATAACTGCTGTCACCTATTCCATCATTGCAATCAAATACATTTGCACAGTAACATACTCTGTCCCTGTAATCACATGCAAATTTTCACAGTTGCTGCTTGCATACATGTACTCTGTACCTGAAATTTCATACAATTGCAGTCACATATTCTGTCCCTGTAATCACATGCAATTTTGAAATACCTTTTAGCTGTTTATTCTACAGGTAAATCATATCACCAATTTATTCTTATAATCAATCCTGAATTATCGACTGGTATAACGTTGCCTACAACTTTTTAGAACTTGGATATCAAATATGTTTTGCTAACATCATATTCTTTGCTCTATTTACCTATCACAAATATATCACATAGAAAAGACTGAAAAAAATTGAGGAAAGAGTATATTATGTTTTGTGAATGTAATGTAGTTAAATGCGTTATAGTGAATACATGACAGGTGGTATCTTAAACAAACCTTGACTGTCCATCCATTCAATGGCTGTATGTCTCCATCTTTCACTTGGAAAATCGCCATCCGTGTTTAGGACACTACACTTCACACGCATCACAGTCTCACAGGCTTTTCCATCATCCAGATTTAAATTCATCACATTTTTCACAAGATCAGATTCTTCCACAAGCTTGCTATTAGAATCTAAGCCACAATTCATTTTCTTACCTTTATTATTACAAGCACTCAAAACACTTTCAGAATTATTCAACTTCGGGGACTGGTTCGAGATATCTTTATTTTCTTTATCAGAATTAGACAGACTATCGTTTACAAATTTATCAGAATTCCGTGGAAATTCACATGGCATAGAATTCACATTCTTTGACACACTGCATTCACAATTCATAACACTTCCTTTGTTTTCTTGGAACTTTTCTGTTTCTTCACTAAAAATATTATCACAGGTATTAAAAAACACAAAACAACTGGTGAACCCAATGTGGAGTAAATACACGTATTAAATCAGAGATAGAACATTATTGTTGACATTTTCTAAAACACGATCAACAAGAGTTGAATTCCACTTGCTATTAAAGCAATATGTAAAAAAAAAAAAAACAGACTTTAAATCCACTTGCTATTAAAGCAATACTTAAGAAAACAACCAGACTGAATTTCACTTGCTATTAAAGCAATACTTAAGACACATTCAACCATTACTGTTTTGCTAAATATTCAAATACATGACTTTGTTAACAGACATTCATTACCACCTAAATAATAACTCACAATATTTGATAAAAAATGACATATCTGGATATTTTTCATTAAAGAAACAAAGCTACATTCGAATGAACACCATGCCCCAGGGGGGGGGGGGCCTTAGACCTTTGGAGTCAAAGGTCATTCGAAAGTCAATGTCACCTGACGGGTAGAGCTCATCAAGGTGCAAGCACCTGTGAAGTTTGGAGGCTGTAGGTGGTAGGACTTCTGTGTTATGATCAAGGTTAAAGCTTTGTGCCTAGAAAGGTTAAGAAAGATTTCTAACCCTTAGTGGATTTGAATCCACAACCTTTAGATCCACATGTACACTTCTAAAGGACCACACTCGACATACGTATGTTCAGAAACACAAGCGCTCATGACTATCCAGGTGTCTATCTCATTTAGGTGCTTGTAATAATCATGGAGAGGAACAGGCATGAACAAACAAGCATATGATTGATAATGAACGCTGGACGAGAGCCTATGTAAATGAATGCAAGTCAGCTTTAAGATTCCCAAAATGACAATTTCCCCCTCATTAGTAACCAAGTCATCACCTGTGCATAGCAGCTGCCTTCTGTAACTCTCTCAAGTGGCTGTTTAAGACAAGTTTGATTGTATGTCACTTAACTGTTGTTATACTGATCTCATTAAAAAGCCAAACTGAGGCTGTAACAATATGAAGAACGTATAAAGCTATTTCAGGAAAATCTACCTGGCAGATCAGAATGACATGCAAATGAAATTACTGTGTGCATTTACCTTCCATTGTTTTGTTGTCCACCCCGGGGCTGATATTTTCTGTTTCCATGGTATCTAGGTCAACCAAGGTCATGTCAGTGACCCTCATGTGTTTACCATTCTGTTCTCCGAAGCCACCGACACACAGGAGTGAGGAGGTTGACAACTTCACGGTTCCATGTCCAAACCTCTTGAACGGCCTCTGGCTACTCGACCAAGTGAGCCGTACCATGTTGTCTTGCTCCGGAATGTGTGCACTCTTCGTTTTATCTGAATATTATAGATATATAAGGTATTTCAAATTAACCACATATACATGTATCACACCTTATAAGCATTACCTCTATATATTTGATGTCCCCTTCCTTACATGTGAATCAAAATTAATGATCTGTTAAGTGTTTGGTTTTAACATCCCATCATTGATAATTCAATCATATGGGGTCTTCATCTATATGAGACTATACCTCAATTAAAAATAGGTAAAGGTTAGTGAAATACAAACTTGGTCTGAAACTCATCATCTAAAACCTCCATATGAAAACTCAACTCAGTTTTTCCAAGTGTATAATAAAAGAAATACTCCATTACATGTATTAAGATTTTTTTTTAAGTCCAAGGACTCCATTATTACAATTTTTTAAAGTCTGAAGACTTTAATTTCTTTAATATGGGCAACTGTTTGTGAAATACTTCAACTCCTCAAAGCATACTGTATACCAAAATTCACTCAGTTTCTCTCCAAGCATGTAAGAAAAAGTGAAAATATGACCCACAGGAGTTACTGGTATACTGTGGTGGTATAAAATTCACTTGAGAAATTCACGTTAACTGAGCCAGACTTTGAAATAGAGACCTCAGAATGACAAATAAGGCCCCTGACCCCTGGCCTCTCAATGGCCTAGCATGGACTGAAATTTGGACAGGTAACATGACAGGACAGGACTTGATGAACATGATTCCTGCATATCTCCCCCTTCTGTAAAGCAGAGGTTAGGTGTAACAAATATCTCACCTATCTGTATACTAGACAGCAACTGGCCACAGTTTCCCTGGTAACCACACAGCACCATGTAGTGGGCACACTTCAGATGCCACTCCTCGTATTCATCGAACATCTCCAGCTTCTCAACACGATCCCGCTCCTCGTCAGTCAGCAAATTGTAATAAAACTGGTTCATGTCCAAGGCTTCAACATTTCCCCAGCCCTGGAGTAGATCATTACAAGAATTATTCCAACCATAACAAGAAACACATCAAATAACGCAAAACCAGGTTTTTAAGTGTTGCTCTAGGCAAGAATAACTATATTTAGTAGCAGTGACCTTGACCCTATTGACCTGGTAATCAATCCCAATCATCCTCTTCCCATAAGGTATCTATCTACTTAATCTGATCTTCATATCTCACTTCTAAAAGAAGTTATTTGACGAAAACAATGTCTACTTCTAGTAACAATGACCTTGACCCTTGATCATCCTAAAAATCGTTCCAAATCTTCCTCTTCCCATATGGCATCTACCTACCAAATATGAAAACTGTATCTCTTTTCTAACAAGAGATATTTGGCAGAAAGGAAATGTTGGACAACCACCCACCAAATGACGTACCCCATTCTAACAACCATTTTTGTTGAAAACCTAGTTAACTAGAACTGTCGCCTAAGGGCTTACTAATACCCCCCCGCAAGTGTTTTTGTCAAACATGGCTTTGGAGCATGAAATCAGAATTCTTGTATGCAACACTCCATCTTAATACGTATATAGAGGACATATGTGCCAACTACATGGAAATCTAGTGATCCTTTGTAACACATACCTATGGATATACCTATGTCTATGGAAAAAATTTCAAGGAAGAAAATTGAAAAAAACCATCAAAGGGACATATCTTTAAAACAGGGGGGAGGGGGGGGGGGGTAACCCAATGTTATATAGAAAAAGCGCTACAAATGTCTAAGGTTGAATGACAGCAAGTTTCATTGAAATCCCTCCAGTAGTTTAGGAGGAGTAGTCTGCAGAAAATTGTAAAGCAAAAATCATCAAAGGGGCATAACTATAAAAAAGGGAGGTAATCCAATGGGAGGAGTAGTCTGCAGAAAATTGTAAAGCAAAAATCATCAAAGGGGCATAACTATAATAAAGGGAGGTAATCCAATGTTATATAACTAACACATGCTTCTACAATGTCTAAGGGTCATTGACAGCAAGTATCATTAAAATCCTTCCAGTAGTTTAGGCGGAGTAGTCCGCAGAAGTTTGTAATGCAAAAATCATCAAAGGGGCATAACTTGGTAAATAGGGGAGGTAACTCAATGCTATATAGATAACGCGCTGCTACAATGTCTAAGGATCATTGACAGCAAGTATCATTAAAATCCTTCCAGTAGTTTAGGCGGAGTAGTCCGCAGAAGTTTGTAATGCAAAAATCATCAAAGGGGCATAACTTGGTAAATAGGGGAGGTAACTCAATGCTATATAGATAACGCGCTAATACAATGTCTAAGGATCATTGCCAGCAAGTTTCATCAAAATCCTTCCAGAAGTTTAGGAGGAGTAGTCCGCAGAATTTTGTGTCTACAGACGGACGGACGGACAGACGGACGGACAGACGGACGGACGGACGGACGGACAACCTGATTCCAGTATACCCCCCCCTAACTTCGTTGCGGGGGGGTATAATAATGTGGTCATACCTGCAGATACTGGCCAGATTAAAGCATACAGAATATATGGGGTTTTCCAATGTTTACTGACGTATTCATATTTGATTGATAGATTTTCCAATAGCATGACTTAACCACCATATGATCAATGGCAGACCAAAAAAGAGCACATGCATTTGTTAATGATACTGTATCTTGTTATCAGTTGATAAAGTCAATGATAAAAAATAACCCCTTCACAATAGGAAAAGGCAGTGCTTAATTGCATCACAAAATCTGGAAATTTTCCAAGGAAAATGGCTAGATGCTTGCTTCCATAAAATTAATCCCAAATTAAAGTATTTACCAGTTTATCAAACCTCTTCCTTTGGTCTTCAACTGTTGGAAAAGCTTGGATGCTTTTCAAAGGGGAACCAACTGTGTGGAAATGGTTTTGCCTGAAACAAATGTTTGTATTATACAAGAACATGTATGTAGGAATAGCACTTTTGAGATTCATATAATTTTGTCCCATTTATTTCCCCCATAATCAGTAAAACTGAGATAGCTCTCCCTAGATTTACAAGGGAAGCCGTGGTCCAGTGGTAATGTATCCGATTATGGATCCAAAGGTTGTGGGTTCGAACCCCGTTGGAGGCAAGAATTATTCATGACCTTCCCATGCGCAAAGTACTAGTCCAACCCAGGAACTGTCGAGAGGGATTTGTATAAGTTGTAAGAACTTTTAAAATAAATAAGTTTAAACTTAGATTTACAACATATAATTACATTGTATAAGTATATTGAAATCAATGCAGGGTTTTTACATGTTTACAAAATGTATCATTATATCATGAAGGGTATGTTCATGACTCTAGTAATGTGAGGCATTTAAAAACATAGAATACATTAAATATTAATATTGGCAAAGAAAAGACAGACACAAAGAAAAGACAACAATCAACTGCTGACAGAAAAAAGGTCCCTATAACTGAAGAAAAAGTTAGGCAAGCCCTTTAAAACATATACAGGAGAGTAAAATTCACAGAATTATCAATCGCCCTACCCAGCAATTGCAAAGCTTGGGATTGTTAAAGCAACAAAATTGCAAAGAAATTTTCAAATCTTTCACTCGTCCTGCACTGATTTTCACTTCCTTGGAGCAAACAAGTGAGATTTTACACATTTGATGTTTATGTATAAGATGCTGTAAGTGGTCCCCTTAACAGTATTTTAGTTATATCAACACCCATCCTCCAATTACAGGTGGAGGAAGACCCTAAGTGCATAATGGCAGCCAAGTAGAACCACAAATCCACAAGCAAGCTGGAAAGCTCCCTTACAAGAAAAATCTGAGAGACCAAACCTGGACTCAAACTAAATGCCTTAACCCTTTACTTTATGAATATTCATGTACAAATTTATGACTTAATGAATATTAATAAATTTGAACTTAAAATGGTGTATTTAATCATTAATTTTTCTTTGCCACATGGACCGTGTAGAAACTGAGCTACAATATTGTATGAGCCAACAGAGGGCCCCTGATCAGACAGCTCCTATAGGAGTTGTCTGATCTGGGACTGTTCTGCTTCGAAATGCGTCAAAATGAGTGTATATAAAGCAAAGGGTTAAAAATATAATGATATACAGTTAACTTACAAGGAGGTCCCAACAAGTATATGAAATAGGATAAAAAGAATTGAGAAATGTAATGAGAATGGGAGAATAAAAAGAATAGAATAGAATGTTGATTTAAAAACACCTCGAGAACAACTAGAAATGTGTCTAGAGGACACAGATGCCCCCATCTGTCACTTTTTCCAAAACAATGGCTAACACCCAGGAGCGCAAGATATGTCCTGAGTAATATATCCATGAAGTTTTAAGTCTGTAGCACAAATACCTTCAGAGTTACCTGTGTCACAGTTATGGGATGGACGGACGGACAAAGGCAAATTTTTTTGGGGGGGGGGGGTAAAAATACCTAGGTGAACAAGGAAGTGTCCTGAAAAATATATTCATGAAGTTTCAAGTCAGTAGCACAAATACTTCAAAGTTACATGCGTCACAAGCATAAAAATTCATATTTTTCAAAAACAAAGGCCAATAATTCTGTCAAATTTAATGTAGTTTTGTTAAAAATACCCAGGTGCGCAAGTTTTTGTCCATGAAGTTTCAAGCCTGTAGTACAAATACTTTTAGAGCTACATGCCTCACAAGTATAAAATTCCATATTTTTCAAAAACAATGGCCCAAAACTCTGTCAACTTCAATGGCGGTTTTATGAAAATACCCAGGTGCACAAGTTCATGTCCTGAATAATATATCCATGAAGTATCAAGTCTGTAGTACAAATACTTTCGGAGTTATGCGTGTCACAAAGTTTTGGGGCAGACACACAGACGGACAAAGGCAAATCTATATGTCCCCCACCCCCCCCCCCCATTTTTGGTGGGGGCATAAAAACAAAAGTACATATCTTACATGAACAAGCCAAATGCATCACTTGGGTGGACCTAAAAAGAAAATTTAAATCTCTTTCCATAAACAATACAAACAAAATTTTTCTATTACATGTTCAAGAAAGTATTAACCATATAACTCTGTTCAAACCACACATTCCATTTTTAAGAACAAGAGGGCCATGATGGCCCTGGATCGCTCACCTGAGTACCATTGCTACAACTGATTACAAGGTTTTTAAACAGACAAGAATTCTGATATAACTCAATCTTAAACATTTTAGCCCTGACAATACTACACACCAAATATATAAGCACTGGGCCTTATGGTTTCAGAGGAGAAGACTTAGTGCGGGGTCATTTATCTCCAAAGGGCCACCATTTTGAAAATCTTGATAATGAACCATTTGATGATGCTACATACCAAATATCTAAGCTCTAGGCCTAATAGATTCATAGAAGAAGATTTTTAAAGATTTTCCTATATAACTCTATGTTAAACAAGTGACCCCTGGTGCGGGGGCATTTATCACCATAGGGTCATGATTTGTACAATCTTGGTAATGAACCATAAGATGATGCTACATACCAAATATCTAAGCTCTAGGCCTAATGGATTCATAGAAGAAGATTTTTAAAGATTTTCCTATATAACTCTATGTAAAACAAGTGACCCCTGGTGCGGGGTCATTTATCACCGTAGGGCTATGATTTGTACAATCTTGGTAATGCCATAAGATGATGCTACATACCAAATATCTAAGCTCTAGGCCTAATGGATTCATAGAAGAAGATTTTTAAAGTTTTTTCTATATAACTCTATGTAAAACAAGTGACCCATGGTGCGGGGTCGTTTATCACCATAGGGTCATGATTTGTACAATCTTGGTAATGAACCATAAGATGATGCTTCATACCAAATATCTAATCTCTAGGCCTTATGGATTCATAGAAGAAGATTTTTAAATTTTCTATATAACTCTATGTAAAACAAGTGACCCCTGGTGCCGGGGCATTTATCACCTAGGGTATGATTTGTACAATCTTGGTAATGAACCATAAGATGATGCTACATACCAAATATCTAATCTCTAGGCCTTATGGATTCATAGAAGAAGATTTTTAAAGATTTTCCTATATAACTCTATGTAAAACAAGTGACCCCTATTGCGGGGGCATTTATCACCGTTTGGCTATGATTTGTACAATCTTGGTAATGAACCATAAGATGATGCTACATACCAAATATCTAATCTCTAGGCCTTATGGATTCATAGAAGAAGATTTTTAAAATTTTCCTATATAACTCTATGTAAAACAAGTGACCCCTGGTGCGGGGTCATTTATCACCGTAGGGCTATGATTTGAACAATCTTGGTAATGAACCATTAGATGATGCTACATACCAAATATCTAAGCTCTAGGCCTAATGGATTCATAGAAGAAGATTTTTAAAGTTTTTTCTATATAACTCTATGTAAAACAAGTGACCCATGGTGCGGGGTCATTTATCACCGTAGGGCATGATTTGAACAATCTTGGTAATGAACCATAAGATGATGCTTCATACCAGTTATCTAATCTCTAGGCCTTATGGATTCATAGAAGAAGATTTTTAAACATTTTCCTATATAACTCTATGTAAAACAAGTGACCCCTGGTGCGGGGTCATTTATCACCGTAGGGCTATGATTTGAACAATCTTGGTAATGAACCATTAGATGATGCTACATACCAAATATCTAAGCTCTAGGCTTAATGGATCATAGAAGAAGATTTTTAAAATTTTCCTATATAACTCTATGTAAAACAAGTGACCCATGGTGCGGGGGCATTTATCACCACAGGGCTATGATTTGAACAATCTTTGTAATGAACCATAAGATGATGCTACATACCAAATATCTAAGCTCTAGGCCTTATGGATTTATAGAAGAAGATTTTTAAAGATTTTCCTATATATCTCTATTTAAAACAAGTGAACCCTGATGTGGGGGCATTTATCACCGTAGAGCTATGATTTGAACAATCTTGGTAATGAACCAATAGATGATGCTACATACCAAATATCTAAGCTCTAGGCCTAATGGATTCATAGAAGAAGATTTTTAAAGATTTTCCTATATAACTCTATGTAAAACAAGTGACCCCTGGTGCGGGGGCATTTATCACCACAGGGCTATGATTTGAACAATCTTGGTAATGAACCATAAGATGATGCTACATACCAAATATCTAAGCTCTAGGCCTTATGGATTCATAGAAGAAGATTTTTAAAGATTTTCCTATATAACTCTATGTAAAACAAGTGACCCCTGGTGCGGGGGCATTTATCACCGTAGGGCTATGATTTGTACAATCTTGGTAATGGCCCATAAGATGATGCTACATACCAATTATCTAAGCTCTACGCCTTGCAGTTTTGCAGAAGAAGATTTTCAAAGTTTGCATTTTTAAAATCTATTTTTAGCTCCTGTGACCTACTTTTTCAACCAATCTGAATAATTTGTACAACTTTGATAGAGGGCATCATAAGGATGATTCCTGTGAAGTTTGGTCAAAATCCCTTCAGCGGTTTATGAGGAGATGTTGTTTAAAGCAAATTGTTGACGACGGACGGACGCACGCACGCACGCACGCACGCACGACGGACGACGGACAAAAGGCGATCACAATAGCTCACCATGAGCACGTTGTGCTCAGGTGAGCTAAAAAGCAAAAAGCAAGCAACTATTCCAGGTACTATGTTGTTACATTCAATGCTTGTGTTAACAAAAATATACTTTCTTTTAATCCTTAAAAAAAAATCCCAAAACACAGTACACGTATATAATTGAACGTTCAATCAAGTTTGTTTATCAACCTTAGTTTAATGACAAAAAGTACTTAAACAGGTTTATAAGGTCACTTATTGTTTTGACTTTTGTCTTGTCTTGAGTGGAAAGAAAATCTAGTCCATGTATTTGTGCAAGACTGCAAAGTACAGCTCATCAGGTTGGAGTGTTCATAAGATGCCACCATGGTCTGGTGTTAGTATGCATGACTACAGGTATGAAGGTTGTAGGTTCGAGCTCTACTGACTCCATTAGGGGCAAGAATATTTCATGTGCTTCCCACATGTAAAGTCTGCTTTGAGAATGATATTTATGGTTATTATCATGATTTTGAATCAGGCACTGATGTATGTATAAACTTATGCATTTTAACCAATGAATTTAGACATTCTATATAATAGTGTGTAACTGTATATAACACATCAACATTCAAGACAAGGTCATTTGAGGTCAAGGTCACCTGGTGGGAAGAGCTCATCAAGGTGCATGCACCTGTGAAGTTAGGCTGTAGGTGGAAGACTTCAATGTTATGATCAAGGTTAAAGTTTTGTGACAAACAGACAGACAAACAAAGAGACAGACCAAAAACAATATATCCCATGATCTATCGATGCGGGGCATCAAAACCTTAGCAACATAAACCATGACAACAAACTCAAGTGTTCATTTCAATGTCTGTCATTGATTCAAATTACTTTAAAATAAAGCTACACAATATTATAAATGTAATTTTAATATGAATTTGAAAGAAAGTTTGCTTAAAGGACTGACCTGTTCATACAAAACAAACATGGAATTGTTAAAAGTCTCCTGGGCCCACTTCACCACTGCTGAGGCGCTAAGAAGGATGATAGGAAATTACAATAACATGTAAATATATTAAACTGGAAACCACTGTAAATCAATTTATGTTAATTGACAGAAATATTCCAGTTTTAACAACAACTGACATTTTTGAGGTGATGAATGAAATTGTGCATTTCAGACTGGATGAGAAATCAATATCAACAATCTATGTGCAAGGTACAATTTTACGACCATTAAAGTTGATGATCATCTGTGAAAAACGCATATTTACAACATACTTAATTTGTAGTTTTATAGTTTTGTTCTACATTGTAAAAAGTAAAATAAATTCTCATACAATTACACAAATATATTTGACATAGAAATAATAACATGAAACAAGCATTGAATACAGCCTTCTGTGAGGTATATCCTACAATGTTACTGAAGAATATTGGGATGCCAAATATAGAACTGACAAATAAGAATGTATAGGAAATATTTTTCTCAACTGAAACTGGTGTTGTGCTGAGCATTAGACAAGGGAAGATATACCATTACCATTGCTAGCAACTTGAGGGAAAAAAAACGTAATCAATATTACGATTTAATATCAACCGATTTTGGGTTAGGATAAACCAGCACAGAACAAACTATGTGTGCACAAGTATATATCTAGGACATTGTGCAAAACTACAGTAAATGCTTCTGTATCATATGTAGGTACCATAGTTTTGCACCAATCATTTGTGCAACCAACTCACCATCTCCGGGTCATGTAGGTAAGGACACACTCAGACAGAAGCAGAGTGGGCGTGTCAAAGTTGATATCGCACATCTTCAGGGCCGCCTCCAGGGTAGTAGTCTGGGACAAGTCCACACCAAGTAGTTTGTACGTCTTGGATGTCAGCTCTGACAAGGTACACACAAAATTTTGTCAAATTCAAAAGTGAAGTCTGCAGTAGTCTTTGGAAAAAAGAAATTGTTTCCTTTATCTTGTTCTATATTAAAACAGTATTTCAGACATTTGGGAACTTCTTCTAAGAGAGATCTATCATGCTGCCCCACTGTGATACCATATCATTTGGTTCAACAACAAATCCTTTTGTGTACAATATACTGAACAGAGCTTTAATTTCATGGGTGATTTTTTTGCAAATTTCTTTTAAAAAGCAGTATTTTACAGGCTATTAAACAAACTTGACATATAATTTAAGCATAACATAAATCATATGATATTCAGATAAATTTCCTTGTTCTTGCTTAGATGAATTTGTGGATATTTCAAAAATCCAAATATAGTAAAAAAAGTAACTGGTGTTGCACGCAACACATCAGTCCCCTACCGGTGAGGTGCATAATATTTCTGTTACCAAAGCAACCAGATTTTAGGTCCAAGAAAAAAAAAACAATGTGACTTGCAGAATCTCCAAACAGCCATCCATTCATATTCCAAATTTCAAAATATTATCTTAAACTATTTTTAAGTTATCGCGGGATCCAGATTTCTGGACATCCAGACAGACATAGGGCAAACCTATAGTCCCCTCCGGTGTAAACACCGGTATGGGCCTAATAATCACCCTGTGAGCCAATCAGCCTATATAGGAAAGGATATGGACGTTATATGATGATTTTATTTTTGTAAGGTCATATTTTTTTTATGCATGGTCATAAAAAAAAAAAAAAATTCAAGCATTGTGGAGTCTGGAGGTGAAACATGCATTTTCTATGACCATAACTAAAACTAGAACTGTGTCCAAAGGACACGGATGCCCCCACTGTGCAGATGTGCTCGTAAACAAGAGCAGCTTCATTTAATGTCTACAAAATTCTGTTCTTATTATAGCGTTTCAGTTGAAATTTCCTCAATTATGTATTAATGATAAAAAAGTTACCTAACTCTTGAGGCATCATATTTGGTTTCTTTACAGATGGAATACAATATTAGTGTCTGAATAAAACAAAACTTTGAAACACATGTCTGGTCTCCTAAAACTGCAGGAACACAATGCTGTGATCAGAGAAATATGTTGGGTATACAGTTACTTTTGGCTGTGGCAACTCATCTTTTACATAGACAAGATCAATAATAGATCCACTTAAGTGTGTTGGTAATGTCACACACTGGCGATAATTAAGCAGAGATTCAGATAGTCTTCTGTACCAAACTGAATCAACGTTGATGTTGAAATCACCTAGGATTATGTCAGGTTGCGTATCGTATACTGTGCTGGTAAGATCTGTACATTGTCCATCTACACATTAAGGTTATTCATCACTGGAAGTTTAAGCAAAATCTGCCATCTGGTTTAAGAGGAGTTGCTTTCACAAAATTTCTATATGGTATATAGTGAAAAAATCAACAAAGGGCCATAATTCTGTTAAATTTGGTCGCCACGAAAAATTCCTTCCTTTACTTCCATCTACACATTAAGGTTGTTCATCCCTGGAAGTTTAAGCAAAATCTGCCATCCGGTTGAAGAGGAGTTGCGTTCACAAAATTTCTATATGGTATATAGTGAACAAATCAACAAAGGGCCATAATTCTGTTAAATTTGGTCGCCGCGAAAATTCCTTTCTTTACTTCCATCTACACATTAAGGTTGTTCATCCCTGGAAGTTTAAGCAAAATCTGCCATCCGGTTGAAGAGGAGTTGCGTTCACAAAATTTCTATATGGTATATAGTGAACAAATCAACAAAGGGCCATAATTCTGTTAAATTTGGTCGCCGCGAAAATTCCTTCCTTTACTACCATCTACACATTAAGGTTGTTCATCCCTGGAAGTTTAAGCAAAATCTGCCATCCGGTTTAAGAGGAGTTGCGTTCACAAGATTTCGGGACGTACGGACGGACTGACGGACTGATGGACTGATGGACTGACGGACGGACGGACAAGTGCAACGCTATATGCACCCCACTTTGTGGGGGCATAAAAACATAATATATTACCCCCCAAAAAATCAACAAATTCTCTATTCATTTGGTGTTATTTTAACACAGTTTAACAATTTTTTTTTCTTATGTCTTTGAAATTTCCCATTGGCAGCCTCAAATTCATGGCATGACATTTTTTATTGACATAACATTGTTTATTTTTATTTCTTTTAACCAGTGAAAGATAACATTATCAATCATAAATATTTCTCAATCATTTCACTGAAGCATTAAATAAAACATTAACATGCTCACCAATGTGTGGACTTTTTTCCTTGGCTCCATCGCTTCGATCACCAACCATCTCTAGCATTTCTGGTACAGCCTTTATGATCGAACATTTCCTACGAACCACTTCAGGGAAGTCCACCTTATCAATGGAAAAATGATATTCTTTCCAAGAACAACATTTCTATGATTCCAAATGTATACACGATGACCTCATTTTTAACTTGATTTGACTATTTGAGTTTACCATCGCTTCTACAGTATTTCAGTCATATAGCGACGTCCAGCTAATTATAGGTGGAGGAAGACCCCGAATGCATTGAGGCATCCGGGTAGAACCACCAACCTACCGCAAGCCAGCTGGAAGCTTCCTCACATGAAAATCCGAATGACCCTGTCGGGATTCGAACCCACGCGGTGAGGGGCTGAGTGAGTGTTAAAGTCAGCGACTTTACCCTCTCTGCCACGGAGGCCCTGACCTCATTTTTGTTTGATTAAAAAGATAAATTTGTTTTTTTTCTGTCAAGGCTCCAGGACGTTTGTGAAATGTATTTGGTCGCCCACTGGGATTTCCTTTGGATAAAGTGGTTTCCTTCTACATCAAGAATACAAACAGGCACTATCAGTGCCATTGAGAAGATTTTCAGAAATTATATTGCTTTGTGTCTTATACTTGTATCACAAATACTATTTATTTGAACTGTTGATTCGGGAACAGTATAACACTTTTTCAAGCTGAATATACTTACAGGCAGACACACTCTATTTTGGGAAGATTACTCGTATGAAATTGTTAGGGACTGGGAAAAAAATAGTCAAAAAATTAGTGAGCAACTTTAGAGAATGAATGCAAAAAGGATACATTGTATATTGGTAAGTATATTAACAATGGCTATTAACGAATTGCCTATGTGGAAAAGTCTCAAACTTTGTCAACTTTTGGCCAGTTTGAACCATTTTTTTCTTCTGAGTAATCATTGGGAATATTTACAGCCAAAATGGTAAAAAAAACATACAGATAACTAATGTATTACCTATCATAGGAAAATTGTCAAAAAAAAATACCCACCTCGACAAAGACAACATTGTGCAGTAGGCCTTGGGAATGGAGTCGGAAGAAAGCAGAATCAAATCCTGCCCCTAGGGACACAATCTGAAAATGATTTCATAAGTAAAACAAACAAATACAGTGAAGCTCCAATACAAAATACCCAACTAATATGAAAAATATGTGAAACATATTTAAACTTTCTACTGATCATATCTATGAGGTTTCATTAAAATCCTTTCAAAACTGTGGAGGTAGCTGCAAGCATAAAATTATGAATACAGATGGAATGACAGACTACCATTTTTCATGGGATCTGACAAGAATAAAATAAAATTCATTTTTTTTTTAAATCAAGTTATTCAGAATGACTATGATCAAAGAACATGCTTATCAACAGTCAATACATGTACAGTTCTTATCCATAACAATTTAGTAAGAACAGTGTGTGTAATACCAGAAGAGATACAACAGACTTAATTGTTTTTTTTACCTCCACTTTTTATAAATTGGGTTTTCTTTAAAATTTGCCAGCTCAAACTAGTATACATTGGCTAGCATGTGATGAAATCTTGGATGGAATGGTAACATGGTCTAAGTTATGCTGCAGGTAGTTACATAGTGGCCTTAAAACAGACCATATAGAGGCTGGGCTTCTTTCAATTAGTTTAGGCCTAATTTCATCCAATGTGATGGCCCTTACCTGTTTCTGGCCATTGTGTGACTCAAGGAACTTCTTAAGGATGTAATCCAAAACCTTGGCTCGCACATAGTAACCCCTACATTAACAAAGCAAAAACATGTTTGTCCTGTTTATATATGTCAGAAAATGATTTTAATGTCCAACCAACAGTATTATTATATCGGTCATATGGTAGATTTATGCTAAATATCATGCCTTAGATAAGTAGCATGGTACTTCATCAAGTTACATTATATGAGCAGTTCTAGAAATGCCATTATGTTCTTAGGGAGAATCCGAGATACAGCAGTATCACTTTTAAGGACTTAATTAGTAAAAACTTTATAGCATTTTACCTTCTAAGTACCAGTATATGCTGAGACAATAAGTTGCTGACTTTACCTATGTATGAGGGGAGCTCTTCGTGTGACTTTGGAGACAAACTTTTGAAGGAACTGGTCCTCAAAGTATCCCAAAGACGCCATGGAACATTTGCTCACTATACTGCTGTCATTGGTTCCTTGAACCTGTACAAGTACATAAGTGTAGCCGGGTACAGGTATTTGGTGATAAATCAATAGGCAATAAGACATGAGTGTCTCGATATCTCAGTGGTAAAGCGCAGGAACGGTAGTCCTGAGGCCCTGGGTTCGAGTCCCGGTCGAGCCATGATTTTTACCTTCAGGATTAAAATGAGCTCCAGCACTGGTGCATCCATCAGTATTATCTCCAAATTCATGAATATGGAATCCGTGATTCCCAGCAGTGAGACCCTGTACTTCACCAGTAACTTTCACTGGAGCGCCTGGGCCCTGCTGGGTAAAGATAATAGTTCCCTTGACATCGGCTTCACCGCCCGCTTTAAGGACGCAAGCAGCTTTCAGAGCTTTTGCCATATTTTACTTGGTAACCGGTACAACGAGGACTCAAAGATTCTCAGGGACTTTCAGTTTTGCACACGATACTATAGTCTGGTTCCCTGCCTACTAACGATACAAAAAAAAAAAAAAAAATTAAATTAGTCATAGTTGAAAAAGGCATGGCACCCTTAGAAAGTCCCACAGACGTTCATTTTCCAGGAATCTGAGGACAGATTCCTGAAAGGAGGGGATGTATGTAGTAGAGGTATAAAATGGCACTTGTACTATCTTGCCATAGAGCTAGCTTTTGTGGTGACGTGGTAGAGTGTCCGATTTGCATACCGAGGGTCCCGAGTTCGATACCAGCTCGGGGCAGTAGGATTTTACTTGGTTACATAAGAAGTAAAACATAACCTTAGAGTTACAACTTTCACTCAATGAGCTTTAACATATTTTACCTAATATATTTATAACAGTATGAACAGGAGAATATAGATTTAAGTTATATAAGCAGGGAATAACTAATTTTTTGCCTAGCCACCAGTAGATTCGATTTTGATACATCAGGTTGAAACACTGTGTGGATGGGTTGCCATAACCATCACTTGTATTGCTGTAATGATAGCCACAGTAAATGACAGGGCTGCCTTCATTCATCTGACCATGTCCTAATGGTAAGTACCACACTGCATCATCACAGGTTGAGATTGGCAAAACATAAGAAGAGAAAACATAATAAAATGCAATTGTACAGACCAAGTATAAAGTATCTTACAGTTGAGCTAACTTATTTACATTTGCCTGGCTGAAAAGCTTGGTACAGATATATTATTGCCCTACAGATTTTTTTTTTTTTTTTTTTTTAGATTTTCTTTACAGCCTGGCTTTCTAATTGGGAAAATTGGCGTTTTAAATTAAAAATTGGGAAAATCATATCATATCATAATTTTCATAATGAAAATGTTTTAAATAACAAAACAATAACCTCATTAAAGGTGGTATATATGTCATTTTTTATTTTTTATACATAAATGGAGATGAATGCGTAGTACAGTAGGATAATTTTTTCGAGGAAAAAATCTGCTAGACTGTTCAAGAAGTAAAATTAAAAACCTTACCGCAGTTTCCCGTCTTGATTTTGAAGTTTTAGTCTTCTTTTGCTTTTCACTTGAAGTCTCCATCTCTTCCTTCTAAAAATAAGCAGTGGACCTAAACGTGACGGGAAAGAACTCAAGATAATTTCATCATCAACATTGAAAAACTTGAAACGGTGTACGCATAAAAAAATCCACAAAATGTTTGGTTTAAAACGCGGCTAAAATCATAAACCGTTCGGTTTAAATTGCGGCTATTTAATTATGTACACAGCTCCGGAGGTTGACAAATTCTTGTTAACAGATATGTTATCATGCATCTTTCATAAAAAAAAAAAAAAAAAATATATATATATATATATATATATATTCCATAAATATATACAGCCATTGTGCCAAAGCGACAGTTGTCCTCACACATGAATGCCTTGTTTTATCCTTATTTTTAATTATCGTTATTTTGCTGTTGCATTTGATGATTGATAAAAAAATAAGATGGGGGGAAAAGAAAAAAATTATGTGAAAATCAAAGTTTGTGATTCGACAAGTTAAGCATGCATACAGGCAAATAATGACTAGAAAGAAGGACGAACATGAAGTAGGACGAAATTATCAATTTACTAATAGCGCATGCGCGAGTTTGCTAGCGAGAAAGGGGGTAAACAACAAACTCAGGTGTAAAATGCTTTAGTGAATACTATTTTAATTTTATTTCCAGAAGTTTGGTGAGAAAATGGCATCAGGTCAGACTGGAGGACAGTCAGCTTCATCGTTGGCATGTGGAAACGACCAAAACACCGTTGAGGTATTCCATTTTAAAACGAAACTGACATATATCCGGATAAATTAAATTTCGGATACTGTCAAAATATTGATCTGTGTCGATTATGAATAGGTAAAATATTTCCATGAAATGTATTTTAATAAGCTAATCTAAAGGAAAATTAAACGTAACACATGATGTACTTGGAGTAAAGTGATCGAAATTACTAATGTCTATTCAGGGGAAAAATACTTTAGTCTTTTAGTAGATTGGAGCTTGTATTTAGTCTCTCCAAATTGTATCAGAAAGAGTAACATCAAGTCATATTGTCTGGAAATTGCAACAACCTGTGTTCAGAAATGAATTACAGACTATGTGAACCACTGCTAATGTGGACCTGTCCTTGGACAATGTGAACTGCTAACGGTTTATATCCTGTTCGATGTGAACCGTTATTTTGGACAATGTGAGCCATATTTCATAAGATAATGTTAACCCGTATATTTAATGATTTGAACCACATTGTTTTTTGCATTATTATGATTTTAAATAATTTTAGTCAATCTAACCCTGTATTGAGATGTGTATGCAATTTTTTGGGGTATATGTATAAAACCTGCTATAAAATGAATACCAGTCAAAACTGTTGCATTTCCTAACCTAAAATAAAAGATATTATAAATGAAACATTTTAATAAATATAAATCATATTCCGAATCATGGCGTGTTATGATGAAGAATCTCGAAAGTTTTGTGATTTTTGCCAACATTGGCCATTAAATTTGCTTCCTCTGCTGTAAGTCTGAAGTTTAGGTTTTTTTTTGTATGATTGTGATTTGTGATAAAGAAATATATATTATATATACAACATGAGGCCATGGTACGTCTTGCCAATTAATATTGAATGAGTCACAGTTAGAAATCATAAATTCTTTAAATACCTAGGGTACACATTTTATTTAAAAACAGCTCAACAACACATACAAGTTGCAAAATACTCCGCATATGCTGTCCATATTACAGTCAGTGATAACTCTTATTTATACTAATATTTACATTTTTGGTATTTGAGAGGAATGATAAAATTTGGAAGCAAATCAAACAGTTGGGCTTAGACTGATAGGTCAGCAGAAATTAGATAAGCTAAATGGGAATTGATTTCACATTTGCTAAAGCTGGAGGAAAGGATTCTCAAATGAATTGGTAATAAGATTTGACAAAGTGTCATATACAAAAGTTGGGTTCCTAGCTCAAAGGTCAAGGTCACACTAAGATTTAAAAAGGCCATTGTGCTGGATTTCCAGGATTAGCCATTGATTGCGTTATTTTCAAATTATTTGGCAGGTCATGCATAGAGGTGAAAGGTCATGGTCATGAATTTCCTTGTTCTGGCTGTAACTTTTCTCTGGAGCAAAGGATTTTCAAATGATTTGGTAGTAAGATTTGCCTTAAACGAAACAACGTGTTGCATTCAAGATTTGGATCCCTAGCTCGCTCCATGGTCAAGATCAGTTTTAGATGTGAAAGGTGTACCATAGGCCATGGGCTCCACATGTTGCCCTTGGGCATCTAGTTAACTAATAACATGCCATTGAGATTGTGTCAATCAAAGTACCTAAATTTTTTTAAACATCAGATGTATCATTTGGAAGTTTAACCCTGATGAAGACCTAATGTATGGTCAAATGGTAAATAAATTCTGTCAACAACCCATGTCTTGAGATAGTTAGTTACATTTACATATATATATATAAGTTAAAAAAAATGTACTTTATGTCACAATAATTAATAACAGATAATGATAAATCAAGTTTTAAAGTGACATTGTGTCTGAAAGAGGAATACCATCTACAGTAATGTATATTTATACATGCATGTAGTACTTCACATTATTGCTTAGTACTTTACACTATTGCTTAGTACTTTACATTATTGCTTAATACTTTACACTATTGCTTAAGATAAGATAAAAGGTGCATAGTTCAGAAATTAATTTAAAGAAATTTTCTTATGAAAGACATAATTTAACTTTAAATGAAATTAATTCATGATTTTTCAGAGTTTGTCTGAGGTGTTTAGATGCTTTATCTGTATGGAAAAGCTGAGAGATGCAAGACTTTGTCCGCACTGCTCAAAGCTGTGTTGCTACACTTGTATACGGGTAAGTTTAATGCTTCCATGAGTATTACAAAGCTTTTCATTACTTTGACTTGATTATCTTTTTTGCATCTACGTAGCATGAGAATTAAGGCATCAGAATTAAGATCTTTTGATGGAACCATGACTGCAGTTACACTTCTGCAATATGATTTATTTTCCTGTGAGAGGTAACTCTGAGGCTCCCTCTACCTGTAAAGTGTAATGTGATTGGCATCATAACATGACAAAAACACTGCTGCAGCAATGTTACTTTAAAAAATCAAGGAAACAAGTAAACTTTGAGTATAAAAATCCATTTCTGTGAGTTCTGATGGGTTTTAATTAGGATTCTAAAGACTTAAGTCCTGGACAAAGATCTGCAGAAAGATGAAGTCCTCCCTTATATTTATAGAAAGATTGCTTTTCCAAACATATGAATCCAAGACTCCCAAGTTAAGAGTTATTTAGGTCCCTTATATTGTTATCTGTATACATACAATGCATTTGGATGGTCCTTTTGCAACTGTTGTTTTATATCCATGGTTTCAGAGATGGCTAACAGAAACAAGGATGCAGTGCCCACATTGCAGGTAAGATTTCATCAATGGCTAGGTCAGGGTTCATTCTAGAAATGAAATCAGTGGGGTCAAAGGGCCCACTGTTGGCAAAAAAGTGGGGACATTCCCAAAAACACAGGGGTCAATACAAAATATATCTTAAAAAACAAATAGTGACTTATAAGTGTTTCATGCCTCTTAAATTTCATTCATTATTGCTAGTGTATTTGAAACATCCATTAACTATGAAGAAAACTAAAACTTTAGAACTTTTTTAAATTTTTGAACTTTTTAAGTCTGTTGAACAACATCATGATTTGCTTATGACAAACAATCACTATCATTAGCCATTAAAGGCCTTCTGTGCTTCTTCTCTTTCCAGTATTTAAGGGCACTTTTGAAGTCAAATTTATATATGGCTGCAGAAAAATTGGGTTTCAATTACGTTTCATTTATTCAGCTTTCAGTTCACCCACATGATTTCTACTTTCTGCATACCTGGTTAGCATACTTGAACGAAAGTGCACTCTTAGGCAATTGTGTTTATTTATTCAGATTTTATTTTTGTGACCAACTAACAGTAACTGTATCTGAGGTATCAGTTTAACTTTTGGCTGGAGGCCTCTTTTATCATTATTTTCCACTGATTTATTATCATTTTCATCACTGCTTGTCTTTTGTTGCTTCGACCATAGTCGAAAAGCGTCTTTCGCTTTCGTTTTTCAGCCATCTTTGCAAATTACGAATTGAAAAAGAAACGTCGATTTTGATTGGTCGTAATATGCTAACATGATGAAAATATCGCTATCACATGCCAATCAGAGATGCTTTAATAAAAGCGGCTATAATTTTGATAGTGCACTTGATTATGCGATATTATATGATCAGAATAATGTTCCGGTCGTCGAAGCTTTTTTCTCGGCAGACGGTGTGCCCGATCGGCGAATTACCGGTATTTTCTTTGCGCCAAACAATATTTCTATGCGCCAAATACACAAAGGCGCATTCTAGAATGAACCCTGCTAGGTCCTCCTTACCATTATGTTAAGTCACCTTGGTGCAGTTTTGTGAGGTGAGGTCCTCTCTCAAGATCATAAGGATTATCTTTATTCTACACATTGGTCAGAATCTAAAATAAGTTTCAGAATTGGTTGGTTTGGCCTGCATTTCTCAAAATATTTCAAACGAAATTTTCACTCAGAAATCTCAGGCTTATTCACCATGTTAATTCTGAGTCCATTTTCTGTGTAACTTACTGTAAGCAGAGGTGACACAAAGGGATCACTTTTCTGTGGTCAGTCTGTCCGTCTGTGTAGCCAGATGAAAGTAAGGGGCCATCTAACAACAAAAGAGCACTATAGATTTCATTCTGTAACAACAGAATAAGGGGCCATGGGCTTTTGAAAAACAAAAAGAAAATAACAAAAGAAATGACCCCTTACGCCCTTCTGGCTGCGCTGACGTCTGTCTGTGTGTCACACTTTTTCCGTCACGCTTCAGCAGGTGACACACATGTTCTAAGGAACACTCTTGTCTGTAGTAACATGCTTCAGTTATATAATGCAGGGATTTCCTGAAGAATCACAGTAGAAGGCTAATTTTAAATTTTGAGAGGCAGTGGGGTCTAGGGGTCCTACATTTTCTTGTGTTTTTTTTTTTCCATTTTCTTTGAATTATTCTCCCCTTTTTGTTTCTTCAGAATTTGGCAAATTTGAGCCAGCCATGAAATAAGGAAAACCCTGATGATGTGTTTAGGTATTTAAAAACTTTGTATGAAAGAAAGCATCATATTGAGACATGCGCACGAAACATCAAATATTATCATTCCGTTAAATCCCAGCATTTAAAGTCATGTGATAAAAAGAATCTCACATTAATTGTCATATAATATAAAATTTTATTAAACTCATCCAAGAAAATGGTAAAAAGCTTGCCAGAGGCTCGCTTTTACCATATTCTTGAACTGTTGAATAAAATTCAAATATATTTGACAACTCATGTGAGATCCTATATATATGGCACAACTTTTATGTGTAGGGGCCATACAGAATCGCCCTTGTCTATCTATCTGTCCATCTATTTATAGCTATATGTTTGATAATTTCAGGGCACCATTGCATATAAATGAGCTGGTAAATTGTCGGTGGGCAGAGGAAGTGACCCAGCAGCTAGACATACTACAACATACTGTGCCCAGCAAACCAGGGGCAGAGATGAACCAGTAAGCTACAATCCTCAACTTAATTTATGTCAATGTACAGTGTTGGAAACTCTCGAGCGCTCATTCCGTTTCTCCATACATAGCCCGTGGAATTATTAGATAGCATTTGCTTGTTACTGATTATTTGAAAAGCAGCATCACTATTCACAGCCCATCTAGATAGTAGGAATTTTTGGTCCAATAGAAACTCTCGTATCCCATGGCTGACAGATGTAATAGTTAGCCGTGGGTATTCAATACTGGTCAATGTACACAATTTGAAGCATTGAGAATGCTCAGACAAACTGTTTGCAAACCTTATTTTTATGTTACTTTTGTTCTGAAACCTATTGAACAAGGGAGATGCCTGTTTTGGCACCATGTAATTTCTCATACCATTTACCATCAAAAAATGAATATTAGTATACATATTGGTTTAGCCAATTAAAAGCTGTTTAAAGCTTCGATAAACAAATGCACATGAACTTTGCTGTCGGTAGTAACTTTTGTTCAACAACCTTCAACAAACATTTAGAGTGAGTATGCCTGTTTTGGTGCCATGTTTATTCTCATTCTGAACAGATGTTATGGTATGCCATTTTTACAAAAGACTGTTTTTTTTTATATGTATAAACACACATAAACAGAGGCTTTTTTATACCCATTGCGTCACTGGTGAGTGCTATATTATAGGAATCACAATACAAGATTGGATGTGGGGTTTTAATCACTTTATTGAAAGATTTTTTTATATAAGTAGTAATAAACAATGATGAGATTAAGAAACACACATATATATTGAATTACAAGTTTTACTTTGAACATACCTTTTTAAAGCAGTTGTTCACAGATGATTGGTAAAATTTTAAAAAAAATAATTTTCCTCCCTCCCTCATTAATGTTAATGCACAGAAAAAAGCTATTTTTCATAAACACAGCTTTGACAAAGTCAGTTAAATAAAGAATAAGGTATATTCGAAGCCGATGCTTGTGATACATTGTGATATGTTCTGTAACATTGTGTCTTCACCAGTTCAGGGTAGTGATGTCGTAAGTTCAGACTATAATTCTAGCGCATGCGCGAAAAGTTAATGTGATCAGCCATGTGACTGCAAATGAAAATAGAAATCTAATTATAGGTTTTATAATTGTAAATATAGTTTTAATACCGTCAGCGATGTTATTGCCTGTGATGGGGAAACCACCCATTTTTTACAATCAAGGATGATTGGATTGGTTGACCATGCATCTGTAGATGGGTATAGATGGATGTAATACACACTAACAGTTACAAATCAAATTCCTAGTCAATGACCATCTGTGAACAAGCTGCTTTAACCCTTTCCCTCATAGAGGACACCATGAAAAGACCTATGCAAACAGCATAAAACCAGATCAGCCTGCGAGTAACTCGCAGGCTGATCAGGTTTTATGCTGTTCGCTGCTCCTCAGTGGTCTGGAAATGAGTATTTTGTAATTAAATTTGGTAAGGTTTAACCATGGTTTTCTGCAGATCAGGCTTTATGTGATACCTATTGAGGGCGTCAAAATGAGTATATATGAGGGAAAGGGTTAATTATAAACATATATACACTTGCATAAAAATCACAAAATATCTGGAGGTACATTCATGACGTATCTGTATTCAGATATCTGTTCTTGCTTTTTTATTTTTTTTGAAGGAAAGAACAATACAGAAATCCAGATGCTCAAGCCTCATTTATAGCACATTTCAACTGTTGAAAATATTTATTTTTATGTCTATTTGTGCCTTAGAAGTTCATGAAATATTCTTGGCTTCCAGTGGTGTTTGAACCCAGGATATTCAGATACACAGTCATGTATGTAACCGCTGGACCATGGTGCCTATATATATTTTTTTCACATTTCAGCTGTGATGAACACAAGGAAAAGATCAGTGTATACTGTGTGACATGTAAACAGTGTATCTGTCACCAGTGTGCCCTGTGGGGCGGCAAGGTGAGTGACCATGCCCTTACCTCTCATGAAGTCAGAGTCTTCTGAAATATTGTCATACTGGAATGTTAAATTATCATGGATCTGTTCTTTGAACCATTTCTGGTCCTATAGTCAATTTTTTAAGTTATTCTGTTGAATTTTATGTGTGACGAAGGTAACATTGTCAAAGCTTGGCAAATATAAGACCTTTCAAATTTTTGATTATGAAATTGGTCTGTTATTTTTGTTCTCCAATTTTCAGCAACATGCTGGCCATGTGTTCAAGCCAGTGGATAATGAGTATGACGAACACATGCGGAAAATTATGGAGGAGCTGAGCTTACTTCGCCGCCGAAATATCGAGTTGATCAGTCTTGTACAGGATGTGGTAGGCAAAGTTTGGATTTAAGTTTTTAATGGACTAAAACACACCCTTACAGGCCCTGTGTCCACATGTATACCCCCTGCCTTTAAAGTCATTCTGTACAGTCATTTCATCTGTCTGTCACAAAATTTTGTGCCACACACATCACTTAAACAACATATTAGAAGTCAAAACTTTACAGAAAGGTTACCAGCATTGGAAGTTGTGTACCAAGGGAGTCATAGCATAGGCCCTGGACTTAGTGAAAAAGTTTCAAAGAGGGGGCATTCACATACAGTGGAATTATTCCTAGTTAATATCATAAAATAATTACTTATTTACATAAAATAGTTTGTTCCTTTTTCTAAGGAAACCAAATAATCAAGGAACAAAAATACAGTTCCAAATTAAAAAAAATGTATAAAGCTGTTGTTTTGGGTTTTTTTTTATCGGAAACCTATATTTTAAAATGAAACTTCACACCAGAGTAAATTTGTGTTTCAGGAGAGAAACATCGAGGGAGTGAAAACAGCCAAAGATGAGCGTGTGCGAGAGATTCGGAATGCAGTAGAGTTAATGATTGCCAGACTGGAGTCGCAGCTGAAGAGTAAATTGTTAACCTTGATGGGTAAGTCACCTAACTTTGTATGCAACTATTTTATTTTTTTTTGTCTCCAAATTTGTGATCCAGAATTTTTTTAAAGAGTAAACAGCCTGTTGCAGATTGATACAGTCTCAGTCAGCAAATCGATTTTTTATAGTTTTCCCTCACAAGAAAAACATTTTTTTTTGTCTCCAAATTTGTGATCCAGAATTTTTTTAAAGAGTAAACAGCCTGTTGCAGATTGATACAGTCTCAGTCAGCAAATCGATTTTTTATAGTTTTCCTCACAAGAAAACATTTTTTTTTTAAAAAACAGATTGAACAGTCTCAGTCAGCAAATCATTTTTTATAGTTTTCCCTCACAAGAAGAACATTTTTTTTTGTCTCCAAATTTGTGATCCAGAATTTTTTAAAGAGTAAACAGCCTGTTGCAGATTGATACAGTCTCAGTCAGCAAATTGATTTTTTATAGTTTTCCCTCACAAGAAAAACATTTTTTTTTGTCTCCAAATTTGTGATCCAGAATTTTTTTAAAGAGTAAACAGCCTGTTGCAGATTGATACAGTCTCAGTCAGCAAATCGATTTTTTATAGTTTTCCCTCACAAGAAAAACATTTTTTTTTGTCTCCAAATTTGTGATCCAGAATTTTTTTAAAGAGTAAACAGCCTGTTGCAGATTGATACAGTCTCAGTCAGCAAATCGATTTTTTATAGTTTTCCCTCACAAGAAAAACATTTTTTTTTGTCTCCAAATTTGTGATCCAGAATTTTTTTAAAGAGTAAACAGCCTGTTGCAGATTGATACAGTCTCAGTCAGCAATCGATTTTTTATAGTTTTCCCTCACAAGAAAAACATTTTTTTTTGTCTCCAAATTTGTGATCCAGAATTTTTTTAAAGAGTAAACAGCCTGTTGCAGATTGATACAGTCTCAGTCAGCAAATCGATTTTTTATAGTTTTCCCTCACAAGAAAAACATTTTTTTTTGTCTCCAAATTTGTGATCCAGAATTTTTTTAAAGAGTAAACAGCCTGTTGCAGATTGATACAGTCTCAGTCAGCAAATCGATTTTTTTATATTTTCTTTTTTGTCTCCAAATTTGTGATCCAGAATTTTTTTAAAGAGTAAACAGCCTGTTGCAGATTGATACAGTCTCAGTCAGCAAATCGATTTTTTATAGTTTTCCCTCACAAGAAAAACATTTTTTTTTGTCTCCAAATTTGTGATCCAGAATTTTTTTAAAGAGTAAACAGCCTGTTGCAGATTGATACAGTCTCAGTCAGCAAATCGATTTTTTATAGTTTTCCCTCACAAGAAAAACATAGCAGCTTTGAGAAAATAAAAACAACTAGGAGCTCTGTAATATTTTAATATATTGAGCAATTTTTAAGATAAGCTTGTATGAAACCCATTATCCAGATGATTGGACCTTTAACGAGGTAGTGGGTCTTTGAATCCCTTATGTAACAATTTCCAATCACACAGGATTATAATCAAGGAGTGAGAGCAAAACTAGGTAAGTGCCTCTCACCCCTCAATATAATGTCCCAACAGGATACATAAGTGAAAAAAAATAAGAACATGGGTAAAAAATTGACAGTGATTGGCTCTCAAAATGAAGACACATTTGACATTGCCTGAATCTGTTGACAGGTCAGCGTGGTCAGGTGACTCAGGAGACAGAGCTGCTGGACTCCCTCATACAGAAGGTCGAGAGTCAGATCGCTAACAGTAGTCAGGCCGACCTCATCAATCGGAGTGACGAACTGCTCACCATCTTCAAACAGGTGAGTCTTTGTGTTGTCATGACAACCATCAGTTTTCATGGGAGGCACATACATTATTTTGAACCTTATTTAATATATATTTACTCACGGTAAGCTGGCGAGTTTGTGTTTACAGTGAAATCTTTTTTAAAGACCACCTGTTTTTAAAAGCCATTCTGATTCAAAGACCAAACACTTTGGTTCTCAATACAGCATTTTACTACACATTTGACTAACTATACAAATAATATACTAGTTTCCCAATTGATATAAAAATATAATAAAAAGAAATCAGTTTTAATGGATTCCTGTACTTCAGATGCATCGTCGCCCAATGGCTTCATTTGTGACGGCTCCAGTGCCAACAGATTTTACAAGCGAGATTGTGCCACAGTACGACAGCAGCACATTTGTCATGAACAACTTCAGCGCTCTGCAGCAGCGGGCGGATCCCGTGTACAGTAAGCCACTCCAGAAGTCTGGCCTCAGCTGGCGTCTCAAGGTCTACCCAGTAAGTATTTAGTAATGAGTGTTTGTGATTGTGATAAATAGCCCTGATAATTGTTGATGATAAGTATCTGAGAATAATAATAAGTATCGTAGATAAATGTTTTTTAAAGTAACTGAATATGCATTTTAAGTATCACTGATAAATACTTATTGATTGTTTTTTTGTTTTTTTAAGACTGGTAAGTCTAGTGTCAGGATAATGTGACTGGATGTAGTATGATATCATACCACTTGTTTACAAAGTGATAGCGCAGTGAGGCAGCAATTTATCTGTCTCATGTAGACAAATGTTACCTGATGAAGCAAACAAACTGTCATAAATATATATGCAATTATGACACTTAGAATTAGATTGAAACCTAACAAGATATGCTTTTTTTAGCCCTGCCCATCATGGTGTTAGGAAGTGGTAAAGAGCCAGCCAATAGTTGTATTGTATTCTCTTCTAGGATGGTAACGGGGTTGTCAGGGGCAACTATCTCAGTGTGTTCCTCGAACTGTCTGCTGGACTACCAGAAACTTCAAAGTGAGTTTCAGAAATTTAAGTTATTATAGAAGTAATAATAGTTATCTGTATTGTACATTTGAGTCATAGAGAGGATTTATATAAGTTGTGAGAACTTATTTTGCACTGATTTTAAATATAAATTAGAACTAAAGTGATTTAATTAGTGGGAAGGTAATCTGGGAATTTTGACTCCATTTGGATTTGGAACTAGTGTTAAACCCTCTACTTATGTGTCAGAGTATTAAGGCTAATGTGATTGCCAATTGACATCTCAGCCTCTCAGTGCACACAAAAAATTATTTTACATAATTGAGCATTTTCATTGAATTCACAGCTGTTCATTTACGCAAGGAGGCATTCTAATCGTTGATTGATTTTGAAAGTTTTGAAGTGTTATTTCACAGAATTTTTATGTTAAGGAAATGGTTTATGAGTTTGAAAATGAAAATTGCACCTCTATAAAGTGTTTTATGTGTGCATATGAAAAATCTCCTGTAGTATTTATAAATAAGAAATATCTGCTATAAACCTCACTTGGCATGCAATTATCAATGTCTGCAGGTATGAGTACAGGGTAGAAATGGTGCATCAGGCATCACGGGATTCCAGCAAGAATATTGTGCGAGAGTTTGCGTCTGATTTTGAGGTGGGAGAGTGTTGGGGGTACAACCGCTTCTTTCGCCTTGACCTTCTGGCTACTGAGGGCTACCTCAACACAGAGACTGACTCCTTGACTCTGAGGTTCCAAGTTCGACCTCCAACTTTCTACCAAAAGTGTAGGGACCAGCTATGGTATGTGACAGAATTCTTTCAATATGTTAACTTTGTATGACTGCATTTAATGAAAAACTCAAATGTGCATTGTCTAATTAATGAATGTTCTAAGTTTATTTATTCATTGGATCTTTCTAATGTTTCAGAAGTTTCAAACTGAATGACAGATTATTCAGTTACTGTACTAGGTTGTTGTGCTTATACAAAAGAACACATTCTTCTGTGATACTGTATTCGAGTAGCTTTACTAGCCATTAAAACACAAAAGATTCATTATACAGTCAACCCTCGTTACATCGGCATTCGATACAACGGCAAATTCAGGATCTGGCAATAAAAGTCGTGTAACAGATTTCTTTGTTCTTTATTTCTCCCTTTACAATGGCAAGTTCGGGTTCCGGTACCCAGCAATAACCTTTATTGTGTAATCACTTTTCGTTATAGCGGCAGCCTTACAGACGGCTTTTGATCATTGCCGATTTTTGCCAAAGGCGTTAATCTAGTCCCCTGCTGGTACACTACCTATTTATTGTGTATGCCGTTGTTAATTTGCAATTTGACACGGTCTTTACACAGGTGATCACAGCTGAACATTTGTTTACATGTGCCGCATTTCTTAGTGGAGGATTTCATTGTTTGAGAGAGTAAAAAATGGGAAGCCACTCCAGTAGACGTGTGAACAACTTGCTTTTAATTAGACAGAAAACAGTTGTTAGGGATTGAAATAGGTGTGGTAGCCAGTTTTTGTTTGTTTTAACATGGATAAAAAACATACTTTTGATCAAACCTATAGCTGCATTGTTTGCAGTTTTTTTTTTTGGTTTAATGCCTTTGATTACCAATTTAGTCAGTTTCAATCAACGTGTTGTCAGTTTGTAATGATTTTCAACAATAGTTAACTGCACCCCAATTTAATCAATATATATTATTGTTTTTATTGTTGCACCTACCAATGGGAAAATGAAGAGATAATTTCTTGATGCGCGAGAGTTAATGGTATCCAATCAATAAACACTATTTGTAATTGTTGATAATTATTGTTACGTTTTTATATCCATCCTTACTTGTATCCTGACTTTCATTCCAATAAAAAAAAGTTAAAGCAATCACATGAAAGAAAATAAACTGTAATTTCTACACTAAAATAATGGAACCTCCACGAAAACGGCAGCGTACGCAACTATCGCAAGCAGAAAAACGCGAGAAAGCACTCTACAAGAAAGACAATCCTTAACTGTCTCAAAAGCATCTTGCTGGCCATTTCTCAAAATTATTTGGAAAGAATGTTGGCAGATCAACAATCGGTGACATTGTTAGAGAGAGTAAGAAATGGGAATCAACTTCTGCATATTAGCCTTATCATTTATTATATATAAAATCTCCTTTTACCGAAATCAACATTATGGTTAAGTGGGTGGGATGTGTAAATAGGAAAATAAGATTCGCACATTACACCGGCAGATTCGATACACCGGCAAAATTGAGATTTACGAACACTGCTGGTGTAACGAGGGTTGACTGTAGTAGGTAATGACAGTGCATCAATTTCCATAGCAAGACCAAGGAAGGTTTAAGCTATTTGTTGAACTTAGTATATATATTTGTGTGTGTGTGTGGATCTATTGTAATTATACACATATTTTGTTGTTATTATCACAATGGTATGCTTACAATTTGTCTTCCTTTAGGTATTTAAGCTGTAACATTATTATTCAATTAAAACTGACTGGTCCCCTCCCTTACAGGTATATTCAACAACTGGAAGCCAGCAATGCACAGTATATAGGCCAAATCAATGATCTGAAAGAGGTAACAGTACTTTCTCACTTTATATTCTTATATCTTCTCACTTACATGCATATAGTTTCATACTTCTTGTGTCAGTTATATAGGAATCATACATTGTATCAAGCAGCAATATCTTGTCCCTTTCATATACAAATGTTAAGTCAAGGCAGTGTAGCAAAAGTTTTCATCACCTTCAGTGATAGCTCTAGTTGTGTCACCTGTAAGCAGAGGTGACACATAGGGATCACTTTTCCGTCATCTGTTTGTCTGTCCATCACATTTTTTTCCGTCGCGCTTCAGCAGTTGACAAATGTGTTCCAAAGAACATTCTTGTGTGTTTTAGCCCTTAATTCACAGAAGTCAATCATAGTGATTGTTCAAATTTTCCTTTACCTAACATTAACTGTTATGGATTTTTCAGATTTTTTCTCCAGGTTTGTTTAGAAATCGATTTTGAGGTGTTTGCAAATCTTTTATGCATACCTTCATGTATGTCTCATACAACTTGTGCAGGAGGTTTATAGGTACATGATGTATTTAATACATGATATCAGATGGGATCAGGTTTTAACTTCAAATCTTGATTTTCAGAGGATAACACTTGAGATCATACGGAACAAACATTCCTCAAAGAAGGGAACAAACAGAGGTAAGGTGTTCATTTCACTTATTTGTCTCAATTCTCATTCATTTCATCTTTTTATTCATCCCACTGTTCATCACTCTCTCCCTCTCTCTCTCTCTCTCTCTCTCTTTTCCTTTCTCCCACCACTTCTATTCTTAGTGGTGACCTTTTAATCTGATTACAATAGATGTTAACAATAGTCAAATAGGGATAACTTTGGGTCATTTTGGATCTCTTGTCCAATAGAGATTCTGTAATGTGTGAGCAGGTTTTTCATTGACAATAACCAAGGCAAATCTTAGCCATTTTCCTTGCCTCAAGATATATAGATTACATACGGAACTTTTTGTATTAATTGTATTCAAGACTCACCCGTGTCCCTGGCAGACCCACACATTGTGGACACCATGTTTTCCAAGTACTCCCAAGGGGACCAGCCAGTGAACAGTGGGGGGTCAGAGATTGAAATAGAGAGGTCAGGGGGCGAGAGTGATAGCGATACAAGCAACTCAGAGTCTGATGAGGTAGGACTTAGAAAGATTTCCTTGAGTTTCTGCCTTGTTGAATGATCCATTAGTTTCTATGTATGAGAACATATGTTGATTTGAGTTAAAGATCTTGTTTTTAAATTTACAAGAAAGAAAATAATTTTACAAGTGGCAAACATATTTTATATAATATCTTTGATTAAACCTGAAATGGACAATGCAAAGTCATTATCAAATATAATTAGTAATTTGATGTCATTTTTAAGTTGAGTTTAACCAGGCTTATAATTTGCCTTGTTTGCTTTTAACATAAACCTTTTTAAGGAGGCAGTAAATATCAAATATACTAATTTCAGTGAAATCAGAAGTAAATCATTCACAAATATGTCCCAAAAAATCACCATTGTATTTTTATTTGCAAATCAGTGATTAACACTCATTTAGCTGCAAGGTTTTCTACCCCCATAATGAGATATGTTCACCCTAACTTGGAGGGCTTTACTCTATGATGGGTTACAAAGACACAAAGATTTTTAAAAATAGCAAAATTTACCCTCTCTCTCCCCCTCCTCCACAACACAAACACACACTTTCCATTTCAATGCTGATGATAACGGAAGTGTCATTGTTCACTAGCAGATTCTGAGTCAGTTTGACTCACCGTCAGTCAGTCATGCCGAGGAAGACCTGGAACAGTATTCTATCAACGAGGAGAATGATGTGGACGAGGAGAACATGTAAGTAACAAGACACTTACAAGGATTACATTGAAGGGATGTTTCCATGTTTTGTATGTAACTCCTTCTTTTTTTTTTTTATGCCTCAGCATCGATAGATTGAGGGCATATTGTTTTTGGTCTGTCTGTTTTTCACAAAACTTTAACCTTGACCATAACACAGGAGTTCTTCCACCTGCAGCCTCCAAACTTAACAAGTATATGCACCTTGATGAGCTCTACCCGCCAGGTGACCTTCAAATGACCTTGACCCCCAATGTCTAAGCCCCCCTCCACCCCCACCCCCCACTGCAGGGGCATTGTGTTCATTCGAATGAAGTGCTTGTTGATATTTTGACAGTTATTATTATATCTAGGTCAAGAGCTCACAAATAATATCACAAGCAAAAAGCAATTTTTTCTTCAGTAAAGAAGGTCGTCCAGTCACTGCATGCATTACATTTAAACTGTTTGCATAAACAGACTTGATTAATAGTTTAGGACTGGTCCAGATGGCTTCTTAATAAAGTGAAAGAGTGTGGGGGGGGGGTGCTATATAGGAATCTGAAACCTTGTCTCATCCCATTCAATATCTTAAGAAGCCTTTTAGGACCAGCAATAAAACTATATATACATGTATATTGAAAAAGGATCCATCACCAGTGAAGGGCACATTTCTCTGTCCAAGTTGATCAAAAGTTACATCCTCTACGAAATTTAGCTGTGTGCTTTTCCTTTCGTACAATATATTAAAAAGTTCTTGAAGGACAGAATTAAAATTTTTACACACAAATTCACAGATGTAAAATGTATCACCATTAAAAGGTTTACAGTCGAGACTGTCTTAGCGACGGTCATTTTTTAGCGACAGTCTGTCTTAACCGACCTTAGAATTCCCCCCCCCCCTTTTAATTTTCCTACTTGATGAGACTTTTAATAGTGACTCCCTGTCTAAGGTGACCAATGACTGTGAATGCTTGGTTCCAAACTGGCCTTTGTTCTATAGCAAGACTGTTGTTAGTGGCTGTTATTCACACCTTTCGGGTCATTATCAATCTTTTCTTTATGCCCTAAGTATCAATTACTTATAAGACAACTGGGATTTGAATTTTAATTTATTTTAACAATGGCATGCTGATATGCATATAACTGATAACAGAACAAGCAGTCATACATACAGAATACAACTGCAACTTTGCACATTTTACACAGAATATATTATAGACCTGATAACCTTCTTAAACTGGAATATATTTAGAGACTGTCTTATGTGACTCCCTGTCTCATGTGACTTTTTGGCTTACTCCGATTGAAGGCCACATAAGACAGTCTTGACTATATCTCAAAAGTTCCAAGAGCTATGGCCCCTTTTTCTCACATGTTTTGGCTATATTTTTAGGAAGCAGTTCAAAGCGCACTCTCCTCAGCAAATGTGCTTCTGACTGGTTTGTATGTTGTAAAGCTGTGCATGAGGGTATTAATATATCCCAGCTTTACAGTGAAGTGGGGGATACATGTGAATCACGCTCATAACATGAAATGTATCACCTGACCATGCAATTTCTTCATTCCATAGCATCTAGTTGTCATGTGTTGAAGATTAATTTGAGGTATCAGAGGGTTTCTACTCAAGATTAATGACTGGCTCATTTTGTCTCCAGGTCCCTTGACAATGATGTGGAGAACTCATTACTGCAGTACACAGACGGGAACAACCTAGATAGAGAAACCTCTGCAGCAGACCTTTCAGCAGCAACCAGCCTCAACATCATGGACAGGAAAAGGTCAGACCAAGTCTTCGAAGCAAAGGTCAAATTGTGTTAGTGCTCATCTGTATGGTAGTGCTCACCTGTATGGTAGTGCTCACCTGTGCCTAGTTATAAATCACCTGCATCATGGTCCAGAAGTAGTGGCATTAACTGAATCTGAAGGTCATGGGTTTAACCCTATATGGTGTGGACAAAATGGAGCTGGTGTTATACAGGAATCATGTGTGATGTCCAGCTGCATCCTGCCATTTGAGATCCTATCTCACTTAACAATAAATGCAATATATTTTCAGTTTGTTGAGTTGGAGAGTATACATTACCTTCAGTGATGCTATTGTAGAGTCTATTGTGTGAATCATAGTCTGACATTAATAATTCCTCTGATTTGTGTTTATTTTTCCCTGTAGGAATGATGATGAGTCAGTGCTGCTTCAGTTTCTTCAAGATTCCGAGGTACAGTGGGGTCGGAGAAACCGGCAGGGCCGCCACACATCCCCATCCAACACAGGTAGGGACAGTCATTTTGTAGTTTGATTATACAGTCAAACCTGTCTTAAGCGATCAGTCAAGGGGACAAGAGTAAGTGGCCACTTAACAGAGGTGACCACTAACTGTAGTTTAAATATATAAGAAAATGCTTCAGTTTAGTAATATTAGAATTGGTTGCTTAATACATGTTGACAGCTTAGTATAGGTGAAGGCTGATACAGATTCTTATTTTTGAAGTTGTATAGGAAACAAGTTTATGTTTGTTGGCATTATGTTTTGTTAAGTAGTATCAAAAGCCATTTTATTGATATATATACAGTGCACTCAGAAAACAGCACTCTCAGTAAACCGGAAAGCTCTAAATATCGGACGCTGTGTTTGGTCCTGAATTTTTCCTTATATAATCAATATTACTTTCCTCTGACAATACTGGATTCTGTAAAATCCGAATATTGGACGGCTGATTGAGTTCCATTAAGCCCATTATATAGATAATTACCCTGACAATACTTGTCAGTCAAGGTTTGAAAAATTCATCACCTTAAAACCATTATATCGACTATTGGGTAAGGTTTAATTGGTAACAAGTCAAGTCAAAAATTTTAACAGAAAACTGATCAATAATGATTGATGAGTGTGTATTGAATAACACAATATTTGGTAAGTATGATTCAGTTGGAATAAATAGATATAACTGCATAATTTCAACTTGTAAATAAGTTCAGTTTGTTTTAAAGTTTTAAACATGATTGGAAACATTACTTTTATTCGTTTTTGCGTTAGCCTGTACCCAGAGGCACATGTTGATATATTTTGACTTTATCGTTATGAGGTAACCAGCTTGGTTTTAATACACTGCACGATGTTTGTATATTTCTTGAACTTTATTCTTTTTTATGAAACAAAATATGCAAAAGTACTAGAATATTAAATAAAGATATTATTTTAATTGCTTTCATTATTACTTTAATTACATACATATGTAATAGAAAAAACATAAACAGGTTTTATGATTGACATAGCTTAATACATAGATCATATTTGGCTAAAATGTGGACTCTTTATTTAGAATACCGATCTGAGAAAACCATACAAAAACCCCCGGTTTTACTCTATTTGTGTGGATTTTTTTAAAAAAAAGTCCACAGTTATGACATTCTGCTATTTGTTTCAGACCTTCTCCTAAACCTAGATCTTGGATACCACATTCCACACCCTCCTGTCAGTTCATCTACCACCACATCATCTTCATCATCAGTGACAGCAGCAGTAGCAGCAGTAACATCAGCATTATCAGCATCTACAACCAGTGCTGTTTCAGGTGCTCCCAGCACTGTTGTAGATGGAGCAAGCAATGGCTTTGACAAACTGGAGAGGCCCACGGCTTCTTCTGGTATGATCATTTCTCTAATGTCTACCAGTCCTGGTGGCCAAGGTATATGTCCCTAATGCTGAGCATCCTGCATTTATTGTTTTAGGACTGGTTGAACAAGTGTCTGATTATAATGTAAATGTGTGTTGCATCATGCCAGTTGTTGTCTGTGATGGTATAATGCATGTAGGCAGCATCTTTTTATCTTAACCCTTTCCCTCATAGAGGATACCATGAAAAGACCTATGCGAACAGCATAAAACCAGATCAGCCTACAAGTAACTCGCAGGCTGATCAGGTTTTATGCTGTTCGCTGCTTCTCATGTCGGAAATGAGACTTGTAATTAATTTGGTATGGTTTAACTGTGGTTTTCTGCAGATCAGACTTTATGTGGTACCTATTGAGTGCCTCAAAATGAGTCTATATGAGGGAAAGGGTTAAAGAGACTTGTAATGCTGACATTTTCCAGAACATGGTGTAACTTGAAGAATATCTATCAATTAGTGGTTAAAATGACAGACTTGGAGGACTGGGAGGAAATATGAATACATTATAACCGTGATATTTTGTTGACATTTGATTTCATTGACTCTTTATCAAAAGCCATTTTGTTGATGTGTATACAGTAAAACCTGTCTTAACCCTTTCCCTCATAGAGGAAACCATGAAAAGACCTATGCGAACAGCATAAAACCAGATCAGCCTGCGAGTAACTCGCAGCTGATCAGTTATGCTGTTCGCTGCTCCTTGTGGTCTGGTAATGAGGATTACAATTAAATTTGGTAAGGTTTGAGTTGCTTCTCAGATCAGCTTTATGTGATACCTATTGAGTGCGTCAAAATGAGTCTATATGAGGGAAAGGGTTAAGCGGTAAGAGAAAGTGATTACTAACTGAAGTTTGAATTTATAACAAAATGCTACAGTTTGGTAATGTTAAATTGACTGCTTAAAGCAGGTTGACAATACAGGTGACCACTAATACAGGTTCAACTGTATTCACAAACATGAGAGGTCTATTTAATATTTTAATACTTAACCTGCCCCTTTTTATGGAAAGTTCTCCTTCCTAATATTTCTAGCAGCCGGCTCAGCAGATAGATTGAAGAGCCTTGAGGTGGAGCTGGGCTTGACCGAGGCTGATACGTTTGAGCACATACAGGCGCGGTTTAAAGAGCTAGCAGCAACAACCTTCACAACCCTGGCTGCAGCCAATGCAGCTGTGTCCAGTGAGCTTGAGGCAAGGACCAGAGTCAATGCAGAGAAAGGTAAGCAGATAATTTCTGTCCAATATTTAGATTTATTTCCAGAGACAAAGTGAAACGAAGGTGTTATCCATCAGTCAGTGACAGCTCTGGTTTAATACAGGGGCGAGTTGCTCACACAGTATGTTCCAATTAGCTTTATTGTCTTGTTCTTGGCTAAAGTACCTTAGGGCGCCATGGTCCAGCGGTAACATATCCGATTACGAATCCGAAGGTTGCGGGTTCAAACCCCGTTGGAGGCAAGAATTCTTCGCGACCTTCCCAGGCACAAAGTACTGGTCCAATCCAGGAACCGTCGAGAAGGATTGGTATAAGTTGTAAGAACTTGTTTTCCAATCGAAGTAAAATAAATAAGTTTAAAACTAAACTACCCCTTACACTATGTTATCTGTAATCTTGAGAATGATCGGGAACCAGACTACAAAAGTAAGCAACGTGCCCCCCAGGTGTTGTTCTTTAAAAATTATTCATAATTTGATATAACATCTGCTCAGTTGTTCAATAGACCTCTGTATTTTATTTAATCATATACCTGGTAATGAAAAAATAAAGTGTAGTTGTAATGTTTAATTCAGTTTAAAGAAACAACATACTTTTTGTGAACACCATAGATATGTATAAATAGCTTGTACAAGTATGATTAGACCAATTGTACATGTACATATATATCCATGGCATTTCTAAAAATATGATCTTTTTTTAAATTTAATTAACACATGTGTTTGCAGAAAACAAAAGAAAAAAGTTGAGTTCTACATCAGGCATAGTCAGTAAGAGTAGAGATGAGCCAAGGGACAAGAGTGTGTCGGGTAAAGATAAGTGTCCGCGGCGCTCCCTGTCTGATGGTACTCTGAGTCACCGAGGTACGCATCATGACACTGAACATGTGTCATGCTTCCCTCTCAATATACTGTTCCAGTGTTTGCAGATAAATTAAAATTCAATTGATTAAAATTTCTAATAGCTAATTTGAAATCTTATAAGATCAGTGGTTGGTCAAGTTTACAAAAAAGAACACAATGTGATGCTATCTGTAAGTAGTTGACCTATTCATGAATGGAAAATAATTGTGTAACAATGGGTAAAGATGACAGTAAAAAAAATGGGGTGGGGATCTGTAAGTGATATGTTCATTTATATACTGAGTAAAATATGTGTTATGCTGTCTTACAGACTATGAACTAATACATTTCCTCTGGTAAACTCTGATTTTGAGTCTTTTAAGGTTACATATTTATGCATTTCTAAACAAAGACTGGGTTTAGTTACAGTAATTTATCTCCTACCTGCGATGCTCTGGAGGGGATTTCAGATTTACCACCCAACCTTTTGTCAGTCTGAACATCTCTTCTTGGAAAGTCTGGATCATAAAGTGATCAGAAGGTCCATTACTAGTGACAGGCACATCAAACTCTTAAACATTTTCTAGAATTATTGACCTGTTTCTACTTTGGAAATTTGCATATTGTTTGTATTATTGTGTCAAGGTAGTATAATGGGGGTACAAATCATTTTCAATGTACATAAATTATGACCTCTGTTTCTAGGTAACCGTCAGCTCCCTACTGACCTCTCTCTGGAGGAAGGACCCCTCAGTGACCTTGACCTAACCTTGGAGGAGGGTGCTCTGGCTGATCTTCACCTCCAACTGGAGGACATGCAGTTCCCACTGTTGTCCCGGCAACCAGGGGATAAGGGCATGGCTAGCGGAGATAAAGGTTCCAGTCTATATGTCCCTTCTTAGCTTACAATAAAAAATTAAAGCACCATTTTACAAGGAAATCAATATACCAGTGCTTTTTGTGTCACCTGCTGTAAGCAGAGGTGACACATAGTGATCACTTTTCTGTCATCTGTCTGTACATTCGTCCGTCCATCTGTCTGTCCATCGCACTTTTTCAGTCAAGCTTCAGCAGGTGACACATGTGTTCCAGAAAACACTCTTTGTTTTACAAGTTTTGCAGCATAAGTCCTGGGACTTATTAGGCTAAATAATTTGGTCCCAATACAGAAAGTATGCATGCTACTTTAATTTCAATAGCATTTGCTGTATATTTTATGCATCCAGTGGATGCATTGAAATACAAACATTGCATCCACACCAAAAACATTGGATGCAGAGGTAAAAAAAACCCAAAAAAACACTGATATACATGCATATGTTTTTCTTAAGTACACAAGCTTGGTTAACATGGTGTTCCTTAGTGTTGAGGGTACCAACAGCATACATGGGGCTGTGTCCGAAAGGGTGACTTCTGGCAAAAATAGTTATTTCTTTGTCATAACCCCTTGTTTGCTTTCCCTGTTTCTAAATTAATGTACATTGAAAGTTAAAAGTTATCATGATATTTTTCTTCTAGATAAGACATTGACAAAACGAGCAGATAGGCAAAAATTTGAAAAGGACACAAGTAACGCCCAAAAGAAAGAAAAGAAGACAGAAATACCTGTAACTGTTGAAACAGATGAGACAGGTTCATCAGAAGATGAAGCTGAGGATTCAGATGCTGCTGATGCTAATACCAAACAGGCTGGTCCACAAGTGGAGTTCAGCTCAGCTACCCATAATACATTGGGTTCGCCAAGGTTAGTTGTGTCATAAAAAATGTCATTCTTGAATCATTGTTAATGAAGTGGTGGTCATATAAGAAACATGTGTATGGTGTCTTCCAGTCACAATCTGTTGTCTAGTAACTGTGCTTTAAATTGTGAGTTAAGGTCATTATACTGTTGTTTCTTTAATATGTTTGTACAGCCAGCAATACTTCAGTGATTTTTTAACAGTTCTTTAATGTCACTATAGTTAATTTTGAACTTTATTTTGAATTTATTAAGTCAAGGGACCGTTACTAAAAAGAATAGGTAAAACCTGGAACTAAAGGCAAAATAATTATATCAGATGCATATATAAAATAGAACTTAACAGTAGGAAACTTGCAATTTAAACTAGATGGTGATTCACCATAGTAATGGAGGTCATGTTTTGATGTAAATGAAACTCAAATGGTGATTCACAAAAATGGTGATTCACCATAGTTTAATGGAGGTCATGTTTAGACTGTTAAATGAAAACTCAAATGGTGTTCACCTAGTTAAATGGAGGTCATGTTTTAGACTGTTAAATGAAAACTCAAATGGTGATTCACCATAGTTTAATGGAGGTCATGTTTTAGACTGTTAAATGAAAACTCAAATGGTGGTTCACCGTAGTTAAATGGAGGTCATGTTTTAGACTGTTAAATGAAAACTCAAATGGTGATTCACCATAGTTAAATGGAGGTCATGTTTTAGACTGTTAAATGAAAACTCAAATGGTGATTCACCATAGTTAAATGGAGGTCATGTTTTAGACTGTTAAATGAAAACTCAAATGGTGATTCACCGTAGTTAAATGGAGGTCATGTTTCAGACTGTTAAATGAAAACTCAAATGGTGATTCACCATAGTTAAATGGAGGTCATGTTTTAGACTGTTAAATGAAAACTCAAATGGTGATTCACCATAGTTAAATGGAGGTCATGTTTTAGACTGTTTAATGAAAACTCAAATGGTGATTCACCATAGTTTAATGGTGGTCATGTTTTAGACTGTTAAATGAAAACTCAAATGGTGATTCACCATAGTTAAATGGAGGTCATGTTTTAGACTGTTAAATGAAAACTCAAATGGTGGTTCACCATAGTTAAATGGAGGTCATGTTTTAGACTGTTAAATGAAAACTCAAATGGTGGTTCACCATAGTTAAATGGAGGTCATGTTTTAGACTGTTAAATGAAAACTCAAATGGTGATTCACCATAGTTAAATGGAGGTCATGTTTTAGACTGTTAAGTGAAAACTCAAATGGTGGTTCACCGTAGTTAAATGGAGGTCATGTTTTAGACTGTTAAGTGAAAACTCAAATGGTGGTTCACCGTAGTTAAATGGAGGTCATGTTTTAGACTGTTAAGTGAAAACTCAAATGGTGGTTCACCGTAGTTAAATGGAGGTCATGTTTTAGACTGTTAAATGAAAACTCAAATGGTGATTCACCATAGTTTAATGGAGGTCATGTTTTAGACTGTTAAATGAAAACTCAAATGGTGATTCACCATAGTTTAATGGAGGTCATGTTTTAGACTGTTAAATGAAAACTCAAATGGTGATTCACCGTAGTTAAATGGAGGTCATGTTTTAGACTGTTAAAT
>CM037785.1:44356998-44406998 GCA_021229015.1 Solen grandis
TAATATATATATATTTTCATTTTAGGTTGTTAATGGGTTTTTTGTTTGTTTGTTTGTTTTTTGCTTTTAATCAAATGCTTGGGTATGTAAGGAATGTTATGGACAAGTGCACGAAATATTACAGAAATTGTGTTTTTATTTTGAGACAGGTAGGAAACACTTAAATGGAAGTAACTTTTCTGGTTTTGTGTATCTATATATCTAAAATTGTACATTTTACAGAAATGAAAAGTAGACTTTGCATTCTTAGGGTGCTCTTGATACGTTTGTCGAAGAAAGAGTAATATTCTAGTAGGTTTCACATTGACAACTCTCATATTACAGGTTCTAGCAAGTCCCTTTTTCTGGAAAAAAAATATAATAGTAAAAATAAAAATTAAATATTTACATTCTTTACCTTCTTTATCTTATTCTAATTTCTTAAGTACCCTTAGCAAATCCAATAATTAGATATGGCAAAATGCAAAAGCGTTTAGAGTTTCTTAAACAAAACTTCAACTTCAACGAAGGTTTTAGGGGATTTAATCATACGCTTGAATGCTTTGGTTTTATTTCATATTTCATGGGTCATAATCTCAAACACAAACCTCTGAAGATATAAAAACTTCATGAGCTATTGCAGTATTTCGATCCGCTTCAACGCTTATAAACGTTTTCAGATATCAGCGCAGATTTAACAGTTTCCACCACGACTGTGTACCTTGCGGTAATGGTGAGCCTCTTCCTAATCACGGGTCTCTTCCATCTGCGAGAATTTGTCTGTCTGATGCATGGGATATGGTATTTGTTTTGTCTTTCATCGGGCTATCTAGTCCTCATGGTTTACAGTATCTGGAACATCACGGATCGCTCATGGGGTACGAAATCGCTCTTGTGCTTATGAAAAAATGACTTCAGGCATGTTTGCTTAAGCTCATAAAAAAACTACTATGTGTCACTTACTGGGGAAAATGACTGACATGCTCATATCATGTTTGCTATGAATGGTAAAGCTTTTTTTTCTCTGACCAATGTCACGTTAATCATATGCCTCAGTCTTTCATTAAGCAATAAACAATATGGTATTCCGAAAAAAAAATCTTTATAAATTGTCTACTTCAAAAATGGCTATTATTATTCATACCAACAGGAATAGGAGAACAAAATGATATTGATTTTGAAATGCCGTATAACGACTTGTTTTTGATAAAATCCTTTAAAAAAATTGAGCAAAACTTCTCAAATTGCCTTGGGTATCCCGTTTATTGAAAGCAAAATATATTTATAGGAACTCGAGAAGAGAAGAAAAGTTCAGTAGTCAATAGGAAAGAAAGCTGGAAGCTCCAGTTAAAGAATGCGTTCCAGTCCATACTTTTGTAAGTATTTCTTTGTAATAAAGTGTCTCATTTCAGTTCATTATTTCTCTTTTTAGATTAATTTGTAAATGCATTTTAACTTGAAGACCCATTATATTTCATAATGATACAAATTTCATGTAACTCAAAAAAAAATGTATTTTAGACTAATGCAAATAGTACATTATGTGCAAATATCTGCATTAAAATTAGGTAAACGAAATATAAATTTATGTGGATGTCAAAATACTCTCGTTGTTTACATTTTGCAAAGTCGAGTAGTCTGTTACCGGAAATATTTTGATTCTAAAAAAAAAACGTCGCCGATTCCCAGTTTGTTTATCTGGTTTGTCATAAATTTATGTACTCTCGTTAATAGAAGCATACGGAAGGTCAATGGAAAACATCAGAAAATTTATAATATTATTTCTTATTTATGTATTGTAGTAATGTTGTCGTGAAAGAGTATGTACAGATTGTATATCTTTACATATCTGAAAACATTTTGCTTTTCTGTCCGAAGAACATAGCTTTTGGAATAATAATGAGCCTTTAATAAAATTAGAAATGTATATCATAATTTGATCAGGGTCTCAATATTCTTGATACATTGATTTGGTACTTTTTACTATTTTATACATACATATTTGTATCGTAAAAAGTATTGTCCTTTTAATTCAGCTGCTGCCTCAGTGCTGACCCTGAAGTTGTTTCTGTCGGGACTCAAATAGAATCGCACCATTTACGAAGAGGCCGACAGGGGTCAACGTCAGAGATATCTGAGCCCGGAATTAATATTCCTGACAATGTGTCGATGCATGGAAGTTTAAGGGATGATCAAAAGTAAGTTGTAATTTCGAAAGACAGGTATATCATTTTCCAAAGAAACCTAAAGTGTATACTTACATTTATTTCATTCTGAGCTCTCCCTTCTGCAACCTGGTTGTTGAGTAGCTACAAATCAATAAAATGTCTTCGCGCAAGGAAATCAAAATGATCTGGTTACATAAGCCGTTTTTTATGGAATACTAGTTAAAGCCGATATTTTTTCTGTTGTCCTATACGTGTTATATTGTCTCACGTTCTCTTTAAATATGAAATTATTACTGCATTAACAACTGAAACCATATAACAAATAAGACTTCTTTATTGTTGTCATATAAACTGAAATGAACAGTTATAAAATAATCACAAAGGCTGGCTATAAGGCACTATCTATAAATTTGTCGGTTTAAATTATTTCAAACCTAAATCTAATTAAGTTATTATTATACATGCCAGAGAACGCCAAACTTTCACTCAAAAACTCTGGCTGTTCATGATTAAACTAAACGTTCATGTTAGCGTACTTTTTCGAGAAAAATAAGATTTGCTTTTAAACAATTTAGATATTATCCGTTTCGGCCAAATTCGGCAATTTCCTTCAATGTTCTTGACATGAGAATATAAACAAACAATTAAAAGGAACATTTAAGTAGATTTCAGTTAGTACCACCATGTTTATTCATCAGCGGTTACAGGATGATTTCTTAGACTAGAACTGCTCGGATAAAGGCTTATTAATAGGGCATTTTTTTTTCTTTTACGTCTCTGCTGAGTTTCACACAAAAGAAGGAGGGTATATGTATTTACTAAGATACGTTTAACTGGTATGTAAGTTATTTGATATGTAAACTAGCCGTATAAACTGAACAACACTCGCAAATTATTTGTTCTGTAACTAAAATTTCCAACTTTATTTTACATTTTATTATTCAGAGAAAAGGAAAAACAAAATATACGAATTTCTGTGGAAAAAAAAAATTGATGAAATTTATTATTGTATTTTTATTATATGTATATGTACATGTATATTAAAGAATACTTTTTAAAAAAAAAAAAAAAAAAAGGTTTTTTTTTTTTTAAAAAAATATTTTAAAAATTTTCCAAATCTTTGCAATGTTAGTAGAAAAAATAATGATAAATTCCATGCAATTAATTCACTGATTCTCGTCTGATGTCATCGAAATACCAATGCAGGGTATTTTACAGGGTAAGTTATGTTTATTTCGCTGTTTAGAAATATTATTGATTGCTTTTATTATCAGTCCCGCGTCAAAGCTATACTGCACCGGTTTATTGCCCATTTTCCGTATTGCCCGGAAATGTTCCCAGTACGTGTTGTATGGTGTTTTCGTGGCAGCGATTTATTATATTACTGTTATGCTGTTATAAAAGACAATTGGTTGTCAATACCTATTCTTCTAAGTATTTTATATTGCAGTGTATCAGTGAAGTTGTTAAGTTTGAAAACTATTTGTTTATTCTAGTTTATTCTATAAAACATTAAGTATACATAAATGAAAGTGATGTATTATATTCGTCAATGTATTGCAGATTTGTGTCTATAAAATACAACTAATACTTTTCGCAAATTGCAGTGCATATATGTGCTGGTATTAAAGTATATCCCTTTTAATTGATTTCATATGAAAATGAAAAAATAGAAGATACATTTTGCTGTTTAAGGCATGACACAGTGGATGGCAATTTATCAGTTATCCATGAAAGCAGGAAGATGAAAGACGTATGTACATCATGCATCTCATTCATAAAATAACGTGTATCGCATACACTTTTATGTGTAATAGATTTGAATTTAATAACGTAAACGCGTGAATTGGAATATACTTAATTTTACTTCTGAACATAATCATCAATTTCTTCCTTATATGATCCGTTATATTTCTGTAAATTTGATACTGTAGTGGTTTGACTAAAGAAAACAATTCTCAATATGTCATTAATCAGCTCTTAAAATAATGACTATGAATGTTTTCTTTCAATGAATTCATTGCCACTGTTTTTAAGTTGAAATGCATTTCTCTGTATGTTCTAAACTGAAATATAATTGTTTGTTTTTCTGTAATTCAATTAAGACATAAAAAGTGCACATTCTGAACACCTTACACTGTGTGTTTCCTGTTGGGTTAGGTATACAGTATCAACAATTGATTCAAAAAGTAAAAATACTGACAACGACGTTAAGTGTAAGTCTTGCTCAAAGGCATGTGTTCATCGCATCGAACACGCTAGTAATGTATCATAATAAGGCTTTACAGTTGACTTTAAACCATATGAACCTTTTCTGGTAACGAAGACGACCTTGACCCAGACACAGTCATCCAAGTGGCGGATTGGCTCCCTAAAGATATGGTCAGCCTCATTTTATTTTTCCTTCTTTTATTTTAACTTTCTTTTTTTCATTTGTATTATAATTTTGCACTTGGTCTTGTCAGTCATTGATTTTTCAATGCAATATTTCTTTTTTTAACAACAACTATTCATGACACTTTTCTTTACATGTTTCTTGTTTTATATCCTGTCATATTTAAAAAACAACAACATTTTTAACTGTCTATGTATATATAACTTCTAAAGCTGTCTCCCTAACTTGATATATCTACATTTGTTTTATCTGTCAGTGCACTTTTTAATGAAAACAAGGTCGTGCTTCTGAATTTATGTCTTACTTGCTGTCATGAATTTTAAACTTTACATGAATAATAATGCATAATTGAATGTATCCCGATCTGTATTTTATTCAAACACGTTAGGTTTTTAAATAGTATACAAATAAATCGCCATTTTTCATTTTCAGAGCGGTCTTGCGTCAAATTTTATTGAAAATGGTTTTGAGGACACACGTCTGATAAGTGGGATGACAGAAAAAGAATTAAAGTATATAGGGATAAAACGTAAGACGACTGATTCAAATATCTAAAATAAACTTATCAGTAGTATCAAAACAAATATATGTGTAACCTAAATAAAAATAATCAAATTGCATTATTTTAAACAAAGCTGCAATGAATGAATAGTTTACCGGACTTATACGATTGATTATATAACTGTGTATTGTGGAATCTTGTCTTTTTCAAAACATGAATCATACTACAATATTAATAAACCTACAAGAAACGTTTTGTTATTTGAAATTGAACTATTTGAAATAAAACACTTTGAACAACTTATTTATGTGGTAAACATATCAAAGTTTCTAGGAAAATTTGTGCGATGTCTGAATATCGACAAATATCATTTTTTTTATTTTGTTGTTTGTATTACCAATTTTCAGTCTTCCAAAGAAATTGTTTAAGGCAATCAATTGTATACGACGAGATATATTTTGACTAACGTTCTCAGTACAATTAATATCTAGCTATATTATATCATATTGAATGTATGAAGATGTGTTAGTTCACCAAAATCTGTGGCTAGTATGGTGCTATTTGATATATGGGAGTTTTTAAAAAAAAGTGCGAATTTTGACCATATTTTTTCAGAAAGTGTCACAAAGAAGTTAGGTTTTTTCTTGTAGTTTGAAATCATGTACATACCTTAAATTTGAACTAAATGGGCAACAGGGATCTCCCAGACCTATAATTTTACCAATTTTGATGATTCTATTGCAGAAAATTAAAGTTGTAATTCCTTCCTGTCACACTTTTATATCTCTATTTTTTAGGTTAAAAAAAGTTTATTTTGATAATACTTTAATGTAAATCATGTAAAGGTAATTAACTTAAACCATTAAAATAAAAAGAAAAATAATTTCAAAGAAAGTAAGTTTTAGATCTTTGAAATTAACAATTAAAACAAATATTTAAAGATATTTGGCGTGAAAAGTTGCATTTTATATTTGCTTATTCAATGCTCAACATCAATTTTTTTATTATTACAATAAAGGATTAAATTTTTTTCACGATTTTAGTATCTGACATCTCCAATATTACAACGAAACTTAAAAACTTAACTTAAACTGTCAGTGTCAGGAAGGAATACAGCGTTACAGGAAGGAACCTAGCGTTACAGGATGGAAAGACAAAAAAGACAAAATATTTTTTTTACTTTTTTTTTTTACTTTTTGATTGCTTGAACTTTCTTATAGATGTAAAACAGTAACAAGAAACTTTGCCATTATTTACTTAACACGTTAAAATCAGCAATATCTGCTGAGTACAAAATCAGCAATATCTGCTGAGTACAAGCCATATATCCACCAACACTGAATATACTTCTTTCTGTCAATCTGATGAAGTATCACGTCTGTTTGGGCATGCCTATAATGCTTGTTTGTATTTATTTTAACAATGGTTAAAAAAACTGTGAGTAAATCTGGTAATAGTTTAACAAGAAAACATTTCTTAACGATAAAATTTTAATGTTTAAACTAGAGCTATCACTGAAGGTGATTAATACCACCCGCAAAATACTTTAATGCAGGAGTAGCCAGACTTCAGGCAGAGCATAGATAAGAACCTGTATACATTATCGCGTGAATGACATTTCATTGCAGAAGCCATTTAAGCCTGTAAAAATAAAAGCACCTTCCATTTTCTTCACAGGAACAATCCATATCAGTAGAATAGCATTTCAAAGATGATTTTTCAAAAATACTTCTTGAAAAATCAAGATTTTTTATCTTTTCAGCAACATTGCAGAATCCAATCACTCCTATTACAGCTCTCTGGTCTTTGTCTTCATTATTTGTCCCCTAAACTGTTCTTGTTTATGAACCAAAATTAAGCATGTAACTACTTTAAGAAAAGATTAGCTATTCATAGACCAACTCTTTGAAGTTTTTTACAGATCTGACAACACCATCCAGTTTTAGGCATTCTTTTCTGATCTTGACCAAAATTGCAAGAAATGTGAATAGTTGTAAAATATTGGCTAAGTTCAATACCTAGCAAAATCATGTAATTTGGACTTGAACACTTGAATAAGTCAAAAGAGACATTTTCCTTCAAATTAATGGAAATGTTTCAACATGATTGTTTTAATAAGTAACATTCATTAACTAATGGGATTTAGGAGACAATAGTTTGTTTCTCTGAGCTATTTCTGAGAGTCCCCATACTGTGATGGGCGTATTTTGTGGCAGTCCTGACCCTTGTCAGTAACCATGTATCTTTGTTCAGATTTTAACTGAGGGAGGTTAATTTTACTGATTTTTTGTTTCAACACATCATATGATTTGCAGGTCTCAAGTTCTTTCAAAAGTTTTCCAAAATCTGTCTGTTCCAATGAGGAAGTTTCATTTTGCTGAAGGACTTGTGTTTTCCAAAACACTAACAGTTCTAACTGGATTTTGCTTTTCACAGCAATTAGAGCCATTACACATACAACTCAAATCTCTCACATTAATAACACCTGTATTTCCTGTTTTAACTTGGTGAATGCCAAGTGTTCCTGGAATAGGCTTCAATTTACAGGATGACAGAATATCTGAAAATGTATTTATCTCATTCTGCTTAACTTCTATCAATTTTACCTTTGTCCTTTCACTGACTTTCTCCACAAAATCTTTTGCTGACATTACATCACCACCATTCAGTACTACTCGGTTAGCTATTCTTTTCACAACTGCTCCAATATCATCAGGTATTCCGCACCCATGACCAGATTCATGATAGTTCCATGTTCCTATCATCCCCATTGCTTCCATTTCATGTGAGAAGAGGTAAAAATTTCCCTTTTGTTTGTACTGAGTGACTGGGCCATCACTGAATATATGAAGCCTTTGGACTTGAGGATTGTTTTGTTTCATTTCCTGCAATATTGGCTTTAAATGACCCCACACACCTGCTGGACCATGATCCAAAGAATCGGACACTGTTGTAAATGTACAACCTGGCCTCTGACCAACATAGTAAATACCAGTGTGTAATGCCATTTGTGACTTTGAAGCACCAAAATGCATAGATTGGATTTCATTTCCCATTTTTCAACATAATTTTCTGAAAAATCTACACTTATCAAAGCCTCACTATCACTAAGGGACTCTTTTAACTTTCGATAAAGATGTAATATAGTAAACTGAAGTCATAAAAGTAAACTTACTTTACATGAGTCAAGTACAAAAGATTATGTGTAGTCAGAATATCTTAACTAAGATTTTTAAGGGGGTAGAGGAGACTAATGTTTACCCCTTGGTTACCTTTAGAGCCATCAAAGTTGTACAGTTTAATCTGTTATGAAATAATATGATAACCTCATCCAAAGTAAGTGCCCTTTAAAGAATTGATTCAACTATAATGTAAGAAAGAAGAAGAAAAAAAGGAAACGGGATTAAAAATATCTCAAAACTTTGATCTTAAGACTTAATAAACAAATCCCTAACATTAAAATAAAAAGAAATACCTATAAATATTAATTATTTCTTTCCTGTCACAAGAGGTTTCCTTCCTGTCACAATATTTAACGTGATAGGAAAGAATGTGACAGGATAGAAAATAAATGCATTATATATAAAAAAAAAAAATTAATGATCCCTTTTCAAGTTCATTTGGTGGGAAATATTTAAACTGCACATTATACTGCTAAATGTGAGACATGGTGTTTAAAATTTAAGAAAAATATGAAACCAAGAAACATCATAACAGGAAGGAAAATTAAGATGCACTCATCTTTACAACCAGCCGTAATTTTCATGAAAAATTGTATCTTACAAGACCCCATGGCTTAAACCATGTGCCATTTTGTTTCTGAAAAGGGAGATTACTGAAAAACACTTAAAACATTGCTAACAAGGGACTGGTTATTATTTATGGGAATATTTTACCCTGTCGTGACAGGATGGAAAGGGAATTTTGGACAAACTTTGAATTAATTTTTTTTTATGAAATACAGTATATATTTTGCATTTTATAATAAGAAAATCCTTCTCTTGAACTGTTTTAACCATAAATTTATATGTTTTTGTGCTTTTTTGAGGTTTTAAAGCTAAAAAAGTAAGTAATTTTTAAATATTATGAAGTGTGACGCCCATTTTTTCACTGTACAACCAATATTCTTAGCCTGTATTTTTCAAACTGATTGTTATTTTCTATATGAAGTAAGTTATAATTACAAAAGATATATAAGAATAACACAATACAAAAGAAAAATAAAGAAAAATAAACAAATAAAGCATAAAAATATTGATATAATTGTCGGACATGGAATTCGCACTTTTTTTGAAAAACTCCCGTATACATTCTATGCTCTATTTGTAAAGGAGCCAAGCACCACCTAATTGAAGAAATCAAGAAACTCCAAGATTATGATATCCAGGCTGACGTACCGGTAAAACGTTTATCATACGCCATCGACATACAATAGGTTGAATGATTCTATACTTGAAAATATTCATGGATAGATGGTATTTATCTTGTATACTCAGCTATTCATAAATAGATAACTGTATTGTATACTCACCTATCCATAAGTAGATGTGCCGTTGACTGTTTAAAAAAGACAGTTTGAAAGAAAGATTCGTACATTAGTACGAGCTCTTAAGATCACTTGTATGAAAATCAATGTATCTTAAGTATGGCAAAGTTGATAATTGTAATTCCAAATGTAGGGTTTACCAAGAAAGTAAATTTTATGCAGGATTGAGACATTTAAAGCCAAAACTTAATAATTTACATGGTGAGTGGATGTACGTTTAAAATGGATTTACAGTAATACATTGTGGCCAAAGTATATTATATTTTGTCGTTTTGAAATACATGCATGTGAGATTGTTTACATTGTATGATAGTGTGGACACATGGCTTAACATGGTGGGTTTGCCTCAGTACATTAAAAACTTTAAAAATGAACAGATCAAAACTTCAAAAGATATCATTAGGTAGACGTACGGGTAATTTAAAAACAAAGAAAATATATTGTTTTCTCTGTTCTCTGTCATAAAATTTGTGAATCGTGATTATTCATTTATTTAAAATGTGTAACTTCTTTGTTAAATTAACGGAATACTGTTATGTATTTTAAAGCAGCTAACTTTAAATGTATATTAAATATGTGTGTATTTAGTCTATCAATACCCATCTACAGACGATATGTCACCCAATGCAACCATCCATGATCGTAAAGAATGGATGGTTTTCCCATCACAGGCAGTGCCTTCACAGACGGTATTGAAACTATATTTTGACTGATAGAACCCATATTTAGATTCATTCATTTTTATATGATGAAATTACGAAATCGCTACCATGAACTGGTGAAGGCCCCATGTTGATGAACGTGTCCATCGGGAATATCGTATTAACCAATTTCGTCTAAGTTTCGTTTACGAAAATTAATTGCGTTTTGGAGTGGAAATGCAAGAAGCAAATTCTTTTTTCAGTATGGAGCAATTCAAAACTTAAGTTTCGATATGTATTTCTTCTTTTTTTTACCCTCGTTGACAAGAAAATAAAACTTTGTACATAGAGTTAAAACACACATCATTATGACCTCTTGATATATCTAGTAATGTTTTCATTTTTCTTTTTCTAAACAAGCTGCGCGATCGTCACTTATTCGTTAGTTGTTCAAGGACGGAGTTTATAAGTTATTGATGAAATTTTCTTCCACTCAATACACGTATTATATCAAGTGAAATTATTACGATCAGTGATAGAGTTTATGGTGACCCTCTACGATGATACATGCTATGTCACAACGGACAGGTTGACGCTATCCGGACATTCACACATACATTTTATATGTAATTCATTAATATATACTTGCAACTATAGGTAGAAAGGGTAAGTGGAACATATTACCAAACATTGGATAGGTAGACTGAATTGAACTTACAACTAATTAGGAAAAACAATGTCAGTGAAATTCCAAGCCAGTTTTGAGGTTCGGCGACTTCCAAACATTGATATCCAATCACTGAAATCGGAAATATCTTAGAAATGGCAGAAAGCTTATATTATTTAGGAATTCAACAAACATATTAATAAACAACATACTATAATAAGTTTAAGGTAGTTTTTGTACTTTTTTTCTATTTTCAGGTAATATTTGGTCATTTATAGCACTTATTCACATGTGCCATGCGTTGGTATATTAATTTAGCTCACCCTGATTACCTTGTTAAGCTTTTTAACCGATAAATGTCCGGCGTTTGTCGTCCGTCCACCGCCCGTCTTCAAAATTTAACATTAAACAACACCTCCTCCTAAGCTAATGGGCAAAGTTTCATAAAACTTCATAGAAATGGTATTTTAGAATTTCTCTTTCAAAAGGAATATAATTATATGCAAAAATATGGTTCCGTGTGTTTGTGTGTTTAATACAAATTTGAAAAATCTTGTTGTCCAAAAATACTGGCTGGGTTTCATTTGTTTTTGTGCACTTGTATTTGCTGTTTCCTTTCCTCCCATTAATATTTTTTCAGGTGAGAGATCTCGGCGCCTCTTGTCGATTCTATATCCTCCCTTTCCTCCTCTCCCTGGTGTTTTCCTGGAACAATCCTAATACAACATACATAGAAAAATGAATGTTTATTTTTTCATTTTAGAACACATCAAACGGCTTCTTTATGCAATCAGGAGACTACGAAACCCAACAAAAAGTACGTTGACAATCGTTTGGATATCTTTAGCATTATTTAAAATTTATTGAAGTCTCAAGGAGGGAAAGTTACGAACAAAATTTGATTGATTATATAGAATTAAATTTGTTGACAATTTTGCGTAACGATCTATATTCTCACCTGAATGATTATGGAGCATCATCATTTTACAAATCTTAAGTTTCAAACATATCATGGGGAGACAGCCAGCTTCCTGACACTCTGACACCTCCTTTTGTTTTGTTTTACTAGGTGAACGGAAGATGCTTGATGTCAAGAAGTCATTGGATCTTTGCACGCGACACTATTTGAAAAACATAAACAAAGATGAATACAATTTTTGGAACGTTTTGAAAGAGAAATGTCTAATGCCTCAGTCTACAGCGTACGGACTAGAGGAGGATCTCAAAAGTAAGATAATGATATATCGTGAGAGCTGAAGTAATTTATTACAAAGTCTCATTTATTTAATTCATAATTATGTGCATTGTTTACTTTATCAAATAATAATTACTAGAACAAATCATATAAATATGTTCATGTAAATGCTTAAGATTACTTTTTTTTCCTTCCGTTTTTAATTTGGTTATTTCTTAGTTCTTAATATATCATATTATTTAAGGTCAAGAAATCATTTTAAGGTAAATTGTCATATGTTCTCTCAATTTTAAAAATTAAATTAAAAAAAACAGTGTGCTCTATTATCAGTACTATTTATTTGTCATGAAGTAAATTCAAGCCTACTTCAGTCTTCTGGTATACTTCGAAACGTTTTACAAAAGCAAGTTTTAATTCTTGAATTTATTTTCATTATAGATAAAAAGGTACATCTGAATGAAAACATATTCCTATCCCATAATATTCATTCAATTATTTTTAGACAAACTTGGAGATCTTCGTAACACTTCGTTGATGATTTTCGCAGTGTCCAACATGCTTTGGCTCATCCTAATTGGAACATTTGCTAATAAGGGACAATTACTGACCATTTTTGGCAGCAATCCAGTCGGTATGCCTTCTATTGGAATAACTCATCGGCCAAATTTATACTTTTATCTTGATAATCAGAAACGATTAAAGGAGTAAGTGTTGGTACTAATGCTTTTTGTCAAAACACTTAATAAAACTAATTTGTATATTAATGTAGTGTTATTAATAATCCTTAAAGGTATTTGTGTATTGAATAGCAAACATAAGTTCTTTATCGTGTGAACTGTGAATGTCGTATTTGCTATTATTAACTTCATATTGGGTAAACCAGATTACACTTATTTTCAAATCCTTAAAGGTCTCGTGGTCCTCGTGTTGTTCATTTTTGTACTGCTGATACAGTTTCTGGCCATGATTGTGCATCGAATAGCGACCCTTACCCATTTCCTCGGCCGTGCTCCGTACAAAATTACAGACACGTTCAATACAAGCTGGGCTTTCAACGATAGGTAAGCTGAGTGTAAATATAGAAATGATCTGTAAAAGTAGCTATTAACACATATTTCTACAAGTCTTTTACACGTTCACACTGAGATATCACGCTATAGAGTAATGGCAAGATACAACACTAAATTGCATTATACTTACACCGGGCCAATCAGACCTGGAACTACCTTATTTACTGAACGGTGCCAAGTAAGGGAGCTATAGCAGTACCATTTTCACGTCTTTGGTATGTCATTGCCGGGGATCCAAGCGGACCAGCTGAACCACCTTGAACATATAGATTATACTCTTTGTAATAGTCTTAAATATTAACTTGTGGCTTAAATCTTTTGGAAACCCGTCAAAAATAATTTGAAGATCTAGTTGTAATTAAAGATTATTAACCGTAACTATTGAAACTCACTGAAATTTTGATTGATCTTTTTCTTTTGTTGTTATATTTGATAAATATGGCTGAAAGCTTTCCCAAGATAATTCAAAGACCAATTGACACATGCCAGCATCTTGAATTGAAATAAATACAGTTATATTCTGGCATATGAGGATAACATATATGTTTTACAAACATTTCACACCATTTGCAGTAATATGAAAAGTACAGAGACACTCGATATTTACGACATTGACGCTGAACATGATAAACGCAAAGCTAACAAAAGAGCAGATGCGCGGCTAAAGCATCCAAAGATCAAGAAAGAAGCACAAGAGGAAAAACAACCCTTGTTACCTAACTGACAATTCGTGGGATATGTTGACGGTTTTCTTGTGTAATAATGTAACATTTATCTTTATAAGATATTAAATATATTTGTACTGTGTAAACCATATAATGTTATACTTTTTTGTTTATAAACCTTAGACATGAGTATACTGTAAAATCTGTACTTTTTTTGTTTATAAACCTTAGACATGAGTATACTGTAAAATCTAATTATGTCTTGTGTGCTTGTCATACTTTGTTCACCCATCGCTTTCATACGTATTAATGCATTTCATTCCATGACAACACTGGTTGTGTTTTAGAATTATATGTACAAATAAGAATAGAATATAATAATGACTGTTGTTTGGTTTTCTTGTTAAAGTAATTGAGAATAAATGGAATAAAATGATTTTACCAATTATTCCTTCAAATCAGGCTTATGTCCCTGCAAAAGCGAACGTGTGTGTTGTTGTTGTTTTAAGATTTGTTGTTTAATTTTAGGGGGATCTCCCCGCCTGCAATTGAATTTATATGATATGTCATGACATTTTCCCAGAATGCATTAGAATGTTTCAGACAAATGACAATGGTGTGCAGCCGCATATAAAAAATAGAACATTACGATTAATACTAAACTATAAAATACTAAATTGTCTGATTTAATATTTTGAAAGTTGTTTGTGACACATATAGATGATGATATTTAAATTGTCAAATGAGTAAAAAGTTGTATTTAGCTTTCTTTCTTGATTTAGATCTTTTTCAGTTGATTTTAACTATTAAATATGAAGTTTATAAAATTGAAGTTGGGTAAGAACTAGTGTGCTATTAGACTGTTAATTAGTTTTTGTAAGTTCTCTAACCTCTCTCATAGCTTTGTTGTTTATCGTATGATTCATTGCTCTTCAAAACCATAATTCCACACGACATATTAACCTTTTTGAAATCAGAGCATATCATCGTCACATAGATAAAATATTTTAGAAAATATAAGTGTTACAAAAGATACTGGGCTAAACTTCGAAATTAAACTACTTACCACTAAAAATTATAGTAAGTACTTGTTCATGATAAACATTAATCCACGAATTCGCCGTGTATTTTATAAAAATTATATTGAATCTTTATATAGTTTTTGTTCATAAATGATTTTCATATATGTAACAAAATGACCAAGGGCGGACAACTCTCTAAGGTAGAATAAATACCAAACAACTTTCTTTAAAATTATATTTAATATAAATATATAAACAACGAGAATATTAGAAAAAGAATTAAAGAATATGAAAAAAAAACAAAACTGCCGGCTAACTGTCTCTTTATCTGTTGGTACAATAATAAATAATAACTGCACTGAATGTTCTGTTTTCACTTTTTCACCTTCTTTAGTTGGACACTGTATATTCATACAGGCTCCTAACTGTACGAACTATCAACATCCAGAACACAACTAGAACTATCTGTCCTTTTTAAACCACCTCGTGCGACACCACGGGTCTTTCCTCTACCCCTTGACCTCTGATTCGGACTACCCTGGTTGAAACTATTTCTTGGTGAGTTCCAATAATCTGTCTTATTAAATTCCGCATTTTCTGTTCTATCTACTGTGGCTACCCTATACTGACTGCCTCGTTTCCTACAATCTAAAGACTTATGGTTACCTTTGCAATAGTTACATTTTACCTGGGCAAAGTAAGGATTACCTTCCCTTGGTGTACTCCCAAACTGTTTACGTACCGGCTCTGACCTTTGCTCCTTGACAAACCCATCTTTTTCTTTGCCTTCACTCAACACTACATTCCTACAACCACCCCTGGCTTCTGCAAATAAATCTGCTTGCTCCGCCATAGCTAAACAACCAGTGAAACGCTTTTCTTTCAAGAATAGAAAAATCTCTTTGTTACTGATAGCTAACAACTGATCTCTTAACAAATAATCCAAAACACTCTCATATGTCTTAGCTACACTACCTAAACCAAACCAGTGCTCTAAATAATTCCTTGACCTGCTAAGATACTGTACAAACGTCTCACCTGTCTCAGGCCTAGCTGTCTTGAACCTTTTCTTAAAACCTTCCTCTGTCAGTTCGAACCGTTTCAACAAAGCAACCTTTAGTAGGTCATAATCCAGTGAGTCCTCTGTAGGTAATCTGGAATAAACATCAAAAGCCTTACCTTTTAACAAAGCGCTGAGATGTAATGACCACTGTTCCTTGTTCCAACCTTGCACCCCTGCATAGCTCTCGAACCTTGATGAATAACTATCCATATTATCTTTACTCTCATCAAACCATGGTAATTTCGGCCCCTTAACTTTCTCTGTTACAATAGGCTTACCTTTTTCTATATGGGCCAACTCCAACGCATGCCGGTGCTGCAGCTCTGCTAACCTCATAGCTTTCTCGTACTCATCTGCCGCCCTTTCTTTCTCTCTTTCGATCTGTCGTTCCCGCTCTTCTGCCTGCAATTCTGCTAGCTTCACAGCTTTTTCTGCTCTTTCATTCTCACGCTCTCGCTCCTCTAATCTCTGCTTTCTCTCCTTAGCCTGTTCCTCCCGTACAAATTCTTCCAAATCTTTACCTGAGTACCCAAACTTCTCACCATACTCTAAGAGTTCTTTCATACTATACATGTTTGCATATGGGATTATGTTACACAAAACTAAAATAAGAACTATCCGGTCAACACTGTTGACAATACACATAACATGTATATCTCTATCTACAAATTGTCATATACCCATATACATGTACTGTCAATAGCTAAACAAAAACAGCATCTCAGACCTATGACTTTGACAGGTCATATACAGTAAACCGACTAACAAATTATCCACACTACACACTATAGATCAATAAATATATATTACACCAAAATACTATGTATGTCATACATCAATGAAACATCCACTGTGTATATACATGTCACTACTACCTTTAAAATCCAAACAAAATCTAACTGATACTTTATGCATGAGACCAATGTTATAAAGTCAAACAACCCTCAAGTCTAAAGTGTAAACAGATCAACATAAAATTTAACTTAAGATTAATTCAAAACAGAATTTAATATGTCATAGGCCACTCCTATCCCCGGATAACCTTAACTGTACACCCAGTTGCAGTAACCCTCAGCTTCCGTGCTTAACTACGGAATCGCTAGAGATGGTACAGCGACGCTGTGCCTCATCATTGGGTAATACCACAAGACTTACCCCCCTGATGATGGAGCCCGAGTGTCAGCCACCGGTGATGTACCACGGAGTCCGCCCAGACTGTCTGTTACACTAAAATTTAAATCAATTTAATTACTATAAAATTCCCGAGAGTTAAAAGGAAACAATTTAAAACAAAGTTTCAAAGTTAGAAATAATAAAATACTAAAGAGGAATCTTTACAACCTATACACAGTCTTATTCTACCCTAGATCGTTGTCACCTTAGCACTATCCCACTTCTGACATCATTGTAACAAAATGACCAAGGGCGGACAACTCTCTAAATACACTTAAAACTTAGCAAAACAGTAGATAAAAAAAAGAAACCTGTGACAAATACAACGTACTTTAAATCTATGCTTATTTTCAGGCCACGTCAACATTATTTTGTGACAATATATATGGCAAAAAAGTTTGAATAAATATTGATGTATACGAGTATTATACACAGTTGTGATCATGACTTTTGTTTGCATTGCTATTCATTTATTCGATAAAATGTGTGTGTATATTTTCTACTGAAGAATAGTCGACATTGATGATCTTTGTTAGTTCTAAATATATATATATATGTGTAGTACCGGTTGCTTATTTGTAATATATGTAGATGTTTAAGGCATTTTTTTTATTTATTTTAATCAACGAATGTAGCCAATCTACTTATATTTTGAAATAATTTTGATATGGGCTAAATGACTTATAGCAATAGTTTTTGAAGCTTGACATAACTAAATTGATTTTTAAACATGACATTATGACATATATCGTTTTATCGGTGTGCAATATGTTTTGAATTAACTGTTAATAATATATTTTATCAAAAACAGTTTTGATACAATGATATTATATATTATTTTATTTGTATGAAATAATTATATAATATTGAAAGTTGGCAATATTTTTTATATTTTCTCTGCCTATATAGTGACTGCAAATCTCATAAAGATGAGAACTACATCGTTAATACGTCCCGTTGAATAATGACTTACGTCATGTTTCAGGAATTTAAAGTTAAAATAAGTACTTGCATATGGTATTCAATAAATTGATTTTAATAAATTATTTGATATTGGTCATGAACGTTATAAATGCACTAAGGATTCATAATAATATTATAAAAAGGGGGATATTCACATAAAAAGTGCTTTTGGAAAACAATTTACCAGATAATAAACATTGGAATTAATGCATACATGGAAAACTACTTTATATACGTTGAAAGACAGACATGCTGAAGAAAGAATTTGGAAATTATTTGTTTTGAAGGTCTTAATGAGTGTGTTTATTTGTTTGTTTGTTTGTTGTTGTTGTTGATGTTGTTGTTGTTGTTGTTTTTAAAATGAAGGTCAGAACAAAAAATCATTTGCTAGAAGACAAAATATCCAAATATATAAGCAAATATTTTTAGAAACCTCCAAACATCCCTTCATTTATTGAATTGCTAACATCAGAAATGAAACTCATTTAGAAAAACTTATACATGTTTGTATATAAAACGTATGAAGAAAATAGACGAAATAGTCTATAATGAATGGAAGTAATTATGGTTATCCTAATAATCCATCACTGTTTTTATGCGTATAAACGTAGATTATTTTCTATGTTTGTGTTTGTTTTATCTGCTTTTGTGAGTATTCATATCTAAAATAAATCTCTATACTTTGTGAATAATACCTATTGTATCACTATGCCTGAATTTGATTAACATTCCCAGTAAAATTCTTACTGAAGACAATGTTTGTTATATATTTGTTTTCGATATTTTCATTTTCAAATGTGACGCTGTGTACATATAGCTTTACATTAGTTTTTGTACCATTCACTTAAGGTTTTGATTTTATGACAGTGTTAATGCCACGTGCCAGATTACCATTACTTCAGTGTCGATTACCTACGGCTGCCTATTACATCTGTCAACCGTGGGATGGACTAAGACCACAATTAATTTTACTATATGTTCTATATAAGCATATATGCAAATGACAATTTCTGTAACGGAAATTGACATCCAAACTTACCCTCATTAGATAGATCTATTCAAGAGAATAAATTCAGTACATTTTTAACATGGGGTAACCCGACTACTTTTGACCTATTTAAGGCAAAATAACCTACGTATGAATTTAGTGCACCGGTCGGCCATTTCACACCAATTTTCTCAAAAATTCCCCTCTCAGCAATGCTCAACTTTTAAGGTTGTTGTGCAAAAAGGCCTCCAAATTGGGCATTTTATGACTATTTAAACTGTGTTCTATAGGATTTAATCCTTTATTGCATGTATTTCAGTCAAAAACTCAACATAATTCAGCATAAAATAGGGTCACTATTTTCTGTGTAGGCACATCCGGATACAGGGTAACCAAGGGCAGGTAACTGTGGTCTTTGTCCGGATACTTGGCTAGCACTTTATCATTATAAGGATATTCATAAGAGTTACATCGACCAATCTAAATGATTCTCACACAAATGAGTACTCTTCATTGGAGAGCTAAAATCTGTGAGTCGGTAAAGGTTTGTTTAAGTGCCGTAGGTACAAGAGTTTCTATAGGTCCGAAAATTCCCACTACCTAGTGGAGCTGCGAATAGTGGCGCGTCTTTTCAAATAATCGATAACCAGCAAATACTTGTGTAATCTCACGGGCGATGTATGGAATGGACGCTTGTGGTTTCCGACGCGCTGCCATTACCTACGTCGGAACAAAACTTAAAACATAAAACACTATTTAGCATAACATTTTCATTTATTATGATAGGAAACCGGAATTTTATTAAAATTGGAGAATTGTAGAGAACAATTGAATGTTAAAAACCATATCTTGCATAAACACATTAAAACATGCAATAGTAACATAATGCATGATTGCCATTAAGAAATCAACACCAAATTGTATCTAAATAAAATTCAAAACTGTATATATATAAGCTAAATGGTTGTCTTACCAAGATATCAAACCCATAGACAAGTAACATAAATAACTCCAGTCACACAACCAGGAATGATACTCATTTATGTGCTGGACGCCATGCTGCAGTATCATTTTGATGACTTCAGTATGTCGGGCAGGAATTACTTTTACAGCGGGATAAGCGGTTAACAATTGTCCTTATCAGATATTTACATACAAACAGATCATTGTATGATCAAGTGTAAGTAAATCAAATTTATCTTGCAATGATTCACAAAATATGCCATGAACTTATAACAAAAACATACTCATACGGCTATATATACAGAAAGAAAGGGAGGGTTATATAAAATATACTGTACTTCAAATTCATTTTGAAAGAGAACATTTCATAGAAGATAAAAAGCAGATGAATTAAAAATTCAAACAAAGAGTAAATCTTAAATTATACGACCCAACCATATTCCATGGAATTGAAATTTAGTTTAAGATTTTTTAACGTCTGCACGAATCTGAGGTCTAATTTTCGGAGCAGCATACGCTGACAACATGTGTTGAATCCTCAGTATATTCCTCTTTGCAATTTCAAGTTCTCTAGTTTTCACAGCCACCTTTTCATGTAGTTCTCTTTTTTTTCTTGCGCATTCTTTATTGTCACATTGTCTCATTGCTCTTTCTTTTAATCTTTCATTCAAATTAGCTTTCATCACACGCAGTTCTGCGGTAAGTTTCTGGAAATTTTCTCTTTCGGCATTTAATTCAAGAATATATTTCCTGTGGAAGGAAATCTTCCATTTTTTCTGTCATTTTTTCTGTCATTTTTTCTGTCATTTTTTCTGTCATTTTATCTGTCATTTTTTCTGTCATTTTTTCTGTCATTTTTTTCTGTCATTTTTTCGTTCTGTTGCTCCAATTTACCAATTAGAAAACTGAAAAATGAAAACATTCAATATATGTTTGCAAACATATGTAGATTGCAGATTGACAATAAAGATGAAAATACTTTGTCTTTGATTTTTTATTCGGCATGATTTAGCGATATTTCTCTATAAACAGAGCCATCCTAATCCAATTATGTGGAAAAAACATGGTTGTATAATTAAATTGTTAAAATTGTTTCATAAAAGTATTATCATAAAAAGTAGTACATAAAATCTGAAAGTTTTTATCACCTTCTAAGTCACGAAAGATAGGAAAAAACACACGAAAAAAAAAAAACACACACACTCTAGCTTGAGCTGACAGAACTAGTGAGCCTTGACATGACTTTTGAGACGTGACATGAAGGTCATTATTGAGAATATCCACGTGAAAGAGTTATATGTTTACCAAATTGACTTTGAAGGTACCTCATTATTTGTGACTGATCAATTAAAAGTATATTTGAATATGTTGACTTCTCAAAATTGATTCGGTTCAAAACTTTCAACTGAACGGCTAAACTGCATATTTTGAGGGCAACAAAAGTAGTTATTAGTCCGAGTAGCGATGAACTCAATACCGTGCCTTTTCTGTGATATATCACCTGATTCCGGCATTAGTTTAATTGCTTTCTCTGAAGGTTTTTAATGGATATGAACCTAGTTTTCTTGGTCCAGAGTCTCTCGATGATTCAATATATTTTTATTCCACTTTTGGTAATCGAGTTATCGCGGTTATACTGTCTCGACTAACTAAAATAGTAGTAAAAGGAGTGGCGATTGGGTTTGAAATGCATTCTTGAGCTTTTCAACTCACGGACATTATTTGTAGAAATTTACTTCATCAGATAAGTATTGTTCTTCATGGGTTTGTCTAAATATCTCTGTAAAATATAAAAGAAACAGGACATTTCGTTAGGAAACTACATTGAAACATAACATATTGTGTATAGTGCATTAAAATTAACGATTTTTAATAAAATCGTACCTTTTCAATTCTGTCATATTAAATGTTGCGCTGCCGGAAACCTCTCCCCCTCCCGATGCACCTGCGCTAGCCTCATTGAACGTAGTCTGTAATTTAATGCTGTATATTGAATTTGCATTTGAAACTGATACTATAAAACGGTACAGGAAAGAAACGTTTGAATCATATAAGTAACGCAACTGTCGCATGCCTACACTTGACAAGTTGATCAGTCCTCAGCAATTTTGAGTTGGAATTGTGAAAGTAAAATATCAAGTCATTAATTGTTATACATCATTTTCTCTTAAGTCATATTGCAAATGTGTCTTAATACACTTAATATACACAGCCAGAACCGTTAATGAATAATGCACAGAATACTTTGAGATGCTATGTACCAAATACGATAAACAATATCGACAGACAAATCCTAGAGTTTCAATTTGCATCGTTATATATAACGATTGCATTGTTATACCAATCATAATAAAAGAAACATGTGTGAAAACCATATGTAATAATGTTTGTTGTAAATGTTTGTTCGTGTACGAGTACATTGTATTTCTCTGGTGTCACGGTCATCTTCATACACTGATACCTCACAAAAGAGCTTAAATATCCGTTATTTTAGAATGTAAATGGACTTGAACCAGACAGGAATAGTACACACACACACACATTGGAAATAAAATACATTGTATTGTATTTACAATGAAAATGAAAAGATACCGATTGTAACACCGCGTTGTTTTCCTTTTCAAGAGTCTTGGGAATACACGTGTCTACACGAGTATATTGGCCTGCTCCATTCTGATTTTCATCAGCTGTTGATAATACGTAAGATTAGCAAATAGTTATTTGATCTAAATTTTAAAGGCATCTTGACACAATTATGTGCTATCGAAGCTTGATTATTCATGTAATTATTATTATTCAAGAAACTTAAGTGTTTCACAAATTGTAATACTGAAATTGATTGTGATAATTCAACTGATATGGCGACTATACCTAATGCAAGATGATTTGATAAAAAATAACAAGAAATCAATACGATTGCCCTCTAATCTTACAACTATATTAGCTTTTAAAGGCTATGGATGCAAGCGAATTTCCTCTAATATAGTGTAAGATATACCACCGTCTAAACGCCGTACAACATTCTTGCAACTGCTTTTCTCCAGGGCCTTTTTGAACTCGTCAAAAACCTCATGATCACTTTTAATATTGTCATAAATATGCAACAATATGTCTTCTATGTTTTCTGACTCCGCCACAGATTGTTTTTTCTTCAGAACCATCCATTTTTCCAATGGGTACAAGTTAGCTTCAATAAGCTGGTCAATTATATCGCTGCAACGTAGGTTTCGTTTGAGATATCCCCATGATTTTGTCAATTTTTGAATATTCCTTTCACGCTGGTCGTGGTCTGATGTATTTCCTGATAGTTTAGACATGATTATTTTCCCTGAAAAATATTCGAAAATACAACGAAAACAACACTCAGCTCCGCGGGGAATATGACGCTAAAATCTAAGCGTCAGCCATAAGGTTGACTATGTGAAATACATACACCTAGGTAGTAAAGGAACCCATGTACAGAGCTTACATATTAAACAACACAAACCCGACTTATGTGGAATATGACACCCTTCCCTTTTTTCATATCTTAGTTCGACACTCATTTCTGAGCCTCCGAAGATCAGTCATTTTCATCTTACAGATTAATCATGTATTGTTTCTGATTTTAAGGCACTCACTCTTCTCGATTTTTTATTTTTTTGTTGTTGTTGTTTTTAAACTTAACTCTGTCAGAGTAATCTAGACGTAAAGATACACATTTTGTAGGCAAACGATGAGAGTTAATTAACAGTTTTTTTGTTATATTCTATATGTTACCCAGGTTTCATTATTCAATATCTCATCATGCTTCATTGTTCTTAATCTTTGTAAAATTGTAAGTACCATTTTATTGGAACGATTTTCTCTTTTGTTACCATAGTTGTCCAATGACATTGTCACGTGTTTTCATGTATACTTAATTGTAATCTTCAGTACAATACCAGTGATTTCATTTTTGTTAAATATGAGAATTCAGGTCAGTTTGAGGTTTCATACTTTTTATTTAAATTAGCCCGTAAATTTTTCATCATATCCGTTTTCACGTTTTTCAACCAGTTACTTTGGTGCGCTCCGCTTAGTCAGTTATTTGGATTTCCCTTTTGCTATTTTTAGATATATGTTAATTAGTAACCTAGTATAGAAGCGCAACCTATTTTCGTCTGGCACATGCGGTGAGATTTTGATTCTTTATCACATTTGTCATTTAGTAAAGGGTTATAAAGTTGTTTAAATCGTATTTGAAAAGACTTTTACAGCATATAGTGTCAGTTTTTGCTGATAGGTCTGTTTTTTCATTTAAACATTCACTTAAATCGTATTTGGACAAAATTTCCTGTTCTTGTAATTTTTTTTTATTTTTGCTTCCGCTGTTTAAGATCAAGCGTGAAATCTGTAATCTGGTTAAGAATTAATGAGTTTATGATACTTGATACTTAAGATTATTTCATTGAATAAAAAAAGCTTGTTTTGATTTTTTTCTTCGGCGTAAATTAGATAACTTGATATTTTTCTTTCTATTCTCTCACTCAAGGGCAATTAACTCATGGTTACTATTGTTTTCATCCATGTTTTCTTTTTTCTATTATCATTACCTCCCTTTCTTTACATATTTTGAGGTATATTTGTGCACTTGTTGTATAGTTTGATGCATAGAGATTATATAACACTAATTGATATTGATGTTATAAAGGTGCATTGTAGAATGCTTTAATCATTTTGTATATATATTGTGTTGAATTTCTTTTGTTATATTGAGCATATTGGGCGGTGGACTTGCAGTATCATTTAGATTTTTGGCATCTTATATATTATTTTTCTGGATTGTTGTTTTGATTTGTAGGGAAATAGTTTATTTGTTCTCATTTATTTCCAAAACATTGAAATAGGTATTTTTGTTGACTGTATTACTTTTATTTTCATTTTGCACTTAACCTCCAATCAATTCTCTCACAGGTTCTACGTTCGAGTCTGAGTATGAGTGTCCATGTTGCTGTGCTGGTGAGTTTACACGTTCTTGTATGTCACTGATTATGTGTTTATTGTGTTTCAGTGTTTATTTTCTTGTTTTATTTTTATTCATTGACTTTGAACTGGAATTTGAGACTAATTTGAGATATATCTGGTCTGTCTAACTTAGGGGTTTTATTTAATTATTATTTTTCTAAGCTTATTCAGAATGGTCATATTACTCCATCATCAAAGCATGAATTATTACGTATTAAATTTTGGACGTCATTAACAAATGATCAACTTAAGTCTCAGACCAGACATAAGTATGATACAATTTTAGACTTCAATGTTCTTTTGAGAGAAATTAGAATCGTTGAAAAAGAACTTAGTTTATCTAGGTCTGTTTCTTCCAAGAATAAACTTGGAATTGAAGATAGGTTCCGTCAGTTGGAAACATCTTTGAAGAATGAGATCAGTAAGGTTGAGGCTAGGTTAGAGGAAAAGTATGAGACAAAGTTAGATGAGATTTTAAGTAGGCTGGGTGGTACTGGACAACTGTTAACAGCAGTTAATCAGACAACGTCTAGTTACCAACCACACCAAACCCACTCCAATCGTGGCAGAGGTGGTTGGCGGGGACAAGGGTACCACTCTAGCCGGGGTAGAGGTTATGGCTCTAACACATATAGTCAGAAAGGTAATCACTCAAAAGAGTAACCGCTGCAGTTGGGGATCAAACTGTGGCTGGTGACTGTGTTGGTCCAGCAAAAGAATTGTTGTCGAGATTAGTTGGGGAGTCGAACCAGAGTACAATATACATTAATGGTAAAGAATTTATCTGGATAGATACTGGGTCATGATTTCAGTCATTAATGAAAGTTCTATTAGGTCTTTGCCAGAGATTCAGGAAATGTTTCCTTTAGATAATTTAGGATTAGATATTTCTTTCGCTGATGGTGCAAAATTGCAGTATACTTGATATATTGAATGTACTTTATCAGTTCCTTTTTCAGAGTTTAAGGTAAATGTCCCAATGTTTGTGACTCCAGACAACACATTTTTCAAATCATGTCCTGTTATTATAGGAACAGATGTCATTAGACTTTCAGGGGTTGTTCTGAATCGTCTTATTTACCGTCAGAATGGGGAACTGCAGTCAAAAGTTTGACATGTCAGTCCTTTTCTGCTAAACTTTTTGGCAAGAACCCTTCAAAATTAGTCCTTACCAGACATCGACTCTGACATGTGTTGTCAGGAATGTTGATCATGGTATTGCACAAGTAGTGACAGAAAACCCAGAAAATGGCAATCCTGGTTATTTGGTCTGCCCACGGCATGATGAAGCAGTCTGGTTCTTTTGCCAGAATTGCTGTCAAGGTCTGCAACATGACTGCAAAGTCAATAACAATTCAGCCAAAGACAGCTGTTTGCCAACTCACACAGGTTGAGGTAGTAGACAGTTTGGCATCTGAGTTGCCTAGCTCTAAATCCAAGGAAACTGTAGGTGTTGAGTTGGTTATAAAAATCAATCAAGATAACCTCTCGCCTGAACAGCTCCTTAGCTTTCACCAAGTGTTGGTCAACTGGAAACATGTGTTTTCCACTGGCTTTTCAGATATTGGTTGTACTAATCTCCTTGAGCACAAGATTGTGTTGGAGGATGACAGGCCATTCAAGCAACCATACAGAAAAATACCTCCTGGTATGTATGAGGAGGTCCGTCAGCACATCAAACAGATGTTTGACGCTGGAGTAATTAGAGAGTAAGACAGTCCATGTTCCAGTAATGTAGTCCTAGTAAGAAAGCGGGACGGCAGTTTGCGCTTCTGCATTGACTGGGGGCTATTAAACTCTCGAACTAGGAAGGATGCTTATATACTTCCAAGGTTTGATGACATTGTTGACTCTCTAGTTGGTTCTCAAAACTTGACATTAAGTCAGGTTTCTGGAATGTGAAAATGGAGGAAAACAGTATTTTGTATACTGCATTCTCAGTCGGAAACTTGGGTTTCTACGAATGGACGGGTATGGGTTTTGGGCTGACGAATGCATGTGCAACATTCCAGCGTTTAGCTGAGCGCACACCTGCGGGAATGTCTCTTAGAGGCGGTATTTTCATCTGAACATGGCTTAAAATTAAAAGTGTGAGTTGTTCATGCCATCTGTGTCGTATCTAGGGCATACCATTTCTGCTGCTGGTATACATACAGATCCTGAAAAGACCTCTGCCATTTGTAAGTGGCCGGTGTCGAAAAATGTTAAGGAATTGCGTCAATTCCTTGGATTTGCAGGGTATAACCGCCGCTTTGTGGAGAATTATGCCACCATAGCTGATTCTCTGAATGCACTGCTCAAATGGCACTGCCTTAATGGTAAGAAGGGGTCTAAGAAAAAGAAAATTCCTGTAAAGTGGACCTGGGGTAAAGACTAGCAGGCAGCTTTCGATACCCTTGTAGAGAAGTTCTGGCTTTTGCGGATTACACCAAAGATTTCATTCTGCACACTGATAGCTCTGGTACTGGTCTTGGAACGGTCTTGTACCAAAAGCAGGATGATGGTTCAGAGCGTGTAATTGCATATGCGAGTCGAAGTTTGAGACCCAGTGAAAAGAAATATCCGGCCCACAAGTTGGAATTTTTTGCACTGAAGTGGGCTGTCATAGAAAAGTTCAATGACTACCTCTGGTGTAACAATTTTGAGGTAGTTACAGACAACAACTCACTTACCTATGTGCTTACCACTGCTAAGCTGGATGCATCTAGTCACCGTTGGGTAGCCGCTTTTGCAAATTTCAACTTCTCCCTCAAGTATAGAGCTGGAAAGTTGAATGCGGATGCTGATGGTTTGTCACGCATCCCTGTGGTGTTTCCAGAAGCCGTGCAAGCTATTTGTACATCAGTTACTGCTCATACCGTAAACTTGCCTTAAAAGGCGTACATAATGATGTCGGTCATCCTGGCAAGGAAAAGACACGGGGGCTCGCTAGGCAACGATTTTATTGGCCTGGTCTTGAGAAAGACGTTGATGCCATGGAAGAGGCCTGTAAACGTTGAATTTGCAGAAAAAGCCCTATCCAAACTTCGGAATTGGTAAACATTAAGACTTCTAGGCCAACGAAACTGGTTTGCGTAGACTTTCTTACACTAGAAATGTCTAAAGGTGGATTCGAGAACATACTGGTAATCACAGATCATTTTACAGGGTATGCTCAGGCAGTCCCTTGCAAAAATCAGACTGCGCAAACCACTTCCTAATCCCTATATGATCACTTTTTCAGGTATTACTCATTTCCTGAGAAACTGCACAGTGATCAAGGCAGAAACTTCGAAAGTAAGGTTATTCGTGAGCTTTGCAAACTTGCCGGCATTGCAAAAACACGTACAACTCCGTACCAGGCTCAGTCTAACCCATCTGAACGCTTTAATCAGACACTTTTTAAGATGCTTGGAAGACTAGAAACTGACCAAAATATGACTGGAAATCCTATATTGCTCCCCTCGTACAGGCGTATTACGCAACTAAGAGTGACGCAACTGGATTTTCCCCTCACTACCTAATGTTCGGATGGCACCCCAGGCTTGCTGTCGATGCTTATTTAGGTACCGGACCAAAGCTAGAACATGCTGATCATAAGTCATATGCTGAAAAGCTTAAGAGCAGGTTGCAGTTGCTTACAAACTGTCCGCTGCCGAGTCGGCAAAACAAGGAGCCAAGGGAAAGCTCTATTATGATCAACGTGCCAAAGCTTCCAAGTTGAAAGTCGATGACCGGGTGCTGGTTCTGTCTGTTGGCCATAAAGGCAAACATAAATTAGCAGACAGGTGGGAAGAACAACCTTACTGTATTGTTTCTATTCCCAATCCAGGTATTCCAGTCAACGGGAGGGAAAGATGCGAACCTTGCACCGCAACATGTTGCAATTCAATGTCCTGCTTCCTGATCCAGCCCCGGCTGTACATCACAGACAGGGAAAACCTAACAACAAGCCTGTAAATCACAAGTGGTACCCGAGTGTGACTCGGATTCCAGTTCGAGTTCTGGTTCTGGGATTTATATAGTTCCCCAGAAACGGAGGTTGCGAAACCTCTACCGTTGTAGCTCCCAACCTACCCAGAATGCAGACAGTGTCCCCACTGTCCGCAGTGCTGACAGTGTCACTACTGTCCGTAGAGATATACCTAGTGAGTCGTCCCCTGTGCTCAACCCTGGGGACCAGGCCACTACGCCTGTATTTAGGGTTACTGAGCCGAGCGAGCCACGGCGCTCGACAAGAGTCCGCAAGGCTCTCGACCGACTTGGCCAGTGGGTTTTTCAGCTTACAGCTGCAAAAAATCCACCACATTCTGATTCTGTCACCGAATATTTTGTTTGATTGGTTCAGTTTGATCTAGTTTTATTTGTATCTATTGTGACTTTATTTTAAGCCATTATTTTCAGATTATATTTAATTCTAGCTTGTTGCTGATAGCATATTTTGCAATAGCCCATATGTAAATTAGTTGATATTTCAGCAAGAGCCACTGTGCTGTTTAGTTATAAGCAGTATGGAATTTTCTGTTTCACAACAGAACCTGAAATGATGTTTGTGGGTGGTTTTATTCTTATCGATGTTTGTTGTTTTAAATGGTACAAGACAATTGTGTTATTTAATTGGTAGATCAAGGTATAAAGAACCTTCGGGTGCATTTTGAAATGCCAGGAGACATTTCCCCCAGGAAGGTAATTGTGTTACCCAGGTTTCATTATTCAATATCTCATCATGCTTCATTATTCTTAATTACGTATTTTGTCTAAAACCAGTATGTTGTGTATTAAGTGTGTGTTCAGTCATGATTGGTTTCCAGTCTTGGTTATGTCTTGTCTCTGTCCACTGTAAATACATGTCTAGAGTGAATGAATGGTCTGGTCAGTTTTGGATTTGTTGGGCAGCCTTACTACATAATCAACAACTAAAATTACTAACCAATCATATTTCATATCTTTCAACCACCTGACTAACTGTCCAGTTAACATCACTTTGGGCTAGGTCTTGGACCTGTTAACGTCTCTGCACAGCAGTGAGCTTATTAAGAAAATTATCAATTCCTTAATGCCGCCGCCCGGTAAGTTAAATATTTAAGATAGCATTTGTAAACTAAATTATAATGTATTTATTTAGTTTCATACTTGTTTTTTCTTCAAATGCCTATTTATCATTCGGAAGTGTGAATTGTTGAAACTTCTAGAATTTTTAGTGTTGAAATTTATTTAAATATTGCAATTCATTTCTGTTCTTGGTTTGTTTTTTCCTTACTTCAAAATAAAATATCATGTACACTGAACCTGCACCGGCTAAGTTTCTTTATTTAAAACCCCGGTCAACATATAAATAATGTATATTTAAATGAACAATATGAAATGATAATAAAATGTGAGCAAAGATGTAAAGAGATATTCAACGGCACCTTTCGATTTTACTATGCCTGTTTTTGATCCAAGCATCTTGTGATTCCAAATCTATAAAGAATAATATTACCAGTTTATAATATTCATAACATATTTGCGATTTTAAAATGAAAGAACACATACTATTTTTAGTATTTATATATAGTATATACATATTTATATTTTTATATTGTACCATATATAGATAAACACAGGTATTGAATATTTCAACGTTTGAGTTTTCTCGGTCTACAGCCATTACTACATAAAGTATACACATACGACTGGATTATTTTAACTTGAACCAAATCATATTGACTATATGTTTACCAAGTGTGTAGGTAATAGTATACTATTATATTGGTAATTTGATACTTAATGAAGATTTTAGAGCGTTTAAAACATTTCAAAATAAGCAAAAGATGGAGTTGTTGTTCTTTCACTATAAAATTTCTTATGTCGCAAATCTGTGATATTCTTAAAATCATTTTTATCCGTCAGTTCAAATATTCCTCGACTGACAATGAATAAGACATTCTATGCCCACCCTTTACCTCTAGTTTAAGGATTGTTTCCATTGTTTTAGTCAACTGCGCACTAACTGTTTCACAAGCAAACGCATGTGTCATTTGTGTAAAGTAGGTCATACATTGATCACAGTGTAGATTAATCAATTTGAATCATGGAGAATATAGTGCTGGTTGATTTGACTGAATATGAGCAAATACCAAAGAGAGAGAGACAGAGACAGAGAGAGCTGTTTACTCGTGTATATCAATAAGTACAATTATAGTGGATTATTATTATCATGCCTTTGGCAAAAAGTCGTGAAAAGCTCGTTAATTATATTATCTTTTCCTCAAATATATTTATAAAAACATCCAATATTTTATAAGAAAAGCATATATCCAATTAAGAAAATACCATGTCTGAATCCAATACTAGTATAATTGTTATATGGTTACATATAAACAGGAAATAACGAAAAGTAGAAAACAATCTTCAAAATAAGTAGTTGAGACGAAATATAGCTATGAGTTACGGATAAACTGTTTAAATATTTATAGAGTTATGAAACAAAATACTCACTTCATATCTAGCGCTACCGTCTACAAAGAAGAACAAGTGTACATTAAACTGTCAGTTGTTAGAAGCGCTCAATAGCCTTAAGTTATTGAATTTAAATTGATGCATATCAATTTCTATACACATTTTTGTATAATCATACCACGCGATCATCAACTTAGTCTGGTTCCCGATTTACTACAAATGTATAATATTAAGTCTTGCACAACCGTAAAATTGGCGGTCCTCTATGTGTAGTGAATCCTATCTATCGATATATCTATCTCTTGATACTGCCAACTCCTCTGTCGAGTGTTAAAGGCAGGGCTACGCACCGGATTGTTAGTAAGAGGTGAAAGATAAAAGAGTCAGCTAGAATATAGCATTTAAATCGTCATTGTGTAATTAATTTTCAAAATATTCCTAAGTGGAGGAACAGCAGTGTTCTGAATACAACTTTGTAAATTTCATATTATATATTTTGGACTACAAAAATAAATATTACACACTATCTAAAATAAGAAATATCCTAAAAAAGATACATTTATAGCGTTGATGGATCACAAAAATCAATCAATCACATCATTTCTTTAAATCTACAAACTATGTCAGATCTGGTGTTGTACAGCTATGACAAGAAAAAGTATAGCTAAGACCAAAATAAAGTATATATTTCAAGTTTTTAACTTTGACATTAGTAACTTCTTCTGGGTCAAATTCCACCAACAATACTTAGTGCTAAGTTAAACTTAAATACTTAAGAACGTATTTCATTAATCTCGTTTCTCTAATTAAAATACACAAACATTTCATTTCTTACCAATAATAGTTAGTTATTTATGTTATAACTCATTTCAGCTCAGTCATATACTTGAATATTTCATAAAATAATAATGTTGGAATGTGAATCTACCTAGTTTAAGAATTTAAGTATTACTTAGTGCTAAGTATTGTTGGTTAAATTCGAGCCAGGTCTTTCTTCTGTAGATCTTAATATGACCAGTTCAATGTAATTCTATGATCAGGAAATTCATGTAAGAGTGCAGCCAGGAGGATGTGTTTAATGATGAAGGACCCAGAGAACCTAGCAGACATATTTCCCAGTCTTGACAGTACAGCTACAGGGCATAGTGACAATAATGTTGATTATGTAGCTGTTCAAACTGATTGGTCATTCTCAGCTTCTCTAACTATGTAAGATATGTTTTTTCAGTTATCTAAGACACAATGTCAATAATAACCAAAATTTATTTTTCACAAATTTGGCATACACAGTACACATTATGCACATGTATGATTTTCCTAGCAATTTATTTTAAATCTCCTATATTTGAGTATACTTATTAGCATAGTTCTGTTAACAATATCCATGTGAATAAAAATAATTGAATGTGATGGGGCAAAAATTAACCTGAATAACAGGAACAGCAACTTGAGTAATGGTTAGAGGAATTCGAAAATTGATGATTTTAATATCACACATCTATTTCTTGAATGTAAGTACAATGAAACTCACTGGCATTCTAAACTTGAATGAAAATTCAGCACTAACTGTAAACCATCTAGTTCAAATCAGGACTATTGATTTCCACAGCTGAAAAAAAAAACTAAATATAAAAGACAAATGATTTAATAAATTTCATAGGTCACAGCCACAAGAAGGTGAGTGGTTGTCTCTTGAGCCCCGGAAGACATTACAGCAGGTAAAATAACACATTATATTATTTCTGATTTTCTTAATCCATTTATTTTAAAACCCATATTTTTTAAATTTGGAGTTCCAGAGATTCAGAAAATCATAAATATATATCTTGAGTTAAATCTTGTTGAGTCTATTTTGAAGTATTTTTTGATGTAACTAGCAGGATTTATTAAGCTTTTAGGCTATCTCTCATACTAAAAAATGTTCATGATAATTATCATTTATAGTATACTTGAATTTTCAGAAATCAAGTGAGTATTTTGAAAGCATCAACCAGACAGCACTCAAGAGGTTGAAACGATATGCTGACCCTAAGGCAGAAGACAGAGTATCATTGATTGAAATATTAAGTAGGTTTGCATAGTCCTAATCGCGAACTACAAACACAAGGCATTTTTTGTCTTCATTTGGCACCTTTCTGTTTCAATGTTTATTTTTTATATTAACTTGTTCATTGTTTGCAAAGATATGGGAAGATATGGGAATCTTCAGTCCAGTTTCAATGCTTAACAAGTGGAGAAGAAACCATATTCAATCTTTAATCCATAACAGATCAGCTGAACATCTGTTCAGTCTGATCAGGATCCACATGTTTTTTATTTGTTTGTTTTTTTGTTTTTTGTTGTTGTTGTTTTATGTTGTTCTTTTGTTGTTGTTTTCATGCAAATTTTGTACATCCTTATCTAACAAATGTACAAAATGATCTGTGGTCACACATGTAATAAAACATTGATTCATGGATTTAAGGTTTGAAATGCCCTTCTGCATTACATTAAATCTAAAAATTAACATCAACTAAATAAGGTCTGTTTGTTCTACCCGGATGCTTCCGTGCATTCAGGGTCTTCCTCCACCTGTAATTAGCTGGACGTCGCTATATGACTGGTAAACTCAAAAAGTCAAATCAAGTCAACAAAACAAAAAAGTTGTATCATCTGAGTGATAGACTATTTGCTTGTGTTTAATGCTGATAATGTAAGGACAAGACTTTTGTGTTTGATCTTACAGGTAGCTGCCCTTCAAGAGATGCTGCTAGCAGAATTTTGTCATCCTCCTAGAACTATTGTATGACACTGAAAGTGAGGCAAAGGAATGCTGCACAAAAAAACAGTGCCCTTTACCAAAAACACTAAAGTGATATTTCCAGTTTTAAGTGGGAAAATATCATTGAAGAGCTTGTGCACCAGCAACCCATTCTTGCAGAAGTTCTGTTCCCACAGGTAGAATTGGCAACATTCGGGCTGTAAAGTCTGTGATGCCAGTGATTGGAACTGTGTATAGTATGCTGATGAAGCAGCGATACCATGAGCTGTCTGCGTTGCAAAACATTGTAGCAATAACGCTTGCAAATGAACAAACTAAAAAGTAACTTCTGATTGTGATAGTTACTGTTTAAAGTTAAATAAAATGCTGCAGAATGTCTTGTATTTATCAAATAAAAAAAAAAATAGGATATTAAATGTCATGTTTATATACATATACAGGGTAACAGTGACTTAAAATGTGCATGTAACCTTCAATAGGGATATTTTGATTACAGAAATAGGATAATACTTTAGATTATTATATCTGACATCCAAATAATTGATGAAAATATTAAGACATTTAGCAGCTGAACGGTTATTAATTTTACTGCTTAAAAGTTAACCTTTTACCGCATGCATAGTCTATTTTACACTTTATGAGACCAGTGTTAAGCCAAATTGTTCAGGTTTTCCAGTATTCTCATCTTAAACCTATGGTTTTATAATGTATTCATTGCTTATTATCCTGATCAATCTCATGTGGTGAAGAGTTAAATATTCAGTTGTGAAGAGTTAAAAGTTCAGTTCATTGCTGTACACTTGTGGATATAGACTAATCAGAACAAACAAAAAACATTTGCCTGCTTTTAGTAATAACATATTGTCCATTGAGTCTACATGAAGGTAGGTCGCGAACGAAGTTACCAATTTAGTAATAACAAAAAACATAGTCTGTATTCACAAGTTATACTCCATTTGCTGCATTGCAAAATATGCATGTTGTTTCAATGAACTGTGAATGTCTTTTGTATATATGGGCATGACATTTTTTCCATGCATAAATAAGAAGACTTGAAAAAAATAATATGTTATTTGTTGAATTTTTTAAAATGCATGCCATATTTCATAATGTATTTTTAGATGGAATCAATATGAATATGCAAACACAGGGCACCATGCACAAGACCACTCTGTCACTCCTTGTAACAAAAAACATAAAAAATTCCTTGTACCAATTTTAAAAAATCACATTCACACCAGATAGAGACCTCTTGGAGGCCAAAGGGTTAGAGCATCAGAACAGAAATCAGGAGGTCGTGGATTTGATCCTGTACTGTACTTAGTTGTAAATGACATTGGTATAGCTTCCTTGCTGAGCACTGAGCATATAAGCCATGGTAGTTCTAGGACTGGGTAGCTTGGTCAGATGTCAGGATAATGTGACTTGTGTGATATTATGCCAATTGTTTAAAGCAGTGTAGCAGCATTATACCTGTCTCATAAAGACAGAATCCCAAAATGACTTGAATACTATATGGGTTGTTTAAATCATTTAACACTATTACGAATGATTAATGTCATCATTATATACACCTTTTTAAGCATGTGTAACAAGTGAAAATCAGCATTCACATCCTTACAGTCTGTCTGGGCGTAAACTATACCTTAAGTGAAAGTTTATTTTGTTAGATTTTACATGTTAAAGTGATATACTTAGATTTTATGCATTTGTTTATTAGTCTCCTATCTGTTGTAGTTCGCTTGGATCTGTGAGTCTCCTTAATCATGGAAACCTCATTTATGCCCTTTATAGGTCAAAGAATATTCTTATTGACACTGACCATGTGCAATTTATCCCCATGCTTACACACAAATTTGGTGCAATTATTGATGTGTATTACTGAGGATGGGCAGGTGACAGTTCACAAGAAAAAGCCTGTTCTTCTTATTAACTCACAGATTCCTAAATATATTTTGTAGGTAAGAGTATTCCTAAAATAATTGGTACATATTGTTACCATGCCCCAAATTATTTTGTAATGCAATCAGCTGGTAAGGGACTTTATATTGCATGATTATGTTCCTTTTTGGCTAGTTAGCTTTTATTTCTTTACACATGAAATAATGCTAAGAAGATAATATTTATTTCTAAAGGCATTATAATGTATTAAAACTTCATAAAACAGTTAATCATACATGATTTACAAATGCATTCTTTATTTTTATATTAAGCCAAATATCTCATTTGAGTGAACTAATAAATGTGCTGAACTCAAAATGTATGTCAAAATTATGAAATATTCAAAACTTTTGTATATGTTGCTAACAGTTATTACAAAGAAACGCAACAGTTTTGAATATTTTGGTAATTACTCTAGAATGAGGTGTTCTTTGTAACACATGTGTCACCACCAACTGAATGTAGCATGAGAGAAAAAGTGATCCATATGTGTCATATCTGTCTACAATTGATGAAACAGAAAAAAAAAGAGAAAAAAAAATCCAGTAAAGTTCATACTATTTTTAACTTACCTGTTCAAAATAAGGGATATTTTTTTAGATTTTATTGTATTTAATAAATGAAATGATTACCAGAATTCAAATTTATCCAAAAATGCACCTTTACTGATTTAAGCATGGAAAATGTAGGTCCTGTCGACTCACTATTCATAGATTTTCTATTTATGACAAGCCCAACTGCTCACAAATGTTATAAAAAATAAACCAATATGATCTTTTGTGTAAACTAGGTCAACCATTATTTACCTTTACCCCACTGTATCTATTGGACAGCTATTTTGAATACATTAGTAAGTGCTGGAAAGATTAATCAATTTATTATTTTGAGATAACAAAAACTTAATTGTTTACAATTTGGAGTTCAGTACATTAAACTTCCAACTTAAGATTTGAAGCCCTTTTAAATATACAATATATTAATGTTCAATGTGCTCGATTCTTTAATAACCATTTTTAATTAAAATCATAGTTTGAGATTAAATAATGTCTTATGCCATTTATTTTTGCTAGGTGTATGACCGGTTACAACCTCTTGGTATAACTCTGAGCCATTCTGGCATGTTATACACAATGGAAAACATTTCTGGACATTTTAATTCAGAATAAATTGATTCTTTAAGTGAGGGGATTACATTTCGCATTGTGGGTGATAACATAAATTTTCAAGTTGATGTTTCACATGAAAGGAAGAGTGTTGGCAAATCTGGTCATATGGAGCACTGGTTCGGCTCAGCTGCCATAGTCCAATCTTTGACATTCAGTCATCTTTGTGATCAGTCCCCGCAACGTGACCTGCTAACAATGCCAGTGACAGATTTGCTCTTAGATGACAACGACTGGGGCATTCTTATTAAAGACATGACTCATCTTGTTGGAAGGACATTGAAAGAATTTTTTCTTGGCTGAAATTTGCACAACATGTCGCTGAAAAAGACATACTAGGTGAACACAGCCAAAATCTCAATTTTAAAAACAAAGTCATACCACTGCCTATAATGGCCAAAAATGAACAAAAGTAGGCTGATGTGGTTAGACAGTTATGAGACACTTGTAACATCTTTACATGAAAAAGCCCAACTTCAGCCACAGTCTGTACATATTGGAGGAGATCAGATAAACAAGGGAGCGGTTCTCTGGTTCAAAACGTTTAAGAGCTGCAGCTTTGTTACCTCAGGAGAGATTTACTCATTTGAGCCCAATTACCTTTGAATTAATTCCATTTACAGATGACAGTGCTATCTTGTTTCTACCAGAATCTATATCAAACAACAAGTAATGAGTGCTTCACATTGCATGCTCAAAAGATTCGTCTATTTCGGAGAGATGCGGACGGTCATGATGTGAAAAATCATTACAACCATTGTATGGAGTTTGCAATCTCTTTTATTAAAGCATACATAGTTGAGGCAGCTTGTAATTACTTTGACATGGAGGACACTAACTCGGTATCCAGTATTGTTATTCCTGACGCTTCAGATATGAGTGAAGCTGTCATACGAGACTGGTTGAGCAATTTACTCATGCCGATGGTCACGGATTTTCTTTCTGCCAGTAGAAGCCATTTAAAAGGACTTGATGATAACAATGTACATGTACATCAAAAAGGATGTGACCATGTATCTGACTATGCTAAAAGAGTTGTAGAACTAGGACTTGTCTACATGGAATTAAATGACATTGTAAAATTGCCTGACAGAAAGCGATTGCTTGCAATAATGAAATTTCTTACGCTAATTTTGAAAGGCCATAATAACAAATCTAAATATGCTCTTGAAGTCCTGAGATTATTGTGCCAACAGTATGCTCTTCTCAGTGAAAGAGTAGCAAATTCAAGCCTGTATGGACTCTTTGTAAATGTTGGTGGGAAAATTAATACTCACATACCTGCAGACCTTCAAATGGAATACTTAGTAAGACTCACAAAAGGGCATTTGAAATCAATGTGTTCAAATGTATCTGAAGCTTCAATGAAGAAAAAGGAGCTCAGCATTCTATGGTATGCAGGAAGTTTGTAACAACTTCGACAATGAAACACACATTGTGAAACGAGCACAGAAGCACAGAACTTTATTTTCATATGATGATGAAATGCAAATTGTTAAAGATTTGAGGTCTGTGAGGCCATTTCAGCATAATTGTGGCAGACGAATTGACTCAATGAGAAGGGTACCAAACAATCCAGTCACAAAAGTTGACATTGAGTACATTGTAAAGTGGATTGAAACCAACGAAGTCAACATGTTTTACGAAATATAGGACAGTAAATGCATTCTATGGGAAAAGAAAGATAAAGTCTGTTTGGTGATAATAATAATAATATTTTATAACATTATCTTGCTTATAACAATGATTCAGGCATAATTCAAGCTGAAAACAATGAAAAGATAAAACACATTTCATTTGATCAAAATGAGTGGGAACTTATCATAAGTACTATGTATGACTACCTTTAATTTATATTTATGGAGGAATTTTTCTCTGAAAATTAATCCTGAAATGATAATGTTATGTGGTACTTCAATGAAATTTCAATAAAAATGATATAATGAATTTAATTCAAGCTTTCAAAAATGTGATGATTTTGCTACAAGATCAAATTTTCTTTCACTTTTAATCACAGAAACCTAGGCAAAAATCTCCACTTTTGGTTGGATGCCACTTGTGAAATGAAACCATCACTGGTGATAAAATACCCCTGCGTACTGCATTGACAGAGACATTAGGTAATAAATCTTGCAAAATCAGGACAAAGTTATCTGCAAATATTTGCTGATTGGTCTTGTCATGATAGATCATTAGTCCATGTGTGAATGTATTATCAGCTACCAAACTTGATGAAATGTGAGTATAGGACGGGATGTGGGTATAATAAGACGACCACTCTATCATAATAGTAAATTAACATGCAAAACTTTAATCCCAAATTTCTAAATCCAAAACGGGCTTTAATTTACAGTAAATGCAGTCAAAGAGTGTTTAAACTGAACTGAACATGAAAAATCATTTTTGCAAGTTTAAGGTTTTATTAACAAAAGTTACCAAACTTCATGTAATGTGAGTGTAGGGAAGGACATGATGAGCAAGATTCTTATAATATATGCACAAACTTCTATGAGAAGCAGTGTATAAATGTAGCATAGGTTTCTGTGAGAACTGGATGGAGTAAAATTTCATCTTATGCTGATATCAGTAAATATCTTAAGAGAGACATTTTTAAACTATTGGAAGGGAGACGGTCTATTACATAGCAAGTTTATTGAAATCCCATTCAATTTCAAGTTGCTTTGTGCAAACATCACAGCAGTTATGTGGTGTGTTGTCAGTTTCAAAACCAAAGTAATTGTTAATAGATCTTCACCTGCTTAAGTCATATTCATTAAGACAATATTCCTTCATGTCTTTTTTATGTCCTCACATTGAATGAAAATGGAGGGGGGGGGGATATTGTTTTTGGTCTGTTTGTTTGTCCCAAAATTTTAACCTTGAGCATAACACGGAATTCCTTCCACCTAAAGCCTCCAAACTTCACAAGTGCATGCACTTTGATGAGCTCTACCTGCCAGACCCACGTAGAGGTCACTGGGTCAAAGGTCAAGGTCACTGTGACCCAATACATTATGAATGTACTTCCATTCATAACCTCCAAACTTCACAGGTATGCACCTTGATGAGCTCTTCCTGCCAGGTGACCTTGACTCACAAGGAATAAGTCCCACCATATCCCCGCGGGTCATGGCGTTCATTCAAACGTAGTGCTTGTTCAAACTGGGAAGCCCAATGTCAGCTTTGTTGTAGTATAAAATGGCATCAGCTTCATATGATCTTCCAGCTGTCCCTATCTCTTGCATATATGCTAGCTGTGAATAGAAAGGAATAAATTACAACAGCTTTGCTCTTGGAAATAACTGAAATGTGATGTATATGCTGTAGCTTAACTGTTAGCTTAATATTTCATCATATTATGTCTGTAATAATTAAACAATATAGATAAAAACATACTATATATATATATGTAATACAGTGATTTGCTGTCTTGCTCTAAAAGACTGCAATTACATCTGTACATCATCCTAATAAGGTAAGTATCTTCTTTGTTCACTTTTAAAAAAGGAAAAAAGTTAGCAACCAGAACAGATCATGATCAAATTGCACATTTGTGATCTGGACGTGAATGAATTTCACATGTATTAAAATTTGTCATTACTCTGAACTTAAAAACTATTAATATTAATCCAGGGAGACATTTAAAGAATTAAGGATTCACTTCATGCTTCCCCACCTTCACTATTCTCTCACATGTGTGACTGATGCATTTATTTCTTCCAAATATTTATTGACAAATTTAATACAATTATTTTTTCCATATTTCTATTAAAGAACTGATGTACATGTGTATCTAGATCTAAAAGTATTAATAACTATTATTGTACACTTTCAAACCTGATATATTAAGTTTTGTTTATAAAATATCAAGTATGTTAAATGCTAAAGTGTCATATTTTGTTACATAATTAAAGATGTTAAAAATGATGAAATAAAAGTTTGCAAACTTACTTTCTAGAGTTGTTGGTATACCAGCATGAATGATACATGAAACATGTTTCAAATCTGCACCAATGCCAAGAGCAACTGATGAGAAAATTAGTCTAATTTCTCATTCACTTTTGTATTTCTTCATACTGTCTAGGATGTATTCTTTCAGCTTAAAAAAAGTAAGTTGTTATTATTTAAGTGTTGTTGCTGAATGCCTAAAGTCAAATAATTTATGGGCACTAAAGTTGATTAACAGTTATTTATAAGTGTGAAATCTGTCTGTAGGTGAATGAACAGTTATCAATTTAGAGTAAATAGTTCACCATTAACCATATTCATTTCTAAAATGAAAGGGGCATTGGTTTAGTGATATCATTATAATGGACTGCGAATCTGAAGGGTGTGGGTTCGAACCCCATTGGGGTCAAGGTTTTTAATGACCTTCTAATGCAACCCAGGAATCATCAAGAGCGATTAGTTTTAGTTGCAATAACTTGTTACCAAATCAAGTTAAATGAAACAATTTACCTAAAGGTAGAGCTGTACTTTTCATGGAGGGTGATGTGCATTGTTTTTCAATAATATTTTTTTCCTATTTTCTCACTTACCAATATAAATATACATGTATGTGTTTTACATCGAAATTACAATAAGTGTTAGTTCTCTGTTAATTGTTTTCAGGTAATAACTAAATGCATGCCACCAGGGATCATGTATACAACTTTATAGAATCCTTTAGGTAGTGAACGACTTAGACGTGAAAAAGCATGCTTCCTAAAACACACACACACACACACACATGGTAAGAGTATGTATATGTGTGAGGTTATCAATATAAATTTAATACGACTGTTTATTTACTGTCATTCACATGAAAATGGGATGCACATTTAACCAACCCCCATATCATAATTCATCTTCATCATTATAAGAGACTGTTTTTTAACGTTTTTTCTCAATCGCTAAACCGAAAGTAGAACAATATCAAATTACAGGTACTAACACGCTCCGTGATCGGTTTATCCGTCAAATTATGTCTTAAATATGAAGAATAAGAATTAAATGATTGAATAATAAATAAAACTGTATATTATTTCAGAGACATACGTGCGTATGTCAAGAATTGCGCATAAAGATTAACACATTTCAGATGTATATCCTAAATTAAACTAAATGTTTATTTATCCGAAATATATTCAACTTAGCAATGTATCATTTTCATGTTTTCATGTATCATTTTCCTTCAAACAGGACAAAGGATCATAAAATTAAATCGTTGAATAGGTTTATGATATTATTTTAATTTGATAAACGGATTATTATCCAAATGATCAACAAAATATAAAATTTATATACTACATGGTAAGCTATTATTTAGTTTGTGATTTAAACTTTCAAAATACCTGTGAACACCCTTATCATGTTTATGCATTCAATCTATGTCTTTAATTTCATTATGCCTTATTCTGTGCTTTGTATATGACCATGTATTTAAGTAAAATATATTTTTAACCGTGGATTTGCGATTAGTCATTGACCGTGTAGTTGTGTGAAACGAGTTATATTGTAATACATGTACATGAAAGAAGAAAAAACTCTCACACACAATATTGTACAAATATCGTTCAATGAAGTGGTTCTGTGTGAACGCGCTTTGGGATCCGACGTACTATGGGGTCTGACCCGAAAGTGCGGTCGGTCTAACGCACTTTGCAGTCAGCTCCGAAAATGGAAACAAAAGTGCGTTGATATGTCCTATACAAATCATTGACATGGATGATCAACCATTACGAACATTTTCCAACTGCAGGACACCATGATCATCATCATTATCACCCTCTTCTCCTCTTTCTCATCATCGTTTAATTGTGTTTGCCATGGTCATTGTCTTCACAATCAGCTTTAAATATAACAGATGTATTATTTACTCATAATCATTACAAGACAAGTACAGCACATCACCGTCATTGTACTATATCATTATCATTTTAGACTGCAAAGGGCATGCGCATGCGGAAAGCTGGCTTAATTGATTGTGTGTTTGTTTGTTTGTTTGTTTAGTTTAACGTCCCACCGACATTATCATTTGGAGACGATGTTTACTTTAGAAAGATATAGTGCTGCCACACTGCAGTATCACAATGTAGACATGTGACATGATACCACACCGAGTCACATTATCCGGACAACGGGCCAACCAGTCCTGCATCTGCCTTATATGCTGAGCGCCAAGCATGGAGGCTATAACAGTAAATAAATAATAAATAATCAGAACTGAAAAATGTATCAGACAATTTACCAATTATAGTAGTATACGGGTCTCTTTTGGGTCAAGACTGCGCATGCGCAGGAGAGACGTCATAGGATTTTTCGCGCATGTGCGACGGCCATAATGGTTTCTATATTTAACATGACATCATCGTTCTAATTTTAATACACATGTATAATTTTTTCTTTTTACATAATCACACTCTCACTATTTTTCTATCCACTTATAATAGCTTATCTCACTGAATGGTTTTGCTTTTGTGTTGGCAGTTTTAATAGAACCTTTGAGGACCTTGTTGTCAAAGAAAACAAACACATTTTTATCTGTTACTCATTTTATTTTGAACCTTTCACAAATACAATTCGTCAAACGTTATTTCTCGTAGTCTTATCCATAGAACGTTGAATTGGCCGGAATTCCTGGTGGTCGAAATCTTTTGTTTGATTTCGCAGTAGAACTCGTATTCTGACGTTTCAAAGAAGTTGTCCCTCTTTCCTTTGGTGGAGAGTCTTGTTTACTGAGTTCTGATTTGGCCATTTCGACAGCTTGTGCCACAGGGATAACAAATTGAATAGTCGGTACTTTAGACGTGCCACCAGTTTGTATTTTTTCCAAATCTATCTCTCCGTGACCAATGACCTCATCGAACCAATGATTGTATTTTTTCAATACTCGTTTGATCACTTTCTTTTTATTATCTGAATCCAAAATTTCTCGAAGATTTTTCTGTTGAACAACGCTTCCTTCTAGTTATGCTGCTGTTCTCAGAAAATCCATATACATTCGCATAAATTCTTTTTTATCGTCTTCAAAGACAAACTCGTAGGCTTTTGAACGGGCTTTCTGTTCTGAGAATCCTTCATTTTTATATTTGTAGTATTTTTCTCACCGGCTTTTGGGGATAAAGGTTGGAAATATTCCCATACGTCTTCCATATAGTCTTGTTCATCATTAGAATTTTTATCATCAGAATCATCATCATCATCATCATCATCATCATCCCTGGTGATCTAATCTGGACGGCCGACTTTACCTTTAGGCTCATCTTCATAATTTTCAGCTTTTCTTTTCAGCTCCACTAGACACCATGCCCTGATATGTTTTTGTAAGTTACCAATGTCCGAAAACATCGAACCGCAGTCGTCGAAAGAAATCATGGTGTTTTGGAAAATCTCGGCTGGTACAGTTTCCTGTCTCTTTATGTCATATGATGGTTCTACAATCTGTTTCTCTTATAAATTTCATCACATTTGTGCGCATGCGCAGTGAAGCCGGTGTAAGTGGCTTTAAAACTACGAGCAGATATCCATAGGGATGACTAACAGCATTTTCAAAAGGTCTAAACAGATTTTAGGGGTTACTGGGATACATTTGTCGGGCAAAGGTCATAACCTGTTGTTTGTCTACGGGGTTGTTAAATAACACCAGATAATGGCAATTTCGTCTCTGAGAAGGATCTTTTGGCAGATTTTGGTTGAGACCGATGACAGATAGATTTTGATGGTGGCTACCTTCCGTGAATAAATCGGTCACTCTTTGGTCCTTCACCGCTTCTGTAGACATGTCATCCAATATGATCACATTTCTTACTCTCCGTATCCAAAAACTCGTCCTTTTCTAAATTCAATGGCACTCCTTAAATTCTACTTCCGGAAAAAACGTTTCTTTGTATTTCGTCATACAACGGTTGCCATCTCTTTTATAACCAGATAATACGTTGTGGAGTGTAGTAGTTGTGATACGAAGTAAGTTTTTCCGCAAGAAGTTGGTCCGCTGAATATTCACGCAAATAGATGTTGAAAAACAAATTCCTGACCATCAGTCAATGCTGAAGGAGGCACTTCCTGAACCTTCTTTTGTGTCTGAGCTCCCTGATATTCATGAGCTCCAAGAGCTCCACGAGGAGGAGCTCCCTGAGCTCTTTGAGCTCCAAGAGCTCCATGAAGAGGAGCTCCCTGGGCTCTTTGAGTTCCAAGAGCTCCCTGAGCTCCGAGAGCTTTCTGTGCTGTTGGAAACCAATGTTCATTAGAATGTGTGTTCTTCTTATGGCGCTTCAGGTTAAAGCCTAGTAAAGTTACTCAGGCACACCCATACCCTTATAGCTTTCCTTTTCTTAAGGCTTTGATCTTGTTTCATGGTATTTCAAATAGGTTTCACACATCTCTAGATCCGGCTCTGAAAATCCCTCATCGTAGTAAGGACATTCATGAAATCGTCCATTTTGTAGGAGAATCGACCAGCAAAACGAACATTGAGTATAACATCTTATTCCAAATTTTGTACAAATCCTATATATCAAATCATGCTGAATCTCCACATTGTTAAATTCCACGTTGTTAGTCTGAGTGTCAAAACTTGTAAGACTGACACGATTTTCGTGTTGTCTTTTATACCCTCGAAGTTCACACTTATGATTTTATCATTGAATGACGTCATTTCCGGTTTTGCCACCAATGCAATGCAATCTATAGACACCAAGATGATGTAAATCGGTAGAGAAATAACTGAGATATGTCAAGTAATCTATTTTGTAGACAACATTTGAATTTGGTGCCATTTTGACACTTTGAAGGTCACGTGACATTTTTCAAACGCTTATTTCTCGTGAACGAATAAAGATAACCCCATAAAGTATACATTTTTGGAATCGGCTAGACGAGATCTTTCGAATGATACCCATATTATACAGTTTAGAATGGAATAAAAATTTGGGGTTTAAAAAAACGCTAAACGGCCATATTTCAAAATCATTCAAAAATCGAATCGACAAACCCAGGTTCAAATAAAAGGTTTTACCTTGCTCTAACGTTTGGTGAAATAAAATAGACAAGTGTCAGTGTAAACGGTTGCATAAAATGAGAAACATTCATTTAATTCCATTCTCGGTTATAATCAAATCAACATTTAAATATTGATTAATAATAATAAAATAATAATAATTATGATAAAATAACTTACATATGATAAGTTACGTCTGCACAAAACTTTTCCAAATATACTCAACGACATTTTTGAAAAACTGTGTAAGGGTTTAAAATATTGATTTTCTAATCCAGGACCTTCCTAGTCATTTCAAAAGGTTTAGGGATCCGTGTTTATCTTAAGATAGAATCATTAGATAAAGCGTCCACTTTTCTAAAGGGTTATTCACGGGTTATTCACAGACCCCTAAAAAAGAGGGACTTTTATAAACATGTTAAGACTTGTTCATTCGTGTTTTAGTGCCTTTGCTAGCAATACCTGAATTTCACCTTGCCTTTTTTTAATAAATGAGTTTGGGTTACATCTGTGGTCTAGTTGCAGCATGCATGTTAAGCTGTATGTCAAAATAGTTTGTTTTACAATGAAGTTCAGTAATGTCGTTATTTTTGATGGATGGTACGGGACCATACCACTTTGGTGAGTTATATATGTGGACCATATCCCTTTGGTAAGTTTTTTTTTTAATGTTTTCTTACATTTGCATTCTATCTGAGTCATGAAAAATTTGTATTTCATTTTATTAGATCCTCAAGCTGTTGTAAATTTCATTTCATGTAGCAGTTCTTGTCATTAAAATACTGGTTTCAGTATGTTGGTCTGTCCATCTTTCTGTCAGTGCCTCTATCAGTCCATTTCTCTGTTGTAAATGTAATTTCTTAACGCTATATTTCCATAACCCCTAACCAAAAGTGAATAAAACTTTTAAGAATTGTTTTACCAATAAAAAAAATAAAGCCGAAACATTGCAAATTGAGTACTTCGTTATATTTATTAGAAAATGTGGTGATAGACAATGTGATATCCGGTCTTAGTAAACACACCAGACATCGGGTACTTGTAAAGGGATTAAGTTTTGACATGCGACTAGACCATTGTTAACGCACCTGGTCTTTGTAATTGCCTCTACAAAAGAGACACATAGTCGCAAAATAGTGCCAAGTCAGTAGTTGTACACAAAGGTAATTGTTCACACATCCGCTCCTAAAATCAGTACCTCTATTGATCGATAGCTAAATTAGAGCTTCTATTGTTAACACAGGTGGTGTTTGGGAAACAAGTTTGCAATAGTTGTACTCGAGTCATTTGAAGATAGAACGTTGAACAGAACACATCGTAAAGGTAGACTGAGCATTTTAATTACCGTCTAACCTCGCTATTCCGATAACCGTTGAACCGAAATCCTCTCTATTTCGATTTTTTTTTTCGGTCCCGATTTTTCTCCTATAAAATTCAACTAAAATAAAATGTTTAATCCGATTTTCGCTATTTCGAAAAAAATCCTATTTCGAAGTATTTTTTCGGTCCCGAAATCGCAATTTATGCACATTTTTCAATTGTTAAATCGAAGTCAAATTTTCAGTCACTTTTCGTACTTACCCGGATGAAAAACAGACACGCTTATTTTGCGGCGTCGTTGTGAAAGTTCAGGTAGGTTTTTCACACCTTTTACAGGGGAGGGTACACTGTCGTGTGCCCGACTGGATATCTGGTTATTGCTAATTGATGCCTGAGGGGTTGATTAAGGTATTCCGACTCTAATAGTGATGTCTTTGAAACAGCAAATGGTTATTATTTCTAGCAAGTATGTGCTATAACTCACTTATTTTCAAATTTTCAGCCAGATTTACCGTCTGATTCAAATTTTATTCAAAATTGAAGTTTACAACCCTTGATCGCCAAATTGACCAAAAAGTCCGAGCACCATATCAGACAAATATAAGTATTTTTCCTTATAAAAAATAAAATAATAAAACAAAACTTGTACCTGTGAGTTGCTTTTTAATCGTACAAAACAAATATATACACATAATATTCACCAGACATAGTATACCGGTGTTAGAACAAAATATATGTTGCGGGTGGACTTTGGAAAAAGAAGAAAAAAACACAAATGCTAAAAACATAACTAAGTTTTTTAATTTCTTTGCACTGAAGAATATTAGTGCAATACATTATAAGCACATACAAATTATCTAGGACATCTAATGAATAGAACAGCAGATTATCAAAAACTTTTACCGTAAGGATAGTGAAAAATTGAAGTTTGAAGTTTACAACCCATCATTTTATTTATCAAGCAATTTTCACAAATGAAACTAATAAAAGTTTGCTCAATCATTCAATGTTATTATTTTAGCTAAAATAACCTAAAAATGAAAAAAAGTATATCCAAAGATTGATAATTATGTGTAAAAAAGCAAATTAAATGACCAAATATATGGAATTTGAAGAAAATGTGCATTCTTTTTTATTTCCGAGTCGACTAAAATATATCGACCAAGGTTGATAAACATCAAATTTTTTATGCCACTAGAATTTTAATTTTCTGAATCAATTCAATAATTTAATATATACTTTATAACAAATTTCATAATTTACATAAGCCAAAACCCCATTACACACAAATTATCTCTGCTATGAAGACTATTTCAGATGTACATGTACACCAATGTCTGATCATCTATATCTAATCAAACAAAACAGGTTTTAGAATATTATCAAAGACTATTCATTTGTGCCTGCTCTTCAAAATACATAGTACTCAGTTTTGTAAAAATACTAATATTCATAAGTGTTTTATCATTACATATGAATATGCTTGAACATAAATCTTAGTTTGAAACAAAACATTTTTTACAAGACTACATAATCCAGACCCACTTATAAATTTCTTCATACTAGAAAAATGGAAAGGAATTGTGATTTAATCTATTCAGAACAAAAGAAAACAATGTTTTTAACCTTTTCCCTCATGCAAAAGACTTTAAAAAGGCTTATGCCAACAGCATAAAACCATATCAGCATGCGAATACTCGCAGGCTGATCAGATTTTATGCTGTTCGCTGCTTCACAGTGGTCTGGAAATGAGGATTTTACAATTTAATTTGGTAAGGTTCTGCAGATCAGGCTTTATGTGTTATCTATTACATTGTTTTGAAAAAATCTACCAGTTTGGGGATCACAGATTCCAATATCCGTTTTGCTGCTGTAACACGTGGTTGGCCCTCAGAGTTTTTCATTATGAAAGTATTTGTAAGGCCATCCTCACCATCACGCTTGTATATAGCTTCAAGGTGTCTCAAGTTCAAACCAGACCCTGCTATATTTTCAGCTGTAGGTGCTTTGCATATGGATCTTGATACAAGCACTGACAATGTTGGTAGATTTTTTGCTTTCTCCTTGTTGAACAACATGTTCATGCAAATAGCACTAACACTAAAACTTTGAGTCAATACTGTTTTGTTGTCTATGTCCAAATGGGAAACACTTTTGAAGATGAAAGATGGTCATTTTACTGATTTTCACATTTTTAGAATGATGAAGACCAAAGAGATGTTTCCCAACATTTTTAACGACATGATTTTTGTCAAATCTCTTTTTTAGATGGATATTTAATCTGTTTTTTACTCTAGCTATGAGCGTATTGTCACCATCTCCTTCAACATATTCTATCGGAGTTCCTTCATCTTTCAGTTCTTGAACACCTTTCTCCCCACTAACACTTTCCATCAGTTTGGCACTCCCACGATGGTTTCTAACACACTGGT
>CM037785.1:44407098-44429056 GCA_021229015.1 Solen grandis
TATATCAAATTTAACTACTTGGTAAAATGAATCAATTAGCTTTTTCCAGTAGAGGCGAACAAAAATCATTAGAGATGTGAAATTCAAAAAGATAGGTTTACCATATAGAAGTAATGTATCAATTTTTGACCATCAATCCCAAGTGTAACCTTGTCCTTTGAGCTACATATCTAGGTCAAGCATCTGCACACTGTCTCATCAGGCTTAACAATTCTATAACATTAGCTCATTGCATGAACAAATTATGGTCCAGGCAAAGAGAGTCTCAACAGCCACCCAACTACACATCAACTGACCTTTGTGAAACTAATAACCCAATTACTGGGAAAGGAGGGGGGCACAATGAAACAGAACATGCCAGATTGAAATTTTCAAAAAATCCACATTTAAATATTGAATATCACATGAATTTTTGTGAAAAATGGTTTGTTTTTTTTTAAAATAAAATGTCATTTGAAAAACTTCTTTCCCAGCCCAGTTTTTCTGTTGGACCTGATGTTCAACTTACATTATAACGACTTGACATCATCTCTGAGAGGAGATCATCACCCATTGGTCGGATTCTCTGCTCCTGAAATGGAAACATGTTGGAAACTGTAATCAATACTGTTTTGTATTAAATGGTTTTACATGGGTGGAAATATAAAATTCCTTCTTGTTGCTTCTTTCCAAAAGTGGCAATAAAAATTTGAAGTACATACAAGCAAAACACTTTTAACAAACAATTGACCTATCACCAAAACCACTGTAATCTCTTCCAAAGGAAATGTATAAAATATTTACATAAAAAAATATACTGAATGTTAAGTGCCTGTGAAATAGTTGTCCCACATAAATAATGTGTCACCCATGTCACCAAACACAGTGTATCCCAGATCCAAAAGTTATTGAAGAAAGAAAAATGCTGAAAGCAATGCTCACATGCATTTATTTTTCTAGGACATGTCCAGCTTTTCATAGGTTTTTTTGTTAAAGTAACTTAAGGCGATCTGGCAAATATCTGTAATTGAGGGTTTCTTTTTTATTTCTACAACTATACAATACAGAGAAAGCAAAATGTTTTCCCTCTGAACACAGCTCTAGAACCCTCCTTACCTCCTGGTCCCTGGAACTGGACTGGCGTGTGGAGGGAATGTTGCTATGGTAACCAGCGCTGCTGTGGCGACTGGCATCTGTCACGTTTGACCTTCTCCCATCGTCACTGTCACAAAAACAACATATCTATTTTCTAATCTTTAAAACAAATATTACCTTACAATTTCAATCCTTTTTCTAGACTGAGATTAAATATAATTAAATGTATTTTTCAGAATAGTGAGAAAAAAAAGCCTAGTTTTTCTTAAATTGTGACTTTTTCCCCTCAATATTCTAAATCTCTATACTAAATAACAAATTATTGCTGTTTTTAAAAGCTTAGAATATGATGAACTGAATTTCTTTATTATATCCTACTGAAAAAGAACAACAAAATATTTCTTTGGTCCCATCTCATTACAGGGAATTAAAAGAGATCTCGTTGTTTTTCACTATAAAGAGAACCAGTAAAATATAGAAGTCAACTTGAGTATCAACCTTTCTGTGCCACTACTGCCATCCCCGCCCCCTCCTCCATCGCCAGGGACGGGAGAGGAGACCACATCCCCCTCTGCAGACTGGCGCTGGGTGATGGGTAGCTGTCCGTCTGTCTGTCTGGATCTCTCAACCTCACGTCCCACCAAACCTGGGTAATGAGAAGACATTTAAATATACCAATCAAATGAGGAAACTGAATTTGGTGGAAAATTCACTCATAGATTTGAAAACATGAACTTGGAACATAATTTAAGGAAGATTCCTAAATTAACTACAGCTGTCGCATAAGGTGACCTATACCCCTACTACGGCCCCTAAATCAACAATACAAGAAGATACTGAATTTTACTTTGTGTCCCTGAGCTATAATAATAAAGGATGCTGTATAAAAGGGGAATAGATTAGAAGTCCTTGTCACTTGCATCGACATACAAATACCAATATACCATGTACCCAACTCTGACAGCATGTTCTTCAAAATCTTCATAATCATCTTTCAAAGAAGGTAGCAAGTTTAGGTAGCAAATACTTGCTACCTGCCTAAAATGTTAATTTCCAAGTCTGTTAGGGATTTGTGACTCCCCAAAGTGTATAACAACCTACCGGGTCGTGAAGTCTCCTGGTCTGATGCCTCTCCTGCTGCTTCATGCCTCATACCCTAAACAGACAGATTATTCACACACTATTATATTGCATCAGGGGTTTTCTTAAGTGGATGCCCACTTGCCAGTGCCGGGTTAAAATCACTATGGGCAAGTGATTTTACAAAGAAGATAGCCCTGCGGGCAAGTTTTTTTTTTTTTATTTTCTATAGTATATCAGGGGTAAAATGCTTGCAAATTGTGTTGATACATATTAACTAAAATTCACCTTAATATTACAAATATTTAGTTTTAAACCTTAACAAACACCAACTAACTTTAAGATCGGGCAACCTGTTTTCACTGGGGGCTAGTAAATGTTCAAAGTAACTTGCCCCCTGGACAAGTGAAAGTCTAATCCTTAAGTAAACCCCTGTGCATAGGAATAAAAGCCTTACAAGATACATGGTGATCAAGGGCATATCTTTTTAACCAAATTTGGGATAGAGCCATAGCCTGTTGTGTTCATTTAGGTCTATTTAAGCACAAAACTCAAATGAAATTTTAATACACTGAAAAATGTTGTTAGCATACTCAATACTAAACAGCTTTTACAAAGTAAACTACCATTTTTTTCTGAAAGATTTATGTTAAGAAGAAACAAAATTCATAAGTTTAAACCTAACTTGACTTGGGCCTTCCAGTCCTGGAACTACTCTTATATGCTGGGTGCCAAGCACAAGTAAGCTACACCAGAACCATTTTCTAATGACTTATGGCCATGTATTTGATTATTGTATAATTATAAATATAGTACACCGCCATACACAAAACACAAGTCATAATGCTTATGGACTAATAATAAATCCAAACATTCGGACCAACCTTTCTTGCAAACTCCAGCTCATCTTCCGTGTCTATCTCACTTCCGCTGCCACCTGTCAAAAAAGGGCAGATCACTGTGTTTTACTTTTTTATAACATGAACTTACTGATCTATAGATATCACCACAACTTACTTACCTAATGTTATTAATGAAAGTGATGAAAACCCCCATCCATCCCTACACCACTCAACAAGACATTAAACATTTACATTGAATAAAATGAAAGTTGGATCAGAATGCAAGAAAACACTTACATTGAATAAAATGAAAATTGGATCAGAATGCAATAAAACACAATGAATGAAATGAAAATTGGATCAAATGCAATAAAACACATGAATAAAATGAAAATTGGATCAGAATGCAATAAAACACAACTCACAAATACTCGGGTGAGCTAAAGATATCAGTGCCAGAATTTGTTGTTTTTTTCATTAAAAAAAACTTAAGTAAATATCTCAAGATCAAATTTTATACTCTAATCCATATTAATTCTACTGACCATATATGGGAAATTGAAAATCATAATTAAAGTTTCCGTTTCCAAAAATACAAAACTGGTTCTATCAATTTAGCATGAGAAAGAGACAAATACAATTAATTATTACATTACATGAGACATGGAATTATTTAAATTAAAACAAAAATAGTCTTACCATCAAAGAGGCTGACTTTACTTAAATAAGGCAGTCTACTGGCACTGCTCATAGTGTTAGCCTCTCCGGCCAGCCCTGGACGCAGATAGATGGAGTCCAGTCGTAGCTCTACCCCTGTAAATATACACGCCCCAGGGTGCATTGATCACTTATTAACCCTTTCCTATCACATAAAGCCTGATCTGCAGAAAACCACATTTAAACCTTACAAAATGTGATTACAATATCCTCATTTCCAGACCACTGAGGAACAGCGAACAGCATAAAACCTGATCAGCCTGCGAGTTACTCGCAGGCTGATCTGGTTTTATGCTGTTCGCATAGGTCTTTTCATGGTGTCCTCTATGAGGGAAAGGGTTAATAAGCCTCATAGTGCCACAAATTCCTTAGAAAATAGTTTTAGGCATTCAGTGACTGGGAAAGGAGGGGGTCCTGTGCTATAGTCACATTTAAATAGAAAATGTCACAGTGAAAATTTCAAAGAAGCCTTTTAAAGATAATAAATGTCATACAGGTGCTTGTAAAAAAAATATATATAAAAACCATGCCAGATGTAACATTGAAAACAAGAGCCCCACAGAGTGGCGCCAACGCTCATCTGTTTTACGTTAAAGTTTTTGCATGATAACAACAACTACCCATCGATCATAATAGCTAGACTTTTTCTTCGAAACAGACATGCTAAAAATAGAACAGCACGGAAGATTTTGTCAACAGAAAATTCCTTGTAATTGGGAGAATATAAAAGCAGCTCTACCTGAAGTTGAGACACTGTTTGCGGTTGGAGTTCTGGCATCCTCATCCCTATCACTGTCCTCCCCAGCACTACAGTTCATCCCGTCAAAATCATCGTCCAGTGCGTGTAAATCCTCCTCTCCCAGCTCCACCTGGTGGACACTGACATCACCGTCCTCTGCCTCCTCACCAATGTGTCCAAACAAAGATTGACGAATAGCTGCAGTAAGTGGGTCTGGAAAGAGGAATAATGAAGTTATAACTTATTTCTTCATAACTTATTTCTTCATATAGAAATGGAAAAAAATGTACAAGTTCTTCCACATAGTTTCTGGGTTGGTCTAGTACTTGGATCCTGGGAGGGATTTGTATGTACTGTGTTCCACCAGGGTACAAGTAACAAACATCATATCTATAGTGAAGGTACACTACCATTCAACCATTACTGAATGCATTGCAAAGTGCTGCAACCATCTCGAACTTGGGCAAAATAATTACTTTCAGGCAATGAGGATGGGGAAGGAGTGGACCCTGTGACTTAATCACATTTAAAGTTATCCATCCATCCTATAACTGTGATCATGGTCCATAGAGTGTTTGTTAGAATTTCATAGTAAATGCAAGTCTATATTTTGTAAAATGTTGGGCTTAACGTCCAACCAACAGTATTTCAGTGATTTGAAGATAGTGTCTCCTTGAGACAGATATAGTGATGCTACACTAAAGTATCACACCATAGACATTTGGCATGATACAACACCTGGTTACATTATCCTGACACTGGGCCAATCAGTCTTGGAACTATCTTTTATGCTGAGCGCAAAACAAGGTAGCTATACCAGCACCATTTTTTAAGACTTTACTATATGTCATAGCCAGGGATCAAACCTACGACCACCCCCAGCAGACACTCTAACAACTCAGCCACCCAACATATGTTTAAACCAATTATGGAAAAATTCATTTACTGTGAAAAATATTCAGATGGGAGAACTCAATTGAATGTTATTGATGTGGGAAAATCTAAGGCATACCTTTTTTGTTCTTGACACCAATGTCAGATTTTTTCACAGTACCCAGTTGTGACCTGGCAAATGGCTGGTCAGGCTTGGAGTCCTGGCTGTTGTTGGATGACCCCTCTAGTCTCCAGGGGTTGGAGTCACTGGACACTTGATCTTTCAAAGTAGACTGACCAGTGCTGGCTGAAATACAAAGTATTAACACACTGACATTTATATGGTTCTGTCTGGATTAAATTTCAAATTTTAAGTCTAATTCCTAGATATTTTTCTGGGTGCTCCTGGGAAGGACTTGTAATATTCACAACCCTAGTTGGGGATCAAACACACAACCTTTGGGTCCATAAGTCCACAAACACTAAACACTTGACCATGGCACCTCCCACCACTCTCTGTATGAAAGTAATCGTTCAACATACTCCAGACTTAGAAATCACAGACTCAAACTGTCTGAATCTGATGTGGAAGTCATCTCATTGGTCAGACCCTGAACTAAACAGGAGACTTTTTTTTACAATGGATAGATCCAAATTAGTACCTTTTAATCTAATGAAACAAAACTAAAAAATGAGGACTGTTGTTATATTGTTGTTTGTGGGGAAAATATGACAATCCTTATCAGATTATGCAATTTAAAAAGATTGTTCGCCTATTCACGGTTAAAGGTATACACAACAAAATATTTTGAACTAGATACTCTTTTATTTTTTTGTTGTTAACTTTTACAATGCTGATTTAGGTTTAAAATCCCATCAACATTAATTCTGTCATTTGGGGACTTTGTTGACATGAGACAGATATAGTGCTACTTCAATGTGATATCACGCCAAAGACAAGTGGCATACTACTACACCCTGTCACATTATCCTGACATTGAGCCAACTAATCCTGGATCTACCCGTATGTCCTGAGCACCAAGCAAGGGAGCTACAAAAACTGGTGCAAATGAGATATTAACAAAGAGAGTAATACAAAGAATGCCAGATAAGCAGACTTTTCATAAAATGTGAAAACAGATACAACACCTTCAGAGAAAGCTTCCTTCTCATCACCTCGCTTTAACATATCTTCCAGAGGAGTTTCAAGCAGCAAGTTATTGGATGACAAATCTGAAACATTTTTGGGAACCTGTTTTACAATACAAAAATTTCAAGATCAAAACTAAAGCATAATTATTATATTTTCAATTTAAAACATTTTTAACTATTTTCATGTTGTTTTTTCTCTGTTATTTTCCATATTTTATTTCTTTTCAATGACTCAGCACGGTTTAAGAAGATCAAATTAACGTAGAAGTCTTCAAGATTATTTGCATATTAAGCAAGATGATCTTACCCATATCATCAACATTAATAATGCCCAGTGAAGACTTTCCATCCATGTCTGACCTGTCAACAAATAAAATACATACATCTCTTTCAAAAAATACCATCAAAATGTCTTTTGAAAAACTATAAACATTTCAGCTTCATATTCTAGATAATTTAGTTAGAACTATTTGAAAAATAAGGAATCTGAAATTATTACACCAATAAATCTTTTTGGTTAAATAACTTATATCCAATTCTTCACAGACTTATGAACATTTCGAATATAAAGGTGAAAATAACATAAACCAACTGAGAAACAACAACTGCATTAAGAGTTAACAAAGTTATGAGTCTACCACAAGATTTGCCCAAAACCAACAGCCTCACTCATTAATCAACTTAAAAAAATTATGAGTATAACTAAAAATAACTAGAAATTACAAAAAAAAAAACTACCAAAAACAAAATTAAAATACATGATATTACAAATATTTAGAAAGTAGTAACAAACACCAAAAACAACATTAATGAGTCATAACCTGTTAGAAATTATCTGCTATAGAAGAATTATCAAAAGTTTTCACCCAAAGCTTAAGTTATTTGAGATGAAGCCCACAGTTAGTTTTTAACATTAAAATCTTAATGGTCGTAGTGATCACACAAGTTTAATCTAAACAAACACGAGAGTACCACTGTAAGTTAATAGTAATGTACAGTACTGATAACTTTGTAGCATGATCAGGTTTTATATTTGTCACATAGCTTTCAAACAGTCAAGAGTATGCATCTGTCACACAAACCTAGGGATTCATTAATAATGAAATACACTTTCTCATTTGTTGACCATCCTTAAGATTCACAAAACATGCCCATGGTACCTTAAATATTTTTCACCTTTAAGATATGAATAAACAATAAAAATGAATAAAAAAGATTGTCAAATAAAGTGACTATTGTCAAATAGAAGTGACCATATTGTGTAAACATCTGACCATTTTTCTTCTAAACAAGGATTTACTACAATAAATATTTCCCCTAACAAATTAATATTGACCAAAAATTGAAAGAAAATGAATTTGCATTGGTCTGTTAAAATTAAAACCTATTTCCTACATAACATCTGTCTGACTATACAAACACAATATTTTCCATCACATAATGACAGTCACACTCCCCTCACAAATGGCATTAGTTTGTAACCTTGAGTCAGTTCACAACAATCAAAACAGCCCATGCACATGCTTGACTTACTGATCGGGGTCAGTCATATTTTCCCTACACCAAGCTTTTACCACTGACCAGTCATCTCCGTTCACCCCGGGAACGCCCCCTCCCTCGTGCCTGTCCTCCATGTGATCCAGGTGTCTGTAGACAACAGGGTCCGTATATCCGTACATCGTGTCCTTGGCATACACCTTGGGCCTGACTTGTCCATCTATCCCGCTAAAGGACAACTGGTGCTGGGTGTCTTTGTCCAGTGGGGGTGTCTTTCGGTCTCCATGGTCCTCCAAGAAAGAACCCATCTCAGACTCAACCATGTGCCTTCTGCAATAAGGGTGTACCATCAGGGTTCTGTTTTCCCTTGATATTTTTAAATGGGGGAAACATTTTGAAATATTTTAGGATGATTTACCCAATTCGAGGGTCAATATTGGCAATTATGTGTGCCAGGGAAAACCCTGGCAACTACCATTCAAGTCTCACTCAACTGTAGATGATTCTTACTCCATCATAATATTAAATACCTTTATAATTAAAAAAAAAAAGCAAAGCCAAAGAGAAATGGAAATACTGCTTATTGAGTGAGAGGATATTAATACAAACCTGGACTTTGTTCTGCCTACTGTCGATGCAGCCAAAGGAGGTGCTTTAGCAAAGAAACTGTCATTCTCAACAAATGACATCTGTCCATCCCCAGTGACAAGAGAACAGTTGTCCTCTGAATTCAGTGAAGCTCTTACATCCATGGTAATGCTGGAATTAAATATTAAGTAGGGGATCATGTTGATAAAATACTTCATCCTGATAAAATGTACACAATCAAATATTAGAATTTAGAGAATTAGAAAAAAAAGCTTCCTAATGCCCGTTTTATGCCAAATTTAAATTAATTTCAAATCCTATTTTGTACGGGGCTTTTGAGATCTTTTGAAAATCATCAAGAATTGAAGCTGCTTTCTTATAATATAAAATGCTTCCAATAAAGCGTCTGTGCATAAGATGGTGTATTGATCACTGCATATCATCATTCATGTATAATAAGCACAACACAGGGTTTTCCTTTAGAATCAGAGGAGAAGGCTAATTTTAAATTGTAGGAGGCAGCGTGGTCTTGGGGTCCAACATTTTCTTTTTTTTTAATTATTCCCATTTGTTTACAATTTGACAAATATGAGCTGGCCTGGGTAGAATTTGAGGCATCCAAACCTGTCGCCTGCTGCCTCTTTAACCCTTTCCCTCATAGAGGAAACCATGAAAAGGCCTATGCGAACAGCATAAAACCAGATCAGCCTGCGAGTAACTCGCAGGCTGATCAGGTTTTATGCTGTTCGCTGCTCCTCAGTGGTCTGGAAATGAGTATTTTGTAATTAAATTTGGTAAGGTTTAACTGTGGTTTTCTGCAGATCAGGCTTTATGTGATACCTATTGAGGGCGTCAAAATGAGTATATATGAGGGAAAGGGTTAAAGGAAAACCCTGGCAACATATATTTATTTTATTGGGGTTTGTGGTGTCCAAGATCTAATTCTGCTTTATATTGGTCTGCATGATAAGTACAAAAATCCTAATCATTAAATGTGTCTATGTGATATCGGAAATTCTTAATTATTATAAATAAAACGAAATCTAATAAGTCCCAAAGTTCAACCATGATTAATTGATCAATGCAAAACATTTAATTGCTCCTTAGCAACTTGAATGAATCTTATCTACATCTACCATTAACATAAGTCTCTCCAGTTACTTGACTTTCATGCAACAGGTGGTTATGGTCAAAGAAATGAAATAGCGGACAGAAAAGTTAAATAGATGGGATAGTAAAGATATGGAGATACAGTGACTGCTGCCAGCAAAGCCTATCAAATCATCAGGGAGTACTTGTAACTGAGCTGAGGCAGTATTTTAGACAGACAATGATGATAGCCCCTGCTTGAAAGATAAAGAGTCAGGGGCCTCCACTATAGTTGATGATAGGCTAATCCAAGTTCTGATCATATGTGGCAAGATAGGAAATTTATGGTATGTTATAAATAGGAATAGCCCTTTCCCTCATAGAGGATACCATGAAAAGACCTATGCGAACAGCATAAAACCAGATCAGCCTGCGAGTAACTCGCAGGCTGATCAGGTTTTATGCTGTTCGCTGCTCCTCAGTGGTCTGGAAATGAGGATTTTACAATTAAATTTGGTAAGGTTTGAGTTTGGCTTTCTGCAGATCAGGCTTTATGTGGTACCTATTGAGTGCGTCAAAATGAGTCTATATGAGGGAAAGGGATAGTTGACTTTGTGCATGTCAGGATCAGCATGATGCTGTGGAGGTGATATGGACTAGGTAACAGGTTTTTTTGGGGAACATGACCCAACCACAAGAATTGGGAGTTTTTCCATAATCCATAATAATTCTATCCATAATATTTTTATAATGGTTATTATTCATTATAATGATAGATATGTTACTATTTAATGAAATCATATTTAACAGTATATCATAATCCTTTCAATATCATTCCATAAACTTTAAACTGAAAATTACTGTTACATATAGAAATCATAATCTTTATAAAAACATTCATTAAAATTCAGTTCTTGGAAGTTTTTCTTGAGTATTTCAACATGTTTTGTAAGATGAGTCACAGATTAGACTGTTAATGCATATATGCAGTGACTTGGAAAATTTTTTTTAATGGGACTATGGCCCATCCCTTGCTAAAATAAATGGGACATTTTCAAATCTAATGGGACATTTTAAATTATTGATGTGACAAATCAAGGCTGATTATTAATTCCAGGACAACAATTATAATGTACTAATGAATAAAACTGTTGAACATCAAGTTATATTTTTGTTTTAAAACACATGATACTAGTAAGTAACAAAGAATTCTTCACATATTCTTGTTTATTGAGAGCAGTATCTTCAACAAGCTGAAGCAACTATAAAATTGAAACACTGTTGTGAAAATAAAAAGAGAGTCACGGACCTGACTAAAAGTAACAAAGTTCAGCTCCTGATACTGGTAGGTATCTAGGTATCCTGAGGAAGATTGTGACACTGAAGTGTTCGAAAAAAATTTGGGGGAAGATGGAAGATGATGCAGTGTTTGTAACTTCCTGATAGGGAGATTGCGACAATTCAGCACCTGATGCTGTTTTATTATCATTTTCAGTGTCTGTTATTATATCATTACTGATTTGTAGGCGTAAATACAATGTGATGGATATCTGTCCTTTGGCGTTCAGAACTTTTATTTTATTTTTTAGGCATTTTTGTTAATTTCAGACAATATTTCAACTTCAAGGCGTCTATCGATACGGAATTGATTTAACAACTCGGAAAAACTTTTTCGCAATATTAACCGAGTATTCCAATCAATATGGTTTAATAAACATCCCTCTCAGTTGCCCGGATAATATGTAATGTTAATATGCATTTGTAAATTTGCGGCTTACTTGGCAAAAAGCAAAAAACATGTGATTCGTACTCAATGTATTTTGATACGAAAAAGACAACATGGGTTACATGAATAATATTAAGCAATTTGTACTTAATGCATTTCGATACGAAAGAGAAACGCGCACGAGAATGTGAAAACAATGGACATTTTAAGTTTTAAGTGGGACTATGGCACATTAGTTCCAAAGTCATGTATGTGTGGGGTAATTGGCAGATGATTTTTTTTCCTAAAACATTTGACTAGTTATCATCCATAATAATTTATAACTAATTGGAAAGATATGTAAATCCCGGTCAGCCAGTTATGTTTTTGTAGTCTATTATATCTCTTTTTCTTCTCATTGTTTGATACATGCTGACACACACTTGTGTTTATCCTTTCGCCTTTATCTCCTGTTTTTATTACAATTAAAAAAAGAACTTTAATAAAAGAAATGAATAGAGTAAATGATCGAAACAAAGAGGAAAGGACTGTTTTTACAAAACAAGACTGTTTACGTGTTTTGCAACATAAAACTATAAAGCAAATGAAATGAAAGTAAACTCAAAATATTGGCCTCTACGGTATCGCACTGCCATTTCTAAATCTTTATTGGTGCATTTTCGCGAGAATATGGAGTAAATCATAGAAAATATTTGATTCATTTTTTTTTGTTTTTTTAGACTATGAGTAAATTTTACTACCAAAACCTGCTAAAAATAGTCTGAAAGATGGACTAATTCAAAATTAATCGGTCAGGTCCATTGGACCAACGGTTTTCACGATGTTAATCTCTACTGAGATCCGCTCCGGTTATTTTTTTCGTTCTGGCCTCCGCTGGATCTCTACCCAACCCTTATATAAAAGCTTCGGGAAATTTACACCGATACCCCTAACTCGTTTCGGCCGTTCAAATCAATTGTTTTAAGATGCACACCTAAAAATCCACGCATGTCTAGTAAGAAGACATATTTTTCTTTCCATTTCATACAACATCATTGTCTTAGCTTGCTGATTTCATGAAATACGGTGACGGAAAACACCAAACCGCTCACCTCATAGTTTTATACAGACATTTTGTAAATATTGATCACGTGACTAGTGGCGAAACAGTTTAAACTACAGCTCAGTTCAGTTATGACTGTTCAACAGAAAAAGATAAATGCTCTTTGCCAATAAGTCGGCCCTGGCAAAGTAAAAGAAATTTTGCTGTATAAAACGATTTTTCAAAAGAAAGTTTATGTGAAATACGTTCTATTTACTTAAAGATCGAGAAAACCACACACCGCTCTGTACCGCATAACCCGCGAATTGAACCTAACTGTAGTTATCCAATCACGGATTAGTCACGTGATAACCATAGCATGTAAACAATATGGCGGTTTAAATGGCTAGTTTGGAGGTTTCGTGAGTCTGTAGCTGTAAAACTGGTGAAATCGGTAAGCTAAGGCAATGATGTTGAATGAAATGGAAAGAAAAATATGTCTTCTTACTAGACATGCGTGGATTTTTAGGTGTGCATCCGAAAACAATCGATTTGAACGGCCGAAACGAGTTAGGGGGTATCGGTGTAAATTTCCCGAAGCTTTTATATAAGGGTTGGGTAGAGATCCAGCGGAGGCCAGAACGAAAAAAATAACCGGAGCGGATCTCAGTAGAGATTATTCACGATGTCTGTCTGAAACACATTTATCTTAATCATTAAAATTTAATAATTTCAAACTTCAATAAAGTTCTGTATCTGTATGATTATGTAATACTATTCTTCAGTTTTAACATGACTGTGAAAAGAACACTACTCTTGCTGAGCAGACTTTAGCAGCCTCCAATAGCTGATTGATTCTTCTTAGAAGACTTCTTTTGATGATTGTGTTATCTGAAGTTCATATTTGACAACAATGTCACTAAGGAAAACCATGGCCTGAGATTTTAATGAAATAGGATTGTCCGTTCTGTTTACTAAATAGTGAACTTCTTTTTCCACTGATGGAGAAAATAAAGCTCGAATAAAAATTCTCCACCCACTAATTTTGACAGGCGAAAGTTTCAAAAACAAAGGCAAATTGATAAACTAAATTACCTGTCACCTTACAAGGATGTAGTGCAACTATACATCTCAGACTGATTTCAAGCCTCTCTTAATGCATCTATCGGAGTCATATTGTTAATACTGCAAACTAATATATTTATAATTTGAAAAACACTTTCCCGCAACATTCAATTTTCTGAGCTAGAACACGATGAACAACAGATATTCTGATTGGCTGAGGCAGAGGTCAGGAGCGGTGTGTCGTAACTTTTACAAGACTGTACGTTTTACGTTTTATCCTGATCGTGCAAAGAGTGCAAGGCGTGACGCACGCTCAGATTTAAGAGTGTTAACTCATGATGGTAATTCAAATATTAAGTTATAATATTGTCATGTAATGATGTGTTTCAATTTGCATGAATTAAATTTATGTCGTGGACTTCACAAAGTGTAATCCAGAGGGAGACTTGTAAAATAATTCTAACAAGGAAATTAATGATATTTTGCAATATTAAGTGGACTTTCTATCATTTTAACTGAAATTGACCTTTTAGTTATTATTATAGAGACCTTTTTATCTTATTGTTTTGTCATAACGTTTAAAAACTTTCGTTGTTTTATAGATCTGTGTTGTGAAGATCCTTTAATTAGCATTGATACTGTAGCATATTATTTATGCATTTATCTAAAGCTGTCCATTCAAAAATGATTGGTTGAAATATTGTTTTTTTGTTTGTTTTTTCTTTGTTGTTGTTTTCTACTCTCTCTCGTTAATGTTGGTGAAGTCATTGATTCCTGAAAAATAAACTCTGCAAATGTTAATTAAAGGTTGATCACATTACACCGGAAAATGCTATTTTCATTAGCATCCACTTCTGTGAAATATTGGTAAAATATATTGATTTATTTAATCCCTTAAGCAGGTGCTTCAGCAGACAGTCATACAAGGAAGCACATTCCTCAATGTTGCGGTTTCTTCAGTTTGGGGTAGTGAATTCATAAGTTCGGGAGCAAGCCAAACATACCCACTTTTTGAGATCAAAATGAAATTAATGTACCCAATTTTGAGGTCAAGACATACCGAAGTATTTTTTTTTCAATTTTTTTTTTCATTTCACTATGTATATTAATAATAATTTTAGTCAGGTTGATCACATTACACCGGAAAATGCTGTTTCATTAGTATCCACTTCTGTGAAATTGGTAAAATATATGGATTACTTAATCCCTTAAGCAGGTGCTTGTGGTACAAGGTAGCACATTCCTCAATGTTGCGGTTTATTCAGTTTGGGGTAGTGAATTCATAAGTTCGGGAGCAAGCCAAACATACCCACTTTTTGAGATCAAAATGAAATTAATGTACCCAATTTTGAGGTCAAGACATACCGAAGTATTTTTTTTTAATTTTTTTTTTTTTTTTTTTTAAATTTTTAATTTATGTATATTATGTGTATAAAACTAAATGTGAATTCAATTCAATTACAGTTTAATACATGATTACCGGTACCTTTGGTCTCTACAATTGTGTCTTTCAGGTTCTTGTCTTAATTGAATTATAAACACCTTTAAATGAATCGGATTACACCAATCAAGTAAAACATGTTCACCCATGGCGTTTTATTAAGCGCTGATAGCATAAATAATTTTGAAGGTGTGAAAGATGGTAACCTTAATTGCAAGGTGATTATGCTGATCACACTTACATTGAATTCTTGTTTTCCCAGCTTCTAGTTCTGAGTTAAGTTTGAGTTTTAAGGTAAATGATAGTTTGAATGTATGAAATATTTTGTTATTTTTTTTTATTTTGATGTGTTTATCATTAAAACATGTTATGTAATACTTTTGATGGCACTGACATTAAATACTATAAAAACATATAACTTTAAAGGATATTTAGTATCATTTAATATAATAACTAAACATCGCATAGTATAAAATTTTTTTTGTCCTTTTCATTGCAGATTTATTTATACAGTCATAAAAATAATTTAACATGGGTACGTTTTGACCAAATAGGTGGGTACATTTTAACTAACATGCAGGTGGATATGTTTTGACTCCATTCGGGTACGTTTTGACTCCATTTGGGTACGTTTTGACTTCGGTACGTTTTGGTGGTGGGTATACATTTTGACTAGAGCTCCATAAGTTCAGTCAGCGTGAAGAGTGTTTTTGATCAGTCATATGAAGGCACATGAAAACCCAAGTTGTATCACAAGTGCCTGATGATCATTTAGCATATTTTCATCCTGGATTTGAATATATATCTTGTGCCCAGCAAGAGAGTTAGCATGGTTTATATATATTTTTGAATAATTTTAAAAATTGTATTATCCTCAGAGGTGACTATAATGTCAGGAATTATCCAGGGGCAACTTACTTTTAGAGATTTGCTCTACTGTTTGCTTAACCCTTTCCCTCATATAGACTCATTTTGACGCACTCAATAGGTACCACATAAAGCCTGATCTGCAGAAAGCCAAGCTCAAACCTCATCAACTTTAATTGTAAAATCCTCATTACCAGACCACTGAGGAGCAGCGAACAGCATGAAACCTGATCAGCCTGCGAGTTACTCGCAGGCTGATCTGGTTTTATGTTGTTCGCATAGGTCTTTTCATGGTTTCCTCTATGAGGGAAAGGGTTAAAATATTGATCTTTGAAATCTGCTTAATTCTTGGGAAAATGTTAATCTGTCATACGTATCTGGTTGTAACATTTTTACAAAGGACTTTTATAAATCTATTTCTCTGTTATGTTATATAACATAAAACTGGATATGGCAAAGTTCTCACATATTTTAGCCATATGAGATGTTTTCCTCATGAGTTTTTTGTGCTCACCTGAGCACAATCTGCTCAAGGTGAGCTATTGTGACCGATGAATGTCTGTTGTCCGGCGTCAACATTTAACTTAAAACAACATCTCCTCCTAAACCACCGAGCCCAATTCCAAAGAAACTTCACAGGAATGTTCCTTGGGTGAAGCCCTTTCATAGTTGTTCAAAGAATTTGATTCCATGCAGAACCTTGATTGCAATGGCAACGGAAAGAAAAAAACATGAAAATTTTGAAAATCTTCTCCTCCAAAACAACTGGCAAGATTTCAAAGTTATTTTGCACAGATGTTCTTTGGGTCACTCTCTACCAAGATTGTTCAAATTTTTTTGATCCATTGAAAAACATGGCTGCCAGGGGGCTCTTTTTTTAAAAAAAAGGCCGAAAGTACTGGCTGGATTTCAAAGTTATCTGGCACAGATGGTCCTTGGGTCATTCTCTACCAAGATTGTTCAAATTATTTTGATCCGTTGAACAACTGCCACGGGGCTAAGCCCATTTTCCGTATGTATAATAAAAAATTAGTACAAATTTGAAAATTCTTCTTGCCCTAAAGTACTCACTCATTTTATGGCCGGCAGAGGGCAGAGCCCATTTTCCACAATATCATAAGATGTTTGCTGTTTCTTTTCTTCCCACTAATACCTGGTTCTCAGGTGAGCAACCCAGGGCCATCATGGCCCTCTTGTTTTTTTTGTTGTTTTTTTTTCTTTCAGACCGGGCTATCCTTGCAGTCCACATGTCAAATATACATTCATGACACATTATTAACTGTTCCCCTCATAAATATTCATGTATAAATTTATGACATGATGAATAATAATTTTCTGAACTTTAAATAGTGTATATATCGATCGAAGCAAATGAAGGAGATCTTGATCAAATTTAAGAGCTGTCTGATCTAGGTCTGCTCTATTACCTAAAGCATCAAAACCCGTCTAAATAAAGGATTGATATTTCCAAGATAGATTGCTGTATAACAAGAATTTATATCTTAACTGTTTCAGGTAAAAAAGATGGAGGTGAAGAGTGAGAATCTCCAACTGGAACCAACTCAGGGCAATCTTGTGACATCATGCAGAGAACCAGATCTGGATCACGCACAGATGGATGAATTAGGAACAAAGACATTTCCAGATGTTGCTCATCCAATGGGGAAAATCCATTTTGAAAAAAATGTAAGGAGTTTGCATCAACCTCGAGAATTCAGTTCAAGATATTTCGGTGAGGAGTCATCTATTTTCTCTCTTTCAGGATCCTCGCCTGAAGAACCATTAATTCTTGAGAAAGATATCGCACTTAGGGAGTTGGAACATGTATCAGTTGATTCAGAAAGTATGAGTGAGAACCGTGAAGTCTACCCAGTTCAGTTCAAGAAAATCGGAGAAGTCAACATGCTGACAGATTCAACTGACAAGGTAAACCAAGGTGAAACCAATCTCACAAGTCTTTCCACTCTTGAGGAATCCGAGAGTCTCCAGTCAAAGTCATCAAAGCCAAAACCCAGAGCTAAATTATCCACTGTGAATAGAAGCAATAGCAAGAAAAGTAAAACTTCTACATTGGTAAGTTCCTTCTCAAAGGCCAAGAAAACAAAAGTTAAAAATGTGAAAGGAAATAGAGTGACAGCAAAGCATACTGGCATAGACAGTGACAATGATGTTTTCAAACAGATTAAACCCTGTTTTGTTCTGTTAGAAAGAAATGTAGATATCAATTTGACAAAGCCTAACAAAGAGGTTGACTTTACTGGTAATTCAATAAATGAAAAAGCAAATAAGGAGAGTGGAAAGGAAGATGTTACAAGCTTGACGGCTTTTCAAAAGAAAAAAGGACAGAAAGTTAGGAAAAAAATGGGAATAGAAGCAGTGTTTGACAGTTCACAAGATGTTCAAGTGTTAAATAATCAATCAAAGGATGAATCTATTCCCAAGGGTGATGCTAAGTTATATTTTAGTTGTAGTCACTGTAGAAAAAAGTTTCGCAAAGAAATCACCTTGGTGAGGCATAAAAAACAAATCCACAGCATTGATAAACCTTTTAAATGTCAATATGATGGCTGTCAGTTTGCAACAAGGTGCAAGGGGGACTTGAAGAAACACCAGTCAAAGCATGCCACAGAAAAAAAGCATAGTTGTCATTTGTGTGGCTGGAAAACAAAATGGCAGAGAAATGTACAGATACATTTTTTGATGAAACACACAGATGAAAGGAAATACAAATGTGATTTATGTTCCTTCACAGCCAAGAGGAATTATGATTTGAGGATGCATAAGTACAGACACTCCGATGAAAAGTTAATAGGGTGCACTGTTTGTGGATTCAAAGTTAAGACCAACTGGGAACTAAAAAGTCACTTGCTTACACACTCATCAGAGAAACCATTTACATGTACGGTTGAGGGTTGTAGCGCTGCAACGAAAACCCGTGCAGACCTCAGCAAGCACATGCGAGTTCACGCAGTCGAGAGGAAATACAAATGTACATTGTGCAAAAGTGCATTCAAATCACAGATGTGTCTGAACAAGCACAATAGCTACATGCACTTGAAGCATGAAGCAGTGAAATGTGGCGAATGCGGGAAACTGTTTAAGAATAAATACTCACTGCGGAAGCATGCCACCCTGCACACTGGGACTAAACCATTCAAGTGTGACATTTGTGACATGCGTTTCATGTCAAAGTCAAATAAAGCATTACACATGGTAACACATGACAAGCAGCAGAGGCCATTTTCTTGCCCCTTGTGTCCATATGCTGGAAAAGAAGAGCAGTTTTTGTTAGCTCATATTGGAACAATGCATGGGAAATCTTACACATATTTCTGTGAACTGTGTCGTAAACCATTCAGACGTTATGGCTGTCTCCAGATTCACTATAGAAGAATGCACAAAGAGGAGGATATAATGAGCCTAAATAATCCAGACATTGATCTGGATACATTTAAGATAGAAATTGATACAGATATGACGGAACATGAATTTGATCATTCAGATGCTACTGAAGGAATGAAGACTACTCCACCAGGTCAAGTCAAGGAAGAGCCTGGTGCTGGTGAATTGTCAAGAAGTTTTAAAGGTATAGTGTCTAATAATCAGGAAAATGGAGAAGGAGCAGAAAAATGTGTAAGTGAGAAAGTGCAGGCAGGATTTTGGAATACTCAACAACAGAATGACGATGCAGATGGACTAGCTGAAGTGTCAGCAGAGGTATGTGGTGTTACTAGTAATGGAATCAACAATAACAAAACTGGACAAGATACACACCTTGCAATAGAAACAGCTGTTACTGTAAAAAAAGAATTAGACGAGAAAATAACTTTTCAAATGATAGTGCCAAAAATGACAACACAGCTATAAGGAATACAGAACTGTTGGCTAATGATTCACCATCTCTGAAAGAAGAAGCAATAGAAAATGAGTTCAACAGATCTATGAATGCTACAGCAACTATTGGCTTGTATGGGAACTTGAGATTACCACTTGCCACCAAGGGATTTCAGTTCAATTATGAGAAAAATGGGAAGAAACCAAAGGCCTGGTTTATGGAAATGAGTTGTATGGATGAACAGTCTGCAGAGAAAATGCAGAAGTACCTCAGAAGGAAGGGATTACTTCCACCTCTTCCAAAGGGCAAAAAGAAAAAAAGGACAATCCCTTTACAGACAAAGAAACAATCAGAACAGGTTAAGCTTAACAAAAAGAGGAAGGCAAGATTTGTTGGAAATTATGCCAAATTTGAGACACTAGCAGATGATGGAGTTGAGGCAAACAATCAGTCCTATGGCAGTGTGCCTGTTGAAATGTCTCTGTCAGAAAATGATGTAATAGAGAGTCAGATGTTAACAGAGTCTAATGAAAAGAAGGCAGGAATGAAAACCGTCAAAAGAAAACTAAGCTCTGTAAAAAGACCTTTCAGACAAGCTAAGAAAAAAAATGCAAATAGAAAGGGTAGCATCAAAGGATCATCAAAACTATTGCTCTCCACAGAAAAGAGAACAAGGTATGCAAAGTCCAAGAAACCATTGCAAAAAAGGGAAACCCCCAAATTTTCCCTTACAGAAAGAAAAATCAATGTGAAAAAACTTTAGACGAATTAAAAACAAATTTGGGCAACCTTGCGATACAACCCAAAACACATGGGGGAATTCTTAGTAACGTGATGAAATTCAAAGAAGCCCAAGAGGGAGGAAAATTAAAAATTTCCTTCAAATACATCTATGTCAGAACACATAACAATTCCTGTTTACCCCAAACAGTCCCATCCGAATCTGATTTCTCTGCCAGGGAGCTTTTTGATACAATCTTTTTGGTTTTCGTTATCTGTATTAAACGGGAAAATGATTAAAAGAGAAAAAGAAGGCCCGGTAAAGGAAAAGAAGACTTAATGCTTCCAAAAAGTCAAGAAAGGGGGGGAAAATTCATTGAAAAATTAAAGGGAAAAAAGAAAACTCCCAAAGACAGTGGCATCTAATCCTGAGGAAAGAAATATGATAAATCAGAAAGAAACTCCAGCAAGACAAAAGTCAAAGCCCAAAAAAAAAACTACATGAAAAATTAAAATGTGAAAAGATCAGGTGATTGCAGAAGTACAAAACCCTGATTTTCCCAGGTAGAAGGGTTTAAACAAAAAACAATCAGAAAAGAAAGAATTTTGGGGAAAAAGGGTTTGGATTGTTTTTAAAGAGATGGATTGGGAAAATAGAGATGGGGTTGTGAAAATATCATGAAAAAAATGACCTGACCCTTAGAAAGTCTTTTCCCCGATTTTGTGATACTTATTGTTTAAAGTTTTCTGTGTTTAATGTTTTGGTTCTGACTTGATCCTGAAACCCGTCAATTTTCTCTATGAGGGCTGATATTTAAAAAAATCCCGAAAAAACTGAGTCTGTTGTTGAGGAAGATAATTTTAAAATATTGAGAGCGTTTTGGTTTCCTGTTAAAATTTTAGTTTTGAAAAAAATTGGGCTTCTTGTTGAAAATGTATTAATTTACTCATATCTCCCTTTTATCTACAGGGGAAAAATCAGCTGCCATTTCCCCTTTACTTTAAATTTTTTGGGAACACTTAAGCTTATGCACTTAAATAATACTTAAAAGCTTAAAAATGGGACTTAAATGCTTAACCCTTTCCCCCATTGAGGACACCATGAAAAGCCTATGCGAACAGCATAAAAACCCGATCAGCCTGCGAGTTACTGCAGGCTGAAAAGGTTTTATGCTGTTCGTGCTCCCCAGTGGTCTGGAAATGAGGATTTTGTAATTAAAATTTTGGGAAAGGGTTTTAAATGTGGTTTTTTTGCAAAAACAGGCTTTTTTGTGATACCCATTTAGGGCGTCAAAAGGAGTATATATGAGGGAAAGGGTTAAGGAGCTATTTAAAAATTTTTGTTGCTTTGGGTTTTTAAAAACATTTATATTTCATACTGTATAGATCATCATACATTTTTTATTCATTAATGTAATTATTTATGTCACTACTTTTTTTTTTAAAACAAGAATAAAGGTTTTCCCTATTCTTTTTTTAAGACTTTCAGTATATCTTATCACTAAGTAAATTTTTTGGAAAATTTGCGCTTTGTTTTTAAAAATTTTGGGGGGAGAATTTCCCCTTTGGTTTCCTGGAAAAGACCCAACTCTTTAATTGTGTGTGTGTTTCCCTTTTCTCTTGGCCATTCAT
>CM037785.1:44429156-44479156 GCA_021229015.1 Solen grandis
TCCGTTGAAGATATATTTCTACGTTTCTTAATTGCTCTTCTTCATAATTAAAAGTGTTTGTATTCTATGTTTCAAGATTCCCGGACTTCGTAATATTATATATTGTTTGACCTGAAATATTTATACATGTTTGCATGTTTTACCAGTCTATGTTAGAACTAATAACATTAGATGTCTTAATTGATAGAGATGTAAGTATTTCTGCTTTAAATGCACGAATGTGAATAAACCTTACTTACATATAAGTTGATGATATCTAAGACGCTATTGCTTATGACGGTGATGTGTTATTTTCACATGTGCGTGATTACATATACTACAGAGATACCTTTAATATTCAATCTAATCATTCTTTACCGCAATCATTTTGAAAAATCACATGTTAAATAATAAAAAATGAAACACAAAAGGAAATGATGTCTTTTTACAAAAATTCGGTGCAGATTATATAGAAAAATGTGGGAAATAATCATACAGAAAACATTCTAGGTCACTTGTATCATTTGTGGAGAGCGAACAATATGTGGACAAAATGACCGAACCCAAAAAGAATATCGGTGATATAATCTGAGGATGCAATTGGAAAATTTATGTTAAACTTACATAGGAACCGAATAAGGAGCTCGAGTTATACAAAAGTGCCAAAATGTGTTAAGAATAAGAAGAACAGAATCAAGGAATTATCTAAGCTTGAAAATGTAAAAAGCTGAAAAGAATCAAAAGACAACTTTATTCAATACTTTAAGATTACGCATGTAAAATGATATTCATAATATTCAAGATGTTCAAGATAACACTTTGTATGGACACTCTCATTATCTTGGTATATAACAATGACGCACCGTCTCTATTATAAGATCTAAATCTGCTTAACAATTCCTAGATTTGTCAATATTTACGTGGCACTCAACATTGTAGACACGTTTGATTACTAAAGAGCATATAATTTTACACTAAAACAACATTGTATATACCAATTTTGCGAAACCCAATTATGTAGAAATATCTGTTTCACTTTTGATTTGGTACATATTGATCAACTTACATTGTCTTTTTGAATATAAATGATGCCGTAAATGACTTACCCAATTATAATTCTATAAATAATCAATATGCACGTATACACACTTATTAAAAATGTATATAATATAATCAGTAATCGTTTTGCTTATTTGGCATTTAGAAAATATTAATTCTTTTACATAAATTATTTAGGCTTTCGTGGCCGTTGTACTATCAAAGCGGTGGTAAACATGAAAAACATTTTAGAACGATACCTTTTCTTTCAGCATTGTTTTCTTCACTTCTTCTGATGACACATCACTCACAAATGTATAAAAGTCACTATCTTCATCAATTTTGTTTATCTCGCTAACCATGAAGGAATTTAAATTAAAACCTGTCCTTATATAGTTTATTTCGCGAATAAACGCGAAAGTTTCGCGTTTATTCGCGAAAGTATCGCGTTATAACGCGAAAATGTCGCGTTAATTCGCGAAAGTTTTGCGAAAATTCGCGAAAGTATCGCGTTAATTCGCGAAAGTTTCGCGTTAATTCGCGGAAGTTTTGCGTTAATTCGCGAAAGTATCGCGTTAATTCGCGAAAGTTTCGCGTTAATTCGCGAAAGGATCGCGTTAATTCGCGAAAGTTTCGCGTAAATTCGCGAAAGGATTGCGTTTATTCGCGATTTTTTTTTTTTCCCAACCAAAATGAGCTCAATAGGCTTTCGTAATATTTAATATAAAATTTAATATCCGTTTTATTTCGCACATAAATTGTTTTCAGTTCATAAGTATTTCGTATTCATCGACTTATCAGTAACATTGTTCAATGACTGATTACCTGATTACCTGGATTTGATTTGAATTAGTGATCATGCATAATCTACATATACATTGTCCCAAAATATGGATTGTCCTAAAATTCTTTCATTTCTTTTTTTTTTTTTTTTTTTTTTTTTTTTTTTACAAATTTAAAGTACATCAGGGTGTCTATATTAAGAGACCGTGAATACACATACATGTAGATGATTATATTCGTTAATATTAAAAAAGTGAACATGATGATGTATCGGCCTACTGTTTGTATTTATTCTTTTCAGGAAAATATTTAGAGAAGTTAGTTTCATAAAAATAATACTTAAAAAGTTATGTAAAAATAAATTTAAAAATAGTAAAGCTGATGACATTTAGAAACACAACCCATTTCTGATTAAGTTTATTTTGCATGGCTAGCGATATGTATGCATCTACTCTGCAGAGTACTAAGATCTTTTTGCTACAGTAGAAAAAAAAATCATTACCTTTTTAACTTTTTAAAAAAGCGACATGCCGGCAGCTAATTAGCCCGCTTTTAATGCAAGATTTAAAACTTTATACATGTAGAGAAAAGTAAATTAAAAATTTCGTTGAGAAGATTTAGTCAAAGTAGTTTTTTTTTTCATTAATTCCTTTGGGCTCTAAAATTTTTTCTATGTTTAACTATGTTATGCTATTTCTTTAACTGCATTTGTCTAGAATAGTTTATAGTTGTAACTGATACAAACTTTTGGTACTTGCCTATTTTTCCCAATTGTTAGATCGTTCAGCAGACGACATGTAAATTTCTCTCAAATTCATACGTACAATTAATTGTGGTTTTAGTCCATCACACAGTCATGAACGACTGCCGATTCGGATCACCTACACATTAACAGCAGGGGGCCATAAGACAAAAGGAGTCTGGGCCTGTTCATTATTATAGTTTAAACATATTTATTCCCATATAATACATACATCAAATATTTCAAAATATTTCCACAAACAACGGATAGGATTAGAACGAAAGCTTTAAGCTTATATAGTTTTTTTTCCCTAGAAACAAAGTTAATGTTACCTTCTATGGCAAGATACATTTAAACTTCATATTTATGATTGAGTATACTAAGTCAGAGAAAGAGGAAAATAACCAAATATCGATAACAATGAAACAGTGACAAAATTATATAAGCAACTGCTTCAACATTATGTAATAAAAAGAAAAAAAAGAAATAGTAGTGGTTTGGAAATGATTGTCTATGAAAATATAATAAATTGAGTACATGGGCGACTCTGTGTGTGTATGTGTGCATGTGCTTGTGTGTGTGTGTGTTTGTGTGTGTGTGTGTGAGAGAGAGAGAGAGAGAGAGAGAGAGAGCCAGCACTCGCTTACTGTCAAATATAAAATTCTGGACACACTGAAAAATAAACTTATTTTCTTGGCAAGGAAGAAAGGGGTGTCTAAATAATAGTAAATTTAAATCTACATGGTATAGATTGAGACTATTTAGGAGGTCAGTACGACAATAAGTAAAACGCTAACATTCAAAGAAGTAATGATATGATGTCTCTAACTGCCCACACATACATTTTGGATCCTGGACAGCGCCTTTTAAGAAAAGATGAAAATTAAGGGAACTACTTTTAGTTCGTAATCTTATGTGTAGGACTTGAAGTATTCTTGTGCCGACGTAATAAAATGACGGTGTTTTAGAAATGTTTTCGAACAAATGCGATTTGCAAATATTACGTGAACTTGAGTTTCTCACATTTATGGACAGAGCGTTCCACTCGCGAATTACTGTCGGAAGGAAGGAATTGAAAGTTGTTGTTCTAGCATGGATACCGGGAACATCTGCATTATTACGTAAGTTATATCTTCTGTCATGATTATCTAATTGTATTAATGATGTTAAATAAGTTGGGGTCAGGTTATTTTGCATTTTAAAAAACAAAATTAGTCTCTTTTTCTTTCGTCTTTCTGATAATATTTCCCAGCAAACTTCCTGTAAAAGGGTTTCTTTAGATATTAATTTAGTGTCTCCAGTGATTATTCTTGCACATTCATTTGTACTTTTTCTAGTTCATCAGATTCATATTCAGTTATATTGCTCCAAACAACGTCAGCATATTCCAGTATAGGTCGAATAAATGAAAGGTAAATAAATTCCAATGTTTTACGATCTAGAGAATATTTTAATTTTCGCATGATATGAACTCGCTGCCAAGTTTTTTTTAGTACATAATGGAAGTGAGGATGCCAAGTACAGTTATTATTAAAATAAACGTCAAAATGTTTATGTTCTATTACTTCAGGATAAGTTTATTATACATTTCAAGACGAGGATGGTGACGTGGAGAATGTTTTCTTGTAATTAATAACGATTCAGATTTAGAGGGATTAAAATTAACAAGCCACTTGTCAGCCCATGAGGATATCAGGTCAAAATCAGATTGAAGCAAGTTAGTTGCACATAAGGGATCATCAGTAATAATGTATAAAAAAAGGGTCATCTGCAAACAGATTAATTTTTGAATTTATATTATCTTTAGTAGCATTCAAAGCCATCGTCAAGAGCTTTACAGAAGGTATTATAAAGATAAGTCAGTTGATTAACAGTGGAATCACCAGGTAGGAATCCAGACTGGAATGGTGTAAAGAAGTTATTACTTTTAAGGTGATTAAAAACATGTTTAGATATTATACGTTCTATAACTTTTTCAATGGTATTCAATAAGGAAATAGGTCTTTAATTGTTTGGGAGTGAGGGATCGCCTTTTTTGAAAACAGCAGTGACATGACTTTTTTCCAACTACTGGGAACTTTAGAGGAAGCTAGGGGTGTGTTAAAAATATCACAGAGAGGTTCTGAAAGTTCATGTGATGCCTCATATAGTATCCTGTTGTTTATGCCATCTGGACCTGCGGCTTTACCCGCAGATTTTAAAACGTCTTTGACCTCAGAAGGAGTTAATCTTAAACTATTTACTTACTTAAACTATTCTCATTTACCGGCAGAACCAGAGGTACCTCTTTATTACTATCATCTATCTTTGTCTGACTACAAAAGAAATAGTTGAGTAAATCTGTTTTTCAGTGTCACAAGTAGTTACAGAATTATTATAGGGATCAGTTAGATGTGGAATTGAGTTACTAGAGGCACTTGTAATAAAAGATTTTAAAGTTTTCAACCACTCATTTGAGGATAAGTCATCATTTTTAAGTTTATCAGACATTTTAAGATAATATTCACTTTTAGCCCTGGCGCTTACAAACATGTTAAAGTAGGAGGCATCAGAATTTGGTGGACGATAGAATGTTCCAAATAAGATATGCTTGTTATTATTTACATGAGCTTCAATCCATATACATTCCAGAGAATCTACGCTTATAGTATATATTTTCACTGACGTATACAACAACGCCCCCATGTTTGTCCCGAGGTCTATCGAGCCTTTCAGGCTTATGAAATGATGGAAAATAAAGGTCATCAGTTGATGTATTACTACCAAGCCATGTTTCAGTAAATGATATAATATCAAACTTTTTCAATTCCGTAAATAGGACATCCAATTTAAATTGGATACTTTGTACATTAAGGTGAACTAAAGATAGATGACTGGACATGCTTGCAAGTTTTGAAGCAGTATCATCCGATGAGGTACTAGTTATGTCAGAAGAAGCAGGCCCTGGGTTTGGTTTCACGTCATCCGCAATAATTAAGAGTATCCTAACCCATAACGATGCTTCAATACAAAAAATCATTAAGCAGAAGGCAGAAAAGAATCCGAAGTTTTCGTAGTACTTGTTACCGAGGGAAACTTTCTGAACAGGAAACCTATTAAAAATAGTTGGTTTACAACTTTTTTCTAAATAAGAGATACAAGAATATATAGATAAACTATGTGTCCAAAGTGCGACAATAAAAAGATGTGAACAGAAATTCAATTTATATTTCCATTTTCACAGAATCAATGGACAAGAGAAACATTAGAGTTGAAACCACGCAGGCGGCATAATAAACATGCTCAGATATTGCTGGTAGATAGAGAGAAAGAGAGCTAGAGAGCCTAGCGATATTTAGGAGAAACATGACAGTGAGTTGCAATAATACAGTGCAATGCATAGTGATATGATGTTTATGATATGTAATGAGGCTGCAAGTGTTTAAGTTTATATAGATTGTCAAAAGAGTACGAAGAGACACTAAAAATGGATGTGGAGGATATAAAATACTGAATAACCACAGCTGACCATTATGATAATAGTACATGTGTTCTTTCTATGAACTGCCATCACTACTTTAAGAGCGGGGTAGTCCAGTGGTAGAAAGCACGGCTCCGGATCATGGGGATCGTGGTTCGAATCTCGGTCGGGTCGCCGCTCATTTCATTGAGCAATGGGTACCACGATGGTAATTCGGGTAAAATATATGCCTACCTAGTGCTATATGTCTATGGGGTTTTGCTTACACAATCATACGAGTTATCAGCGTTGCGTTTTTTTTTTAATTTACTTCATAATATAAATACTGATACATTTGTTTTGGGACGATAATGCATTAGTTCGTTTCCAGATACCAAATATTATAACATCAAAGTTCACTACCATATATGCACATTCATAATATTGTTTCACGGGATTTGAACTCATTACCTCAATAATTTGGTGCGCCCTACAGCAACACGAAGAATCGATTGAGCTAGCCGGGTAACATCCGAACCGACGATCCTGTAATTGAAACACCATACAAAAGAGCGACTAAGATACTTCAGAGAGAGAGAGAGAGAGAGAGAGAGAGAGGGTGAGAGCAAACTGTGGGAAACGCCAGTAGTAAATATGTGTACTTTACCAGGAATATAGTCATGGCCAGAGAGTCTCCTAATCCAAGTCAATATCAGTAATATCTATGACATCGCATTTGTCAAAAGTACATATTGGACATAAAAAAACCCCGGCGAGATACAATCACTGCGTATGCCAATAAAGGTACAAAGGAAGCAAGTTATTATTAAAAACGCTTTTCATTTCACCAACTCTCATCCCTGTGTGAATTTTAAGTGAGATCTAAGATGGTACATGCATTTGTTTTCATGATATCTTATCGATCGTTGACTCCTGTCAAACGTTCTGGGCTTATTTTTTTTTGGTGAAAATATGTGAACTATATCATTGACCTCACATCTAGCGTCTGTGGTTTAAAATCTTATCTTATTTACAAATATTTTCTAGTCGCTGAAGTAATCGGTAGGACACCATCGAGACGGGGATCAATCCATTGGGCCAAGAACTCTTCCTTCGTGGATAGCGAACAACTAACTTTCCCTGAGTAACTCGCTTCCAGCTCAGACTTTCCTCATGTATTTTTGATACTTTGACATGTGTGTGTGTGTGTACACACATTGGTTTAATATTGAGCATACGATATCAAATTTGCTCACTAGGTGCTTGTTATTTAATAGCATACAGAAGCAAGTATAAGTATTATAATCAAATCGATGTATAATTATATTATGATTACAAAGTACCTTAATTTGAAGACTTCGACAAGCCCCGGTGGCCGAGTGGATTGAGCGTGTGCCTCGGGAGCAGGAGGTTGTTGGTTCGGTCTCCGACCGCTACATACCAAAGTCGTATATATGGCACTTGTATAGCTCCCTTGCTTGCCACTCAACATATAAGGGTAGTTCCAGGACTGGTTGCCCTGCTGTCAGGATAATTTGACTGGGTGTGGTATCATGCCATATGTCTACGGCGTGATACTGCTTTGTGACAGCAAGTAGACATAGTCTCTAAATAATAATAAAAAAAACCACTGTCGGTTGGACACTAAACCCAGCTTACAAAATCTCACCATTTTAAAATGGACTTTGAAGGAAAACGTGTAGTGAATTTCGGCATAATTTCATTATTCGATTCATCGAGACATCGGCGAAATCGAGATTTACAAACACTACCGGTGTATCAAGGGTTGACTACATTTCTGGCCGTGTGTTTTTCGAATTTCTTTTTTTTCTTCTTTTATTTATTTCCAGACATAAAAACAATACATTAACACATACATATACATACACACAAACATTTTCATATACGTACACACACTCACCTACACATATACATATGAACAAGTTATCATTTACTATGCTGGGAATTAAGTAATATGCTTTCTCTCTCTCTTTCTCTCTCTCTCTCTATCTCGTTTTCTCAAAACAAAAAATCTTAGTAATTTTAGTAAATATAAATTCATGATTAAATAACTTTTTTGTTTCATCTGACTTTATACGATTTATAAGAGAATACCTTCAAGCATTATTAATTGCTATACATTTTAGTTTGAGGTTATTCCTAACAAAATTTGTATTGGAAGTTTCGTAATGTTGTGTCTATTGTCGACTTGTAAATATTATTATATATCTGTTTCCATGGGAAATTATGAGGATTTAGACAGAGTTCATTTAACCACTTTCTTTCACTTGATGGGGACTCTTGACTATTTGAAATAATGTTGTAAAGATATTTATTTATTTGTTTTATATTTGAAATTTGTTCTATCAGAGTTGTTTTAGTGAAATTTAGAATTCCTTCATTTTGAAGTTTATTTCTAATATCAGATGTTATTGATTTTTTTAGTGTCAGATATTTAATAAAATCGGATTTTTCAATTTCATATAAATTTATAAGTTGTTCGAAAGTGTTTATTGAATTATTTCTATAGTCATATAAATGTTCGAAATATTGAATTCCTTGTTCATACCACTTTTTGTAAAAAAATGTCACTCCATTGGTTTTAATAAATTTGTTATTCCATATAATTGTTTTACCTATTGGGTTTTTGCAGAAATCTGTATGGGTATGAATTTTTATCCATGCATGTAAGACATCGAAAAGGAAGGATGTTTTATTATCTATTTTAGAAATTGTGTTTTCATCAATATTACATTTAAATATGAGATCAGTGCCATACTGTTTAAGTTTCATATTGAAAAATGTTTTCAATGGACTTACATTTTGTTTATCTATATATCTTTTTACCCATCCAGCTTTCATAGAATACATGAATGATTCTATATTTGTAAGTTTTAATCCACCTTGATCTTGGGGTAAGTATATAATGCTTCTTTTTATTTTATCAGGTTTTCCATCCCATAAGAATTTAAATATGGCTGTTTGTACACTATTTATTGTTGTTTTATTTGGATTGTTTAAAATTGATAGTGGGTATATCAGTTTTGGCAGGACAAATGTTTTAATAACCGTGACTTTTCCCATCAATGTAAGTTTCCTATGTTCCCATTGTTTTAATATCTTATTGAACTCATTAATTTTTCTATCTATATTGTATTTGGATGTTTGTTTTATATCATTGTAAAGGGTTATACCGAGAACCGTTGCATTTTCTGAAGTCCAGACAAAAGGCTGTGTTTTACAGAATTGGATGTTAGTTTTTTTAAGGATCCAACTCGTAGGATAATGGATTTATTTATATTGAGATTAAGGCCGGAACATTTTGAAAAATGGTTTAATGTTTGTATTAAGTTTTTAAAGGATGTTTCGTCACCATTGTTGAAAAATGTTGCATCATCAGCAAAGAAACATTGTTTTATCTCCGTTTTATTGATAACTATTCCTTTTATATCTTTGTTATGATTTATATAATTTGTCAGCGTTTGTATACATAAAATAAAAAAAAAAGATGATAAGGGACATCCTTGTCTCACTCCTTTTTCTATGTTAAAGGATTCAGATAGGTGCCCGTTATTGATTATTATACTTTGGGTGTCAGTGTAAAAAACTGAGATCCACTTCCGTAGGTCGGGTCCAAAATTGAAATGTGCTAAACAATCATGTATGAAAGAATGGCTGATACTATCAAAAGCTTTTTGAAAGTCAGCAAAAAATAGCAAGCCTGGTTTATTTTTTGAGTTTAAATATTCTATTGTATCTAAAATTAGTCTTGCATTTTCACCAATATATCTTCCCTTTACGAAACCTGATTGTTCTTTGTCTATTAATATTGGAAGCACTTTTTTTTAATCGGTTTGAAATTGCTTTTGTTGCTATTTTGTAGTCAATATTAAGTAATGTTATTGGTATCCAATTTGAAAGTTCTTCAAGATCTTTGTTTGGTTTTGGTATTAATGAAATTATGCCTTGTTTTTGTAACATTGTTAGGTTGCCTGTCTTAAGAGAATAATTTAAGGATTCGACTAGATATAATTTTAGGTCTTGCCAGAATATTTTGTAAAATTCAACTGTTAAACCATCGGAGCCTGGGCTTTTATTATTTTTCATCTCTTTGAGAGCCCCTTCACATTCGTAACTTGTTAGAATACCTTCGCAACTTTTTTTCAAAGAACAATTTTTTGTAGCCGTCGTCTAAGTGTTCATCTTTTGTGTATATCTTTTTGAAAAATGTAACTTCTTCTTTTAGGATATTTTTTTACGAATTTTTTTTTTTTTTTTTTTTTAGTTGTATATTGTTTTCTTTTCTGCATTCTTTTTTTTTCATTCTGTTCAAAGGATTACCTTTGCTCGTAGTATGTTTTTTTTTTTCAGGTAATCATTGAGTTTTTGTTTTTGCTCTATGAGATTTTGTATTATTGTTTCAGTGTTGATATCATTTTGGTTTAATTCCTTTTCAAGTTCTTTAATTTTAACTATTATCTCGTTTTCTTTTTTGTTTGTCATGACCCCTTCCCAAATTTTTGCACCTTTATTAAATTCAACTGTTTCATTTATAGTTGATTTAATCAGCGTTTGATATTCTTTATCTAAAATGAGTGAATTATTAAGTTTAAAGTAGCCTACTTTTATATTATCATATTTTATTGAGATCATTGAGTGATCTGTTTTGTACACTGGTTTTATTTTACTTTCTTTTATGACATTCAATAAGTTGTCGGATATAAGAAAATAATCTAAACGTGTATGTATAAAAGGTTTTTGACAAGAATGCCAAGTAAATTGCTTTTTATTTGGATGTTGTAATCTCCAGATATCTATAAGATTACAAGAATTGTGTATAGAGTTTATTTTACTTTGGCATTTTTTATGAGAGTCTATTCTCCCATTTTTTTTATCAAGTTTACTGTCTAGTATTGTATTAGAATCTCCTCCAACAATAAATGTTAATGCATTATTTTCTTAAAATGTACGCTCAAGAGTATTAAATAGTGTTGGGTCATCATTGTTAGGTCCATATATATTGATTAATGATTATTCTTTTTCATTTAGAATAATATCTAATTTTAACAGTCTTCCTATACATAATTCATCATTATTTGTAATTATAATATTGCTTTTAGAGTTAATAAGTATAGCAACACCTTCTTTTTGAGTACTTTTACCACTAAAGAAACAAGGTCCATCCCATTCTTCTTTCCATTTTAATGCAACGTTAATGTCGCAATGTACTTCTTGCAATAAGATAATGTCATATTTATTACTTTTAAGCCATTCAAATATTTGTTTTCTTTTTTTGCTATTGCCTAAACCTCTAACATTTAATGAAACTATTTCTGTTTCCATTTTAACCGTTTTAAGTAGATATTACATTGTACCCCGCTTATCAACCGTAACCAACATTTTAGAACAATATATTTCTTCTGAAATAACATTTCTAGTTTGTAAGTGAACATAGTGTAGACCATATATTTTGTGTTTTATTTTATTCTTGTTAGTGCTGTAAGTGAACAAAAATGTTGTTTTTACATCTCATAATCTATTTTTATATTATGAACATGTCATACATATCCAAAACATCTATGTACAAACAATCAAACAAAATCTACGTACAGATAAACCAATAAACAAAACTATCATACATGTATGTATATGTCCATACAAATACACAGACACAAACATGGACGCATGTTTTTTTGTGTTTTTTTTTTTTCATATCATATATACATATGAATTCACAACGTTTACCGACGTAATATCTAAATATTTTTCTGGTGTAATTTGATGAAACAATAAGTTATCTTAATACAAAAAAAGCGTTTTTAACAACATAGAAGTGTGCTCACCCCCCCATACACACACACGCGCGCGCGTGCACGTATGCACACATACACACATATGCACGCACATACACACATACACATATATATACATATGCGAAAGCACACATATTTTACTCTCATATTCTATTTCATGCACGTATATATTCACTTTATGTATTGTCTCTATGCACATATACACAGGCCCGGATCCAGAAATTTTCTGCTGGGGGGGGGGGGGGGTCAAAATCCGAATGTGATTGGAGTGGTAGGGGGGTTCGGGGGCATGCTCCCCCGGAAAAATTTTTTTTTTAGTGTCATGGAGATGCAATCTGAAGGGTATCTGGGGATAATAGTGAAGGCTTTTGTTGTTGTTGTTGTTGTTTTTGTTTTTAAATCCGATATATTTGAAACTTGAAGGCCTAGGTCCCACTGGGAAAAAAATAATCGGTGATGTGGAAATAAACATTTTTTTTTCTACCGATGGCTCCCGATGTTTGAGCCAAAAAAGACTGAGCAGTCCGTTGAAAAATGACAATTATTAGGCTTCGGGATTGATCCGTTGAACATTCACAGTTGTTTCGGCTATGACACAATAGCCTTGAGTCCCGATGTTCGGAAAAGCACCGGGGGACCTCCTCCGATGATCGGCGAAGGTGCCCCGGAGTTTCACTGAGTTTGTAACATCTTCGGGGGAATATCCCCGTAGATTAGGGGATCTTGCGAACCATCCTACGTGTCTCGGGGAAGATTATTGAGAGCATGAAAATTTGATGGTGGAATTAAGAAGCGACAAAGTCAAGAGAAGACTTTTGGGGGGTTTAAGGGGATACCCTAAGCAATGTCCAATGGCCTTTTTGACCGTCTCAGTCTAAGACTGGCCAAAACAGAAACTAATTTCTGGGTGCGCTTTTCAACCCTTGCCTTTTTTTTTTTTAAGATCGGGAATGTGTCACTGAAAGGCCGCCTAATATCCCCGAATGCCCCCCTGATACTTAGGCGAGACATCACAGACGCATCGGGGATTCATCGGAGGAAAAAAAATCGCGGAAGCTCCGTGAATGCTGACCGGAGCTTCTCTGCGGATATTTCCCCGGCTTGTTTTCCCGATAAAACATCGAGAACACATCGGGAAAATTTCAATGAATTCTTTTTGCAGTATACCCAAGGCTTCCCGATGACTCCACGTGGCTCGCGACACTATTTCCATCGGGAGTGCGTATGCATCCCATCCCCGAGGCAAAAAAAAAATGCCAAGTGGGACGAGCCTTAAGCATTGAGCGATATAATGTTATCTTTTACCGGCGCAAAGTCATGTTATTGAATAACTGGAGATGGAAGCGCTGGGGGGGGGGGGGGGGGGGGGGGGGGGACACTGATATTACTGAAAGGGCATTACTTCTTCCGGGTAAGAAATACGGGCTTATCTTGCATTCACAAACTGGCATAAAATATTTGATAAGGGTTTCCTGAACCCCCACAAAAAGTGACTTGTGATCATTAGTTTTTGACTCAACAGTGTAAAAGACAGTTTTGTCAAAGACTGAGAAAAAAATCATTTTTCACGTTAAACATAATCATTTTGTCAAAATTGCGGTAGGGAATAGGTTCGAGTTCGACCTTAATGATATTGGCTGTCAAATTGTCGATCTGGAAGCAGTCTTCACATTTTTAGTTTTAGTTGAAAAAAATTGGGTTTTCTAAGTGTTTAATCAGTGACAAAACAAACAATAGATGTTGATATTTAATATAAAATCTTTAATATCCGTTTTATTTTGCACATAAATTGGTATTTTCTGTGCCTTAGTATTCATTGACTTATCAGTAACATTGAACAATAATGATTACCTGGATTTGATTTGAATTAGTAATCATAATCTACACATACATTATCCCAAAATATGGCAGTTAACAATTTTCAATTTCTTTCATTTCTTAATTATATTCATAAATCTAAAAATACACATTTTTTATAATATAATTATTATTATTATTTATATTCGTAAATAATAAGAAAGTGAACATGTATGATGTATAGACTACTTTTTGTATTTATATATTGAGAGAGTTAGTTAAGAAGAATTTAACTGCTTCGTTAAAATAATACTTACAAGTTATGTAAAAATAGTATGCTGATGACATTTAGAAACACAACCATTTCTGATAAAGTTTAATTTACATGGCTTGCGATAGGTATGCATCTTCCCGCAGAATAGCTTTTTAATTTTTTTTTTCCAAAAAAAAAATCGGACAATTTTTCATACCTGAAAGTTCATCAACCTGGCAGTTAAATTGCCGCTTTTAATTCAAGATTTAAAATTGTTATAGATGTAGAGTAAAGTGAATTTAAAATTTCGTTGATTAGATTTAGTCAAAGTTATTTGTTAAATCAATAATTTCTTTGGGCTCTAGTGAAAATATTTCGATAGCAATTACATTTTAATGTCCAACTTTGTGTTGTTGTTTTTAGTGGCTAATTTTATACTAATCGATTTTTATGCTATTTCCTAAACATCACCTGTCTAGAATAGTTTTACTGATAAAAAGTTTTTGTAATTGCCTATTTTTCTTCAATCATTAGATCGCTCGGCAGACGAGATGTCCTTAGGTATCACTCGACAATAGTCTGAATCAGTGAACGTGTCAATCAATTTGCATACACAGTACCTTAAACACATGCTTATCACTAAGTCATGGATGACTGCCGATTCGGATTACCTACACATTAACAGCAGGGGGCCATAAGACAATAGGAGTCTGGCTGGTCAGGTGGTTATATGCGGTTGGTTCAGTATGGGGACCAACAATGGGGATTTCCTTTAGACAGTCAGACATTATGTAATCAATGGATTTTAAAGCTAGAAAAAAAATGTATAACCAGGCAGATGGGGGGGCCAAGGACCCCTCGCCCCCCCCCCCCCCCCCCCCCCCGGTGAATCCGGGCCTGATACATGTATGGTTTGCTTCACAACGATCAAAATTACTATTTTTCAGACTAGTTATTAACATAACAATATAGTACATGTACATAAATGGATAATTTACAAAGTAGTGTTTTTCTGGTGTAATTTGATGAAATATCACTAAATTGTTTGAAAGTACACAATTTTTCATACTGAGTTATTGTGTTGTGCATCTCTTTATATCATTTTGTTTGTTATACTTTTTTACAAAGCAAATATATATGAACATATATGTTTTTCGAATTTCGCGTTTGGATATAATGTGACCTGATCGCCGTTATGCCGATTGAGTCAGCACAAAATGAAATTTAAATTGTAAAATTGTCTGCAAAGGGAACAATATCATTTATGGTTTAAGTAATCTCATTTATGGATCTAAAATCTGTAATATAGTTGCTTTATGGCTTTTATTTCTAACCAAGTTACAGTTAATAACAGACCATTAGGTCCGGTTTACGGTCATTGGATCAACGTTTACCAGACGCTGAAAACTTAACTACTATTATAAGGTCAAGGTTAAATTCAGTTATAGCTAAAAAAAAAAAAAAAAAAAAAAAAAAAAAATGCACACAACCTCCCCCACCCCCTGAACTTTTGGAGTTACGTGCCTTGTATCATTGGACTCGATTAGCTTCCACATATCATCATTAAATTTTGAATTTAATTTAGTTTATGACCGTGAAAATATTGATTTTATAAAAATTCCACCGTACACAAAACCAATGTCTCTGTGTTATATACCAACGTTTCGCCACGGGGCTTGATAACACAGGGTCGAATTCACCAGTCATTCTTAGCGCTAAGAAATAGTTAATAATAATTGTCTTGTTTCTCTGATGAAAATACCAAATATTTCATTTCTTAACATTTGTTTGCTAGTTATTATGGTAATATTTCATTACAGCTGAGTATTGTACAGGAATATTTCTTAAAATTGCAATGATGGATTGTGTATCTATCTGGCTTAAGAGTTGAAGTATTACTTAGCGTCAAGTATTCTTGGTGGAAATCGAGCCAGAACGTAATATACGAGTACGGTGCATTTTGACGTCAAAATGGCGACAAAGCACGTCAAATACAATTACGGATATACATATCAAAGAAAATGGAATTTATGATTTGTATCTTAACAAATGTTATTCCGAAAACTTTTGATAAATAAATATGTAGATGTTCCGCAGGGAAATAATTTAACAAACAATAAAAGTCACTCGTTTATATCAACATTTCGGCAAACATTGCCTCTGTCAAAGAGAAAACATTGAATCTATACGTTTGTAGAGAAGCTATTTTATTGCATTTATATTATTAACAATATTGTGACTGTTCAAATGTCTACATTGTAGTATCTTTAAAAGTCACGTTATTTCCTTGACAAAGGCATTAAAAGACCGACTTTAATGGATCGTTGGTTAGACTAATATATCAGTTATTGAAAGTTATGGACCAGTTTGTGAAGAATTATAACCCCTTTTTAAAATTGTATATTTGTATGTTATCATTTGTTGGCTATATTTGTATACAAATTATGTCAATAAAGTTATGTTATGTTATGTTATATATATGTTTTTCTTTATTACATTCCACAAACATTATTTCAGTCATTTTGAGATTTATTTTGCGCTCATTCTCATTCGCAACATTCGGACTTTAAATGTCATCCAGCATGAGATTAATAGCTTTTTACGAGTATTAGTACAACGTTAAATATCTAGGTCAGCTTCAGAATAGTGCAATTGGGATGGGAAAGGAAAGGCCGTATCATGCAGTGGAATTGTAATTACATTTCAGCTTCCTGCCAATTCCAAGTCCTTTTGTAATTAGCTGACCTATAAAGGTGTCAAGTTTACCTTTTGTTTAGCTAAATGTTGAAAAACATACGCCGTGGCATGACCATGATCGTACAGGGGGCTCGAAGTGAATGGAGCGAATGCTTTATCGGTAGCATTAAAAAAGGAAGGGAAGACACTGTATTGAGACAGTGGGAAATCGCGTTTTAACACAACTATGTCATTTGGAATGGAACGGGTTGTGTTTAAAATTAAAGAAATAAGACATCCTAAACGTTATTGTAACGGATTTTCTCTTATAATGATGATATTGCGGTTTTCATGTTCTCAAGACGTGGTGTGTGTGTGTGTGTGTGTGTGTGTTCTTCCGCTTTCAGCTTCCACCGCTGGCTAATCTTGTATTAAATGCAAAAGAAACCTTCCAGTACATAGCCTCCCCGTAAACAAGACCAATGTAGTGACAACGTGGTCACGCACGGAAATTGAGCACCTCAAGCTGAAAAGGAGGTCTCCACCATGTGGCATGTCAGGCCCATCAACATATGGATGTTCCCTGATGCCCATGAAAGACCCTAGCTTTGGGCATATGACACCTGTGCTCTCTGGGTTGGTCTTGTTGCCATGAGCTAAGAGAGGGGGTAACAGAAATCCTAGTGAGTTGAAGTCAGTATTTTGAAACAACGCTATGACTACACGATCTGATATAGTAGTTACCATAGATATGTTACTGTGAAGGGCGAACGAGAAGAAGAAGCAGCCCAACTGTCTTGCAGTAGGTTTGTGGTTCTAGCAAGTCGCCCCTATGCATTCGGTGTTTTCCTCCACCCGATGTTAGCTTGGCTTCGCTATATGGAGACGTACAACACTCAAAACAACAACAACAACAACAACAACAACAACAACAACAACAACAACAACAACAACAACAACAACACACTTAATAGCTGTCATGGATTGCCCATTGCTGTTATAATCCAAACGTATAATAGCCAGATTCTGTCCAGAAGGCATGAACATAATTAATAGGGTTTGAATTTATTTATTTTACATCGATTACGAAACAAGCTATCATAACTATCATATCATAACATTAATCACTCCCGATGGCTCTGTTGGCGGCGTATGGAGTCATCATTGTGTGAGGAAACCGGAGGACCCAGAGAAAACCAACGTGTCTGGACGGTAGATCACTATGAACTCCCACGTAACAAGGAACCGAACCCGGGTCGCTTCTCGACACATTGTCGCCAGGTCCTTTGCTTACTCACACCTTGTCCTTGTAGTTGGCAGACGACAATACGATACAAGTTTCAAACTGGCATCCTTTTATCCCTTTTATCTTGTCGCATCTCCCACATGACAGGGCAAAACTAAGCTATTTATAATTTCACAGACGTCAAGGCATACAAAGTAGTGGATACATTCAATTTTGACATAAATTTGAGACTCTTGTGAGAAAAAGGCGTGATGTAATAGTGTTTGGTGTTCTGTAAGGGCCTTAAATCTTCGCATCTCCAACACACGATAACACTAAATTTATTGTTACATCACAGTGTCGTTTGAGTTATTAATAAATATTCACCAAATATCTCTATCCGCTTTAATTCTGAGCAAAGCATGTTTCCCTGTGATGCAATTTATATTCAAATACTTTCTTTTTTGACATTTAATGCGGAATCAGTAAGAATTGTAAAATACCTTTTAAATATACGAGTCTATATTAGCTCACCTGGGAACAACGTGCTCATGGTGAGCTATTGCGATTGCCTTTTTTTCGGCGTCCGTCTTCCGTTGTCCGTGCGCGCGTCCGTGCGTGCACCAGGCGTCAACAATTTCCTTTAAACAACATCTCCTAAACCGCTGAATGGATTTTGATCAAGTTTCACAGGATTGATCCTTATGATGTCTCTATCAAAAATGTTCAATTTGTTTTGATTGGTTGAAAAAGTAGGTCACATGACCTTAAAATAGATTTTAAAAATGCAATCTTTGAAAATCTTCCTCTGTAAAACCGCAGAGCCTAGAGCTTAGATATTTAATGTGTAGATTGTTTAGTGGACTTCTAGCAAGTTTGTTCAAATCATGACCCTGGGGTCAAAATTGGCCCCGCCCTAGGGGTCACTTTATTTTACATAGACTTATATAGGAAAATCTAGAAAAATCTTCTTGTCAGACAGCACAAGGCCTGAGGTTTAGATATTTGGTGTGTAACATGGACTTAATATAGACATCTACCAAGTTTGTTCAAATCATGGCCCTGGGGTCAAAATTGGGCCCCGCCCCAGGGGTCAATTTATTTTACATAAGCATACATAAGAAAATCTAGAAAAAATCTTCTCAGAAACCACTATCCTCGGAATTTAGATATTTGGTGTGTAGCATTGTTTAGAATACCTGTACCAAGTTTGTTCAAATCATGACCCTAGGGTCAAAATAGGCCCCGCCCCTGGGGTCACTTTATTTTACATAGGCTAATCTAGACAAATCTTCTTGTCAGACACCACAAGACCTGGAATTTAGATATATGGTGCGTAACATGGCCTTAAAGACATCTACCAAGATTGTTCAAATCATGGGCCTGGGGTCAAAACTGGCCCCGCTCTAAGGGTCACTTTATTATACATAGGCATATATGGGAAAATCTAGAAAAATCTTCTTGTCAGAAAATAAAAGGCCTGGAGTTAAAATATTTTGTATGTAACATGACCTCTCAAAGATATCTTCCAAGTTTGTTCAAATCATGGCCCTGGGGTCAAAATTGGCACCAACCCAGGGGTCACTTGATTTTACATAGGCATAAATAGGAAAGTCTAGAAAAATCTTGTCAGAAACTACAAGGCCTGGAGTTTAGATATTTGGTATGTAACATGACATTTTGGACCCGAAACAATTTTTTAAATTGGTCCCACCCTAGGGGTTTTATAGCTATGACTATCAAAATTTGGACCACAGGTACAGTTTCTGTGTGGAATTACGATTATTTTGCTATACTTCTGCAAAGATTTTGTATTCAGTATGACTGCTTAATAAAAGGTAATGAAGGCAATATTTCTCAGATGGGCGATTCGGGGCAATCTTGGCCTTCTTGTATGTATATAGTACAAATTTGAAAATTATTCTTTTCCGACTGGATTTTGGCACAGATAATTCTTTGGTGACTTGCTGCCAAAATTATCGGTCAAAAAGCATGGCCACTAGAAGGCGGAGCCTGTTTATCCTTATATGTATTGAGAACAAATTTGAAAATCTTCTTCTCCAAAAGTACTGGCTGGATTCCAAAGACTTTTTCGCACAGATGTTCCTTGAGTCACTCGCTATCATGATTGTAAAAATTATTAGGATAGGTCAAAAACATTGGCCGCCGCGGGGCGGAGCCTGTTCTCCTGATATGTATTTAGTACAAAATTGAAAAATATTCGTGCCCCAAAGTACATATTGGATTTCAACGATTTTTCTTTTCAGCACAGATATTCTTTGGGTCACTCTCTACCTAGACATTCAAAAATATCTGGATTTGACTAATATATGGCTGGCAGGGGGCAGAGCCCATTTTCCATCATATCATAAGATATTTGCTGTTTCTTTTCCACCCACTAATATCTGGTTCTCAGGTGAAGGATTCCAGGGCCTTCATGGCCCTCTTATTATTATCTTCGAATTCATTCTTAAAATTTAATTAAGATGCTGAAAATAAGATTTTGCAATGTCTTGAAAACATGGTTCTGAATACCCTTCTATGATTCTTTAATCTTTAATTATCTTGCGTCAATTTATTACTGAAATACTGTTGCAGCGACGAAAAACTCCATAAAAAAATCCTCAAAACGCTGCATCCGGTCGTTTATTATCATGTTTCTATTCAATACAAATAAGATGAAACTAAATTTTACGTCGGCACTAATGTTATCGCAGAATAAACACTATCCGAATTAGGCTTCCATTATAAAACCATTAATGTGATATTGAATGCAGATGCACTACGTGGCTTGACTTACTTAATTTAATAGTAAGCTTTATACATGTACTTATATCAAATGTATTTGGGAAGCCAACATAAGGCGTATAATGGATCGAAATTTAACTTAAGGGTAATGTAGACTGAGATATATTGTATACGAAATTATCTTGAACTGACAAAACAAATCAATGTGAACAATGTAAAAACTGATTATATGTCAGAATTATGGACAGGTTTAATTCCACGGTCTACAAAAAAATGGTTATATTATTGTCTATTTTTAAATGAAACAGGGGGCAAGCAGAAGTATTATCATAGAAACTAGTATCGATTATGGACCTTTCCAGTGCTTATAAATACATTCAAATTGACTTACAGGCTGTCCAGTTTCCACACTGAGATAAAAGGTAATCAATGGTTGAACCAGTTTCAACTAAAATACACATGCTTTTGTAGGAGATACTGTACAATTTATATATGTTTTGTTTTGTTTTCCCTTGGTTTTAACCCGGGGTTTTTAATTTTGGTTTTTACTCAGTTTTTTTTAATTCTGTAGATAGTTTTGACACATGATCTTAATAGGGGTGTTGTTTTATTTCTGCAGCTAGTTTTGGCCCATGGTCTTAACAGGGTGGTGATTTAATTCTGCAGCTGGTTTTGACCCATGATCTTAATAGGGGTGTTGTTTTATTTCTGCAGCTAGTTTTGGCCCATGGTCTTAACAGGGTGTTGATTTAATTCTGCAGCTGGTTTTGACCCATGATCTTAATAGGGGTGTTGTTTTATTTCTGCAGCTACTTTTGGCCCATGGTCTTAACAGGGGTGTTGTTTTATTTCTGCAGCTACTTTTGGCCCATGGTCTTAACAGGGTGTTGATTTAATTCTGCAGCTGGTTTGACCCATGATCTTAATAGGGGTGTTGTTTTATTTCTGCAGCTACTTTTGGCCCATGGTCTTAACAGGGTGTTGTTTTATTTCTGCAGCTACTTTTGGCCCATGGTCTTAACAGGGTGTTGTTTTATTTCTGCAGCTAGTTTTGGCCCATGGTCTTAACAGGGTGTTGTTTAATTCTGCAGATGGTTTTGGCCCATGGTCTTAACAGGGTGTTGTATTATTTCTGAGTTGGTTTAACTCATGTTGTTCTAATTCTGCATTTGTTTTTCTTTTACGCAGTGTTGTTTTTATTCTGCAGTTTGTTTTTACTGATGGTCTTTATAGGGATGTTGTTTTGATTTTGCTTTGATTTTGACACACAGTCTTAACAGGGGTGTTGATTTGACTTTGCAGTTGGTTTTAACACATGGTCTTAACATGGGTGTTGATTTATTTCCGCTGTTGGTCTTAACGTATGGACATATTTTTCCATCCAACGTCTTTGAGTGTGAACACATATATTCCAAACTGTTGAGACTTCAGAATAGTGCATTCATAAAGGCTGTCTTTATCATTTTTTTTTTCATTTTTCATTATGATTCTTAACACGTGACGAGTAAATGTTTATACATTTATATTTGTACATTTATAAATATATAGTCCATGTTTCATTGAACATTTGAACTATCTACTTAAACATGGAATTCTATCGATGCTTTCCGCAGAAAACTCATTGTAATATTGATCAATTGACTCGCAAAACATACTTTTAAATCAAGTTATCTGGTAGACCAGCGCACTGTGACGAAAGATGGGTAAGTTCTATAGGAACTAATTTCCCCTTGGGAGATCTGGTTCTTGTCTAACATGTGTGTAACTTAGTTAGGAGGGTCAACATTTAGCGCAATGGTATCCACATCAAAAGGAATACACTCTAATATCGTAAACATTAAATCAGTCATAGCGCCATGAAAAAATAATGTTACAAAGGTATCTAAGTTTAATCATATTTTATTGAAACTTACGTTAAACAAGGCATGCTTACATAAACTTGTGGGAAGTTTAAATCCCATAGCTTTAGTACTTAATAGCACTTAATAAGATAAGATCTTGAATTTAACATTTACCTAAAATATTCCATGTATCAAAAGAATCTTTTTTTTTTCATGAGCAGTACAGAAAAATCTAAATTGGATATCCAGGATAACTTTTCCTTTTGAAACTGATCCCCATCTGTCTTCAAAGTTGAAGTGAATATGTTAGACAGTTATTGAAAAATTGACCTTACAAAACTAACACAGACAATTTTAAGTCGAAAAAGGGCATAATTGTTCTAAAATGAAGTTTAGTCTTACCTGCCCGTTGAATATGAAAGGGGATATTCGCACGTTCATTCATTATTCTATTTAGTATGTTATCGTTTGGTTTAATCTTGAAATATTTGATTTCTTTTTACATGTTTGTTGACAAAAACATTATTTAAATTATATGTTTTCGTTTCTCATCATATGACATTAAATATAATGCTATTTGGCATTCAGCTCGTTCATTTTTGTGTTCATAATGTTAACTGTTAATATTGAACATTAAGTCATTTGAATAAGCAATTAACTATAACTACGGAAGTCCATTAATGACAAATTTTTTATCTGGAATCTGGACCCTCGTATGCTTGCTCAAATAAAGGAGCTATACGAGTACCATTTTAACGACGGCTTGGGATCAACCCCACAACCTCTAGATTCATTGGCTGGCGCTCTGTCGACCGATCCATGAAAATCTTTGCCTGACTATCCGATTTTATCATTTGTCTTCACATCACAAATGTTTAATATCAAAACGGTAATTGCGCATTATCTTTTATGATAAAGTTGACCAATGATTGTCAATTTTTTCAGCACAGAATAATTACATAAATGTTATTCTGTTGCACTCATATGTACCATGAATAAACTTGTAATCTGATATCGAATATGCGCAACTATGAGTAAATTATATCAACATAGATATTTTCGTGTAATAAAACAATTATAATAATGGCAATTATCTGGAGGATAATTAGAATTAATATTAATTAATTAATAATAATTACATTATAACAGGAAATAAAAAGAAATTTGCTGTTAATAACGAAGGATGCGAAACACATTTGGAAAATGAAGGCAGACAGCATAAAAATAGAAAAGCTAGCAGTTTTGTCCGAGTAATCGATTACATTTGTTCTGCGTTTATTTCATGGTCGTGTGAGAAATTTGAAAGTTAAGTTTAAACATATTTTATTTCAAACTTATTGAAATGAGGCCTGGTCACAAGTTCTAACAAGATTAGTTGCGGCCCATCCCCTATAAAATATTTACACATTTGACAATGTCATATTATATCAAGATATATAATGTGTAATATTATACCCCAATCAAGCAATATCAAACCGTGTTGTTAGTTTTCTTTACAGGTAAATTTCCAAATCATTTTGTTTAGTGGCTCTTATTATTAATTCTATATACTAATGAAAGAAAGTGAAACAGAATAAATATTAACTGAATATCTATGTGTAGGATTAGGGCATTCTAGAACAAACAAGGAACACAAAAAAAATAAACATAAGTACAACTGAAATAATAATAATAATAATAACTAGATGTCATTCGTGAAAAACGAATGATAGGACTTTCTGCAACCTGTGTTAATGCAAAAAGCAGGAGATAGAAGTTTTATGTAATGATTCACCACTGGTAGTATTTCATGTTCATGCTGAACAATTGACATTATATTCCGAAATTAGTGCAAATGATAAGAACTAAGTATTACTATGTGACGTAACATGACTGCAAACTGTGTAAGTTTCAACTTTCTATCTCATCCTGAATCTCTTTAATCCTAAAATGAAATTTTCGGTCCTATGTTCGAATCTTATTTCAGCCACAGAACTAAGGTCTTTCAGAATTTCGGTTAGCTGACAGGATATGCACACCTTAGTTTCAAGATGTACAATCTGTGAAAATTTTAAGAAAATCCGACCATAAATGGCGGCTGTAGAGCGTGAAAACCATTTTTCACTATTTTTAGCCTCGGACGTCACATGACGTCATATGGTGCTAAAAATTCTTTTGCTCAAAAGAGTATACTTTACTGTCATAACTCTGAAATTTTCATTATTCTGAACAACTGACATCATGTTGAAATCATTGCCCTAAAATAAAAATTAAGAAGTATGCTTATGACGTCACATGACGTCATATGACGTCACGACTCAAAATATATTAAGAAATTCTGCAGAACTGCAAACTGTGTAAGTTTCAACTTTCTATCTCATTCTGAAGCTCTTTAATCCTAAAATGAAATTTTCGGTCCTATGTTCGAATCTTATTTAAGCCACAGAACTTCTGTCTTTCGGAATTTCGGTTAGCTGAAAAGATAAACACATCTTAGTTTCAAGATATACCATCTGTAAAAATTTGAAGAAAATTCGACCATAAATGGCGGCTGTAGAGCGTGAAGACCATTTTTCACTATTTTTAGCCCTGAGGTCACATGACGTCATAGGGTGCTGAAGATGCTTTTTTTGAAGTGCGCATACTTTACTGTCATAACTCTGAAATTTTCATTATTCTGAACAACTGGCATCATGTCGAAATCATTGCCTTTAAATGAAAATTAAGATGTATGCTTATGACGTCACATGACGTCATATGACGTCATGACTCAAAATATATTAAGAAATTCTGCAGAACTGCAAACTGTGTAAGTTTCAACTTTCTATTTCATCCTGAAGCTCTTTAATCCTAAAATGAAATTTTCGGTCCTATGTTCGAATTTTATTTCAGCCACAGAACTTCGGTCTTTCGGAATTTCGGTTAGCTGACAGGATATGTACACCTTAGTTTCAAGATGTACCATCTGTGAAAATTTGAAGAAAATCCGAGCATAAATGACGGCTGTAGAGCGCGAACACCATTTTTCACTATTTTTAGCTGTGACGTCATGTGACGTCATAGGCTGCTGACAATCATTGAAATCAAAATTTCCTCACGTGACTAATAACCCATAAAATTTTCATCGTCCTAGGACTATTGGAACATATTAAAATAAGCGTTTAGTTAGGAAGAAGAAAAGAATAATAATAATAAAAAATGACGTCACGTGACGTCATATGACGTTTATTTTCACATAATTGTTAAGAACCCCAGAGACCTACTAACTGACAAAATTTCAACTTTCTATCTCAAATAGGACAGTTTTTATAAGCATTTAAAAATTGACATCCTTGGATCGAATCTTAGATCCGCCATAGATGCTTGGACTTTTCGAATTTTGAAAAACGGACACCGAGATGCACAACTAGAACTTAATATACACATTCTGTGAAAATTTGATGAAAATCGGCCCATTAATAATGGCTCTGGACCGTGTACAAACTTTCGTAGTCAATTTCAAATGTGACGTCATATGACGTCATAGGCTTCTGAAAATCTTTGAAATCGAAATTTCAGCGTCTGAATCATTTGTCATTAAATTTTCATTGCCCTTCGACAATTTCAACATATAGAAATACTCTTGTTAATATTAGAAATACATTATCATATAATGACGTCACGTGACGTCATATGACATTTATTTTCACAAAATGTTTAAGACTCTGAGAGACCTATATACTGACCAAATATCACTTTTCTATCTCAAATAGGACCGATTTTATAAGCATTTAAAAATTTCCGACCTTGGTTCGAATCTTAGAATCGCTATAGAACCATGGACTTTTCGAATTTTGAAAAACGGACACCGAGATGCACAACTAGAACTTAATATACATATTCTGTGAAAATTTGATGAAAATCGGCCCATTAATAATGGCTCTGGACCGTGTACAAACTTTCGTAGTCAATTTCAAATGTGACGTCATATGACGTCATAGTCTTTTGAAAATCTTTGAAATCGAAATTCCAGCATCTGAAGCATGCGGCCTTAATTTTTCATTGCCCTTCGAAAATTTCAAGATATAGAAATGATCTTGTTAGAATTAGAAATTCATTATCATATAATGACGTCACGTGACGTCATATGACATTTATTTTCACAAAATGTTTAAGACTCCCAGAGACCTATATACTGACCCAATATCACCTTTCTATCTCAAATAGGACCGATTTTATAAGAATATGAAAATTTACGACCTTGGTTCGAATCTTGGAATCTCTATAGAACCTTGGACTATTTGAATTTTGAAAAACGGACACCGGGATGCACAACTAGAACTTAATATACACAATCTGTGAAAATTTGATGAAAATCGGTTCATAAACAATGGATGTAGACCGCGTACAAACTTCTGTTGCATATTTCAAGTGTGACGTCATATGACGTCATAGGCATATGAAAATCATAGAAATCAAAATTTCAGCGTTTGAAGCATGTGTCTTTAAATTTTCATTGCCTTTCGACAATTTCAACATATAGAAATATTCTTGTTAATATTAGAAATACATTATCATATAATGACGTCACGTGACGTCATATGACATATATTTTCACAAAATGTTTAAAACTTCTAGAGACCTATATACTGACCCAATATCAACTTTCTATCTTAAATAGGACCGATTTTATAAGCATTTAAAAATTTACGACCTTGGTTCGAATCTTGGATTCGCTATAGAACCATGGACTTTTCGAATTTTGAAAAACGGACACCGGGATGCACAACTAGAACTTAATATACACAATCTGTGAAAATTTGATGAAAATCGGTTCACAAACAATGGCTGTAGACCGCGTACAAACTTTTGTAGCATATTTCAAATGTGACGTCATATGACGTCATAGGCATATGAAAATCATAGAAATCAAAATTTCCTCACATGACTAATAAGTCATAAAAATTTCATTGTCCTAGGAGTATTGCAACATAGAAAAATAAGCGTTTAGTTAGGAAGAAAAAAAGAACTAGATTTCATTCGTTGATACGAATGATAGGACTTTCTGCTAAAATTGAAAAATATTAAGATTAATTCCGTGAGAAAGAATATATATTAAATTCTCTAACCTTTACTTTTTTTTTTTTTTTTTTTCGTGGATTTTTTGGGGGCTGAAAATTTTTTTTAAGCGCTACTCTACTGTCGTAACTCTGAAATTTTCATTATTCTGAACAACTGGCATCACGTCAAAATCATTGCCTTAAAATGAAAATTAAGAAGTATGCTTATGACTTCATATGACGTCAAGACTCAAAATATATGTAGAAATTCTGCAGAACTGCAAACTGTGTAAGTTTCAACTTTCTCATCCTGAAGCTCTTTAATCCTAAAATGAAATTTTCGGTCCTATGTTCGAATCTTATTTCAGCCACAGAACTTCGGTCTTTCGAAATTTCTGTTAACTGACAGGGTATGCACACCTTAGTTTCAAGATATACCATCTGTGAAAATTTGAATAAAATCCGGCCATAAATGGCAGCTGTAGAGCGTGAACACAATTTTTCACTATTTTAAACTGTGACGTCACATAACGTCATAGGGTGCTGTAGATGCTTTTATTCAAAAGCGAATACTTAACTGTCATAACTCTGAAATTTTCATTATTCTGAACAACAGGCATCATGTCGAAATCATTACCCTAAAATGAAAATTAAGAAGTATGCCTATGACGTCACATGACGTCATATGACGTCACGACTCAAAATATTTGTAGAAATTCTACAGAACTGCAAACTGTGTAAGTTTCAACTTTTTATCTCATCCTGAAGCTCTTTAATCCTAAAATGAAATTTTCGGTCCTATGTTCGAATCTTATTTCAGCCACAGAACTTCGGTCTTTCGGAATTTCGGTTAGCTGACAGGATATGCACACCTTAGTTTCAAGATGTACCATCTGTGAAAATTTAAAGTAAATCCGACCATAAATGACGGCTGTAGAGCGCGAACACCATTTTTCACTATTTTTAGCTGTGACGTCATGAGACGTCAAAAGGTGCTGAAAAATGCTTTTGTTCAAAAGCGCATACATTACTGTCATAACTCTGAAATTTACATTATTCTGAACAACTGGCATCATGTCGAAATCATTGCCCTAAAATGAAAATTAAGAAGTATGCCTATGACGTCACATGACGTCATATGACGTCACGACTCAAAATATCTGTAGAAATTCTGCAGAACTGCAAACTGTGTAAGTTTCAACTTTCTATATCATTCTGAAGCTCTTTAATCCTAAAATGAAATTTTCGGTCCTATGTTCGAATCTTATTTCAGCCACAGAACTTCGGTCTTTCGGAATTTCGGTAAGCTGACAGGATATGCACACCTTAGTTTCAAGATGTACCATCTGTGAAAATTTGATGAAAATCCGACTATAAATGACCGTTGTAGAGCGCGAACACCATTTTTCACTATTTTTAGCTGTGACGTCATGTGACGTCATAGGGTGCTGAAGATGCTTTTGTTCAAAAGCGCATACCTTACTGTCATAATTCTGAAATTTTCATTATTCTGAACAACTGGCATCATGTCGAAATCATTGCCCTAAAATGAAAATTAAGAAGTATGCCTATGACGTCACATGACGTCATATGACGTCACCACTCAAAATATATGTAGTAATTCTGCAGAACTACAAACTGTGCAAGTTTCAACTTTCTATCTCATCCTGAAGCTCTTTAATCCTAAAATGAAATTTTCGGTCTTATGTTCGAATCTTATTTCTGCCACAGAACTTCGGTCTTTCGGAATTTCGGTTAGCTGACAGGATATGCACACCTTTTATTCAAGATGTACCATCTGTGAAAATTTGAAGAAAATCCGACCATAAATGACGGCTGTAGAGCGCGAACACCATTTTTCACTATTTTTAGCTGTGACGTCATGTGACGTCATAGGATGCTGAAAATCATTGAAATCAAAATTTCCTCACGTGACTAATATGCCATAAAAATATTATCGTCCTAGGACTATTGCAACATATAAAAATAAGCGTTTAGTTAGGAAGAAGAAAAGAATAATAATAATAAACATAACAAACCCAATAGGACTTTCTGCTTTAGGCAGAAAGTCCTAATAATAAGAAGAAGAAGAAGAAGAAGAAGAATAAACAGTACAAACCCAATAGGACTTTCTGCTTTAGGCAGAAAGTCCTAATAAGATTAATTCCATCATGTTAACAAATAAATAAATAAATAAAAACAGAGAGAGATAGAGAGAGAGAGAGAGAGAGAGAGAAAAGAAAAGAATAGAAAGAAAGAAAAAAAATCCAGATAGTGACTCGGTAGCCGTTGTTGGGTGCACGGAATGTGTAAGATACTTCATAAACTTCAAACTTTCAATAACTTGCTATGGTGCATACAAGGAGTCAAAACATACATAAAGAAGAGAAAGAGAAGAACTGTAAAGAATTTACTTATAAACTTAAAAAAAAACCTTTTTAATTTGAAATGAATTGGTGAACCGCATCAAAAATCTTAACATTATCTTCAAATGAAAGAATTTCACTTCCAAACAACAATTCAGTGTTTAGTGCTCTGATCTGCCTGAAAAGATCCAAACGTTGCGTAGACTACAAATTGTGAAAGTCAAGATATTGAGGATGATTTCCATTTTATCATTAAATGTAATAAATTCAACGATATAAGGCATAAATATATTAAAAGATACTACATGGTACGACCTAGTATGCATAAGTTTATTGAACTTTTAAAGTCCAGTAGTAGACGGCTGCTTTTAAATTTGTCCCATTTTATATATGAAGCAAATAAGAGACGAAATGAGTTATTATTGACTTTACCAAGAAATCAAACGGTACATATTTGATAATATAAGTTTTGATAACCAACATTTTTTATAGTATAATCGTTCATTCTCCAAAATATCGAATTGTATGAATGTCTTTTTCTTTTTAATTCATAACTATGATTTTTTGAAGCTACATGTATACACTCATTATCTTGTATAACTGTTGTCACGTGATTGAATTTTGTATGTATGACTTTTGTATGTAACGAGATACTTAATGTATAAGTTACAAATTGGAAATAAAATTATATCTATCATATCTATCTAATAAAAAAAATTCTGCATCTTCCAAAGTATTGCAATATGAACAGTAAGGATTAATATGCGATCAAAATTTGTCGTCATCCACTGTTTTCTCTGGGTGCCATTTACAACAATGTCCTAATAGAGACACATCGCCATATGAGCCATCGAGAGGACATCATATAAGTTGGTAGATGCTTTTGTTTGCTTTGGTGAAACGTTCCATAAGTTCAGTTATTTAGGGACTTCTTCCTATATGAGACAGAAATAATACTGCCCCAATACAATATCAAGACGTAGATGCATGATATGATTCCACATCCAATGACACTGTACTGACAGCAGGCAGTCTGTCATTTCAAAAACTACCCTTATGTGTTGAGCGTCACGAATAGGGGATATTTACTAGAACTATATTACGACATTGTAATGTCTTAGGGATCAAACCCACGACCTAAAGGATACGGGTAGGTCGTTCTAACCACACGGTTGCCAGGACCGGTATGCGACTCGTAAGAATAGAACAAACGCAGTGCAACCATTAAAATAAATTATTGATTTTAATGGTAAAATACTCACACGATGTGGGATACATGTATTAGCAATAGACTAGTTGCAAACGACAGCGTTATCATCAGACAATACAAGAGAATAAAATATTGTTAGAAGTTTACGAAATATTGCAACAGACTCAGTGAATTATTTGGAAGCAGCATCTGTTGATAAACAATTATGTCACTTTTAGTAAAACAAGAACAAACCTCGAATAGTTTAAAAATAAAACCGTACAATAACATCTGGAAAAAAGCGCATTACGTCAAGCCGTAAATTGTCTGTATTGAAATAAAATATTTTAAAGCCAACATTCTAAACTATTAAATAAAAGATGTATAGCTTTAAAATATTTAAAGCGCTTATTCCTAAACATTACTGCAAGAACAACATAGGTTCTCGGCAAAAACAGCAGGGGAATAGTCTCTGAGTGAAAAAAAGTCCATACATGCAATATTATGCTCAATGACTTAAAACGCATCTCCTTGGAAAAAAAGACGATTATTTTATTTGTTTTTATCAAGCGATTTTAGACTATTTAGAAATGCAATGAGGTAAACTTCAACAAAGGGTAAGTGTTTGATATATGTACTTCCGTTATATTTCCGTTTTTACAGTCATTGGGTATAATATCAAATGTTAAGTAAATCGAGCAGTCAGTTAAAAAATAAAATTAAAACAACAACAACAACAACAACAACAACAACAACAACAACAACAACAACAACAACACATATTAATGAGTCAATTTTAGTGAAAATATCGTTTTTCGAGGAGCGATATAACGAGGAACACATTCCTAGTTCCTGCATTGATCATTGTTTTCACTAAGATAAACCAGTGTTCTCACAGGTTATAAAACCTCACTGTAATTCGACGAGTCAGCATTTCATCCTTCGTTCCTCTATATATTTATTTTCATATAACTCAAGATATAACCATGATCTCTCAGTTTTCTGACCACGTGATTATCCGTGAATTTAATAATTTTCGTCGTTCGTTGTTCAGGTTACCGAAAGATGACTAATTATATAATAATCCACAGAAAAGGAAACTTTGTGTATTACTTAAGAGTAGACTGATAATTTTTCAAAAGAAAATATGTACTTAAGGTTAGTTATATTAAAGGTATTATTTCTTGAAACATTTGCAAACATTATTTCCAAAATATCAATAAAATCGAAATAAAACATCACATTATATCGGTCATACAATACTTGAAATATTTATGGCAACTAATAACTTACATAATTTTAGAATCGAATTGACGCACAGGCAATCAGAGCAGACAACATATCAGACAGCTACTTCCTGGAGCTGTCTTATCTAATCAGGTCTCCTCTGTTTGCTCATACAATATTGTAGCTCAAATTCTACATAGTCTGCGCGGAAAAGAGAAATCAATTTTTTTTACTACACTGTCGATATAATAATTCCACTATCACCGGTTTAAGTTACTTGTTTTTTTTTTAAATCCTAATTTACATTTTAAGGATTCCGAAGAGCAAACTGTCAAAAAAATTTTTTTGAAATAGTATACTCATATTGAAGTTTTATACTCATATTTAATTTGTATATTCATATTAAATTTGTATACACATACTAAATTTGTTTACTCATGTAGAATTTGTATTCATATATTGAAGTTGTATAGTCATATTGAAGTTATATACTCGGATTGAAGTTGATTACTCGTATTGAATTCATATACTCATATTGAAGTTGTATACTCACATTGAGTTTGTATTCATATTTATTGAATTTATACCTATTCTGAAGTTGTATACTCATAATGAAGTCGTATACTCACAATGAAGTTGTATACTCCTATTGAATTTGCCTGCTCATATTATAAAACGACTTAGATCATATTTTGTTTGTGTATTTGTGATAAGATATCAAATTAAAAAAATAATGTCAAAAGGAAGACAATGCTTAATGTCCATACCCGTTACTAGAAACTCATTTTCAATTCAAGAGCTTTGAATTCGTCGTGAACGGTACACTAATTCAACGTGAAAACATGTAATTACACTAACTCTAAAATGTCAATACATTTACAGTCAGTATTCCCATTGTCACGTGATATTCCTTCTGACACCAAGAACGTAACAAACGATATAACTGCTAAACGTGGACAGGGTCTTCTAACCCATTCAGGCACCGTTACAAGTTTTCTCATTCAAGTGTTCATTTAAACTTGGTCCAATATAATGACTTCCGCTAACTTACATTATTTGTACGAATTCACTTAAGCCCTAGGTCATTATCATCTCGAAACTTCAGCCTAATGACATCCTACGGATTCTCTGAATTGCAAATCTTGTAGAAATGTCTGAAATTCCAAAGCAAAGATTTTTCTGAGTAGGATAAATAAAAGAAATGGCTCGAATTTAACAAGATACCTAATTGCGAATTTCATCATTCTTGCTTCTCTAATAAAACTACAAAAAAATCAGTTTTAACAAATATTGTAGCTTATTATGGTGATAGGTCGTGTCAGCATAGTCGTGTTTGTGAATATTTCGTAATACAGGACTAGTTAAATGCGTTTTTACCTTATTTAGGCATTTTTTCTTGTATTTTTTGTTTGTGTACTTTGACCCTGTTTTCAAAGTAAAAGTAGGTTATGGTACACCATACGTGCCTTACAGTACAATGGGAATTTTAAATACTTTATACTTCGCGCATGAAATTTGTTAAATATGTAGGCCTATAAATATGTAAAACGTGAACATGTAATCATTATTATCAACATTTATTTCTCTCCCCTTCACCCCTCTCTTTTTTTTCTCTCTCTCTTATCTGTATATTGATTAATGTCAACAAAGGAAGCGCTGTATTATTATACAAACACTTTGCATTTAATAATTAAATATTACGATGCACCCCCCCCCCTCTCTCTATAATTGACATATTGATGAACGTGGATAAAGGAAACAAATACGGTCGTATTGTCAGACTAACACAAAAATATAAAAAGCTCTCCTCTCTCCCCCTCTCTCTCTCCCTCTCAAGAGTTAACTCATCTACACGTAGATCTTAATTAGCAAAATGAAAAATATGCACATCATAAAATTACACAGGATATGTAAATAGTTTGAAAATATATGAGGGTAGTAAGGTGCAAGTTTAATGAGTTAATAACATAGCAATGCTACATTTAAATCATAATTTTTTTTCTCTCTTTTTTGTTGTATTTTTTTCTCTTTTGCATCAAAAGATAACCCACAATAAACAAGCTAATAATTTTCTTATTGTTCTATTGTCAATTATTAGATAACCTCTTTTTTCTAAAGAATAAATCGGTAACACAAGCCTGATTTTATAATCATTAAATAAATATAAAAATAAAACATTATGAATTTTACAACTTATCACCTACAATGACCATATTTGTTTGATTATAGATATTATTATAATAGATATTATATTTTATTGAAAACATTTCTTCATAACTATTATATATTGTTATTTCGTTATATTTCCATGTATTTACCTTAAAAATCTTGGAAGTAAATTTCTCTGAATTGAATTGGATTATTATCAAACATTTCAATATGATGACTCACTTTTTCATGTTCTACTCTTTAACCCTTTCCCTCATAGAGGACACCACGAAAAGACCTATGCGAACAGCATAAAACCAGATCAGCCTGCGAGTAACTCGCAGGCTGATCAGGTTTTATGCTGTTCGCTGCTCCTCAGTGGTCTGGAAATGAGGATTTTGTAATTAAATTTGGTAAGGTTTAACTGTGGTTTTCTGCAGATCAGGCTTTATGTGATACCTATTGAGTGCGTCAAAATGAGTCTATATGAGGGAAAGGGTTAAGTTTCATTTTTTTCCTTGACAAATACGTTTATGAAATTTACCACAAGTAAAGATTGTTTAGAACTGATTTAAATCTTTATGAAAAGTTTGAAAAAAGGTCTTAATAATCGTAATTTTCTTCTATTCTGATTCTTTAATAATCTATGAAATATTGTTCTTGCATACGCCGATGAAAAGCATATGTTTAAATTAAAAATGACAAGAAACATATGTGAAGAAATTTCTAAACTCAAATGTTGCTCACATTTTACAACGAACCATGTTTTAATAAAAACATGTATGGCCCAATTTATGTGATAAAACAAAATAAAAAGTGACGTTTCTACAAAAATACATGTCTTCGTTATATTTTTTCTCTATTCAAATCTATAATTGTACTAAACATTGGTATACGTATAGTGCAATTAATTCTAAACACGGGAAACAATAATAAAAACAACTAAAACTAAGCAGAGAAAGACTTTGCTGTACTAATTGTTCATCAAGTGTGCCCCTTCTAATAAACAGTACCTTAGTCCTGGTAATTGTTCCATTCGACGCTATTTTATTTTCAGTTTACAAGTTAATTCTGAGCTCTTATATTCCCCTGAATCTAAAGTTCATGCAGTGGGCGAATTGTCGCCCACTCGAAAAGTTCACTAAATTAGGCGCTGGCTTATTTATACTAGCTGGTATAGATGTTTACTGTCTAGTTTGAACCGGTCTTATTTATATCCGCGGCAAATGTCTGGTTACATATTTGTTATAACAAGGCTTCAGTGTCTGGTTTATACATACATGTATGTGAAAATTGAAAATTGTTCAAATGTACGTCTATATAATTATAATAAACAACACTTTCGCATCGCAAACTTTTATAGTCTTTTTTTCTAGTACGAGAAATGCTTATGTGTATATTGAAAAAGAAAACTGAGCTTACGCCTTTTCTTTTATAATTATATTAAAGCAACATACAAACGTACGTGTATGAAGTAATAAATCGACCGGCTTTCGCGCATGTGCAGTAAACGCCAATCAGTTACCAAATATCGGACATGTAAACTTATCTACATTTTTTTTTTCGGCGTAGCTATATAATTTCGATTTCAACTCGCATCTTAAACCAATCAAATGTACGCTAACAGCGGTAAATAATTCTAAGCTGAATAAAAGGACTCCTGTTATTGGTTAACGCATCGTTATGGACTATAAAATTACTGTAAATAAGGGGTGCAGCTTGTATATATCATTCAGCTTGGTGTTATTACTTTTCTTTTTGATGTAAACATGAAAGTGATTTCAGTAAGTTAAATACAATCCTTTTCCATCAATTGAGGAATGCTACTTTGTGAAAATGATTTAAAACAACAAAAAAGAATCCACTGTGTTATGACATGAAACCCCTTAATTACTATGAATATTGAATTCTTCCAGCCTGCCGAGATGCTCTCATTGAAAATTAATTCGCCAAAACCAAAACAACTAATAACGCTTTTATATCATAATTGTCATATGCAATAATGATATGAACAAATATCAAACAAGCCTATTTACAGATATAATTTTTTGTATTACCGTCTATAAATAAGTATATTTCATAGAAAAAATAATGAACTATTTCTAGAGCGTACTAAATTTGTTGTGCGTCGGTCTTTCGCGCGCTTTTCCTCGGAATGTTCTAGAAGACTGGAAGAATAATATTTACGAAGCGGAAAAATTCACATCTTTTACTTTCTTACCACATGTTGATAGTTGTGATTTTTTGTTTTGCTGTGTTTTTAGCGTCCTAACAAAACGCTTATTAAAGGTTCTTCTTTATTAAGCTTTTATTCTAACATTTAGTGTCATAAATATAAAAGGCATACCTGCTAGTGGGCGAGGCTTACTTGCATTATAGTCTAAATGAATAGCCTATGGGTAAAACTTAAAACACTCTTCTAAAAAATTACACATACACTGGCAATTTAAAAAAAAATGAGTCACTTATTTTTCCAGATTAAAATGGGATCACTTAAAAAATCTTCTGTAACACCAGAAAGGCTACAGCTTAAATATTTGGCATGTAGTATTGTATAATGGAACATATCGAAAGATAAACGGCCACAACCCAGGGGACAGTTATTTACATAGACATATATTGGATAAACATTCACATTCTTCTTTTTTGAAACTATGTCGTCTAGATCTTAGGTATTTACTTTATTGATGAAACCATGTACTTCAGGTGATAAAATTTCGCACCACTGCATCAGGGGTAAAATATTTTTAAGTTATACTTGAATTATTGTCTATTTTTTATATTAAAAAAAATTGAAAATAAAATTGTAGCCGTGATACCCAGGCGAGTCATTCAGGGCCATCATGGCTATCTTGTTTATTGTAACTTCCTTTATCAATGAATCTATGCTTTAAGGTGCTGATCATTAATGTATATGCCTGTATAAACTATTTTGATACAGTTTACAACTGATAAAATCAGACCTGAACAAGCTTTTGTCAGTAAGAAATAAAATAAAGGTGAAGAAAAAATTGTATGTCCTAACTACAACGAGCAGATAACTGCTCATTACATGATCAGCCTGGAACTAAATTAGGTTTTATGCAGCGGATTATCATAGATTTTTTTATAGTTCATAGGATAATTTATAACATTACACTGCTTTTAAATAAGAACATTTGGAGGTACTCTGAAATATTTGTTTATCAAATCATTTCATATCCTGATTTTAATCATTTTACAATTTTTTTGATGCAGGCCTGTTTACGATAATGGTCAGTCGTGTCTTTTGTATAATAGTCTAGTCATTCTTTACTGTACATTTTGTTTTGAATATATATAGACATTATTTTAAAATTGTACCTTTTTTGCTACATTCCTGTTGTTGTACACATCTCGTGGACTATTTTCTTATTTGCAAAATAAACCTTGTTAAAAACATTGCCATTCTTCATTGTTCACTACCAAAATTAGACATCTTTTTTACAATTATTTACAACAATGCTTTTATAACCTATCATAACATTAGAGTCTTTGAAATGTGTTTTGCATATATTTCCATTTATAAGTTTCTTAATTAAAGTATATTTATGCATGAATGAAAATCTCGTTTTTCATTCCTCCTACTCCGAATATCTTTTTTAAAGATATTTCTTGTTTTAAATAAGGAGTATAACCAAATATTTTCTCGGTAATCATTTTTGTAGTTTATACATAATATGGGCCGATGATCCATTTACATTCTTATCATCAATGAAACGTAAATAATGATCAGACTTGTACATATTTGATTTCTGTACCGTTATTTCCATCTTTTCTAATGTAAAAGTACAGTAAAACCCAGACTTGTCGGCGACCGCTAAATTTCTCGGACGTCTTTTTTGTAACCTGATACATAAGTCCTATATGTAGGGCCACGGGAATAGCGTTATATTCACGCACTTGGGTAAACATTCCCATTTATCATGCTCCGTACCGCTCCCTTTGAGACACAAAACTTTAGTGTCGTACTTCTTGTTTTGGCTGTTTGCGAAGTGCGTGTGACCTTTTGAACGGCGTCAAATGTATATCTTAAGTCCCCATCGTGGACATTACAGCAGAGATCAGACAAAGTCCGTATTTCTAACAAATGGCTTTATCGAGACCAAGAAATTTATCGATCCGTTCTATATCAATTATTACCATATGGTGTACTTTTGTGAAAGAAACAACAACAAACAAACAAAACATGAGAAATGAATCATATCCGCAAATTTATCTCACATTTTCAATATGCACGGTAAAGTACAATGCAAAACAAATATTTGACCAAGTTATGATGTTTTGTTTGTTAACAAAATCGTGAGGCACTTTTTGTATTTCTTGCATTTCATTAATTGTTGACCTGCACCATTTACAAATCATTTTCTATTACTTTCTTTATCTAATATACACATTCTCGCAATTTCTCAGATAAACTCTGCACCTGCTGTGATCAAATGGGGTCTTAATAAACAATTTTTGTTTATGACTCCCAAACTTCGCATTTTTCTTCTAGACAATTCTCAGTATAAGAAAGTATATAAGTAATAATTTCTCCTTGCAATCGACTGGTTTTAGTTGCTTTCAAAATGTCAGATAAGAACATTAAGATTTATAGAGTCATAAAACAAACTAGCTATATAGGTGATTTTATCAGTTCAGCGCCTACACCGCGCTTGTTTATGCGTTATTTTAAACCTTTCCCTCATATAGACTCATTTTGACGCACTCAGTAGGTACCACATAAAGCCTGATCTGCAGAAAACCACAGTTATACCTTACCAAATTTGATTGTAAAATCCTCATTACCAGACCACTGAGGAGCAGCGAACAGCATAAAACCTGATCAGCCTGCGAGTTACTCGCAGGCTGATCTTGTTTAATGCTGTTCGCATAGGTCTTTTCATGGTTTCTTCTATGAGGGAAAGGGTTAATTTAATATCAAATAAAACAATGTGTTTATATTCACAGTTTGCGTTTTGGGCAAGTGATAACTGATTTGATTTTCCAATAAACAGGGCTTTAATTGTGTGTCGGTTTATTAGTCTCCTACCGGTGTTAACACCGGAGGGGACTATTGGTTTGCCCTCTGTCTGTCTGTCCGTCTGTCTGCCTGTCCGGATGTCCGGAGAACTGGCTCCCGCGAAAACTTAAAAACCGTTTAAGATAATATTATGAAAATTGGTATATGAATAGATTGCAGTATGGAGATCCTGCATGTCACTTTTTTTTTCTCGGACTAAAATTCTTGTTTCTATGGTAACGGAAAAAGATGTCCATGAAGATCGTATATCATTTTGCACGGTTGTATCCATATCGCTTTCCTTCAATCAGTATACAATTCTGGAGTTTACTGATGTCCGCAAACTGACTCACAGGCTATAATAGCTATATTGGGATAATAGGTAGTCAATGGTTGACATAGTTTACACAAAATACTCGATACTCTTCATGAGATGAAAGAGAAAGGCGGTGATCAATCTTTATTTTTAGATACTTAAAAGGCGAATACATTTGCAACAATTACATTTAACTAAGTTCATCAGCTTATGTCGATTCACCAATAAATTATGAACTATTGGTTAAGAGCAGGAAACGACATATGGTATTGTATAAATGTAAATACAGATTATAGAGGATATGAGATATGGAACAGCTGATGATTAAAATCAAGAGACAAAGCTGAAACGATCACTTAAGGTGATTAATACACCCGCATCCCAGCTTGTCTTTGAAATTGTTTGTTTGTTTGTGTGTTTGTTTGTTGGGTTTAACGTCCCACCGACAGTATTTCAGTCATTTGGAGACGATGTCTACTTGAGACAGATATAGTGCTGCCACACTGCAGTATCACGCCGTAGACATATGATATGATACCACACCCAGTCACATTATCCTGACACCGGGCCAACGAGTCCTGCAACTAGTAGCATTTTTTACCACTTTGGTATGTCGCGGCCGGGGATCGAACCCACGACCTCCCGCTCCCGATTCGGCCACCGGGGACGGTTTTTTTGAAATTGTAGGACATGACATATGTATATATGATAATATAATTCTACACAATTCTATGCTCTTCCGACTCTCAGACTTACGCTGCGTTTACACTTAGCCACGATGTCTCCGATGCCCACTATTTGACTTGACTATTTGAGTTTACCATCGCTTCAACAGTATTTCAGTTATATAGCGACGTCCAGCTAATTACAGGTGGAGAAAGACCCCGAATGCACGGGGGCATCCGGGTAGAGCCACCAACCTACCGCAAGCCAGCTGGAAGGTTTCCTCACAAAAAAATCCGAATGACCCTGTCGGGATTCGAACCCACGCGGAGAGGGGCTGAATGAGTGTTAAAGTCAGCGACTTTACCCTCTCGGCCACGGAGCCCCCTCCCCCCTCTCCTCTCCTACTCTTTGAGAGAAGAGTTTTGAGCAAGTGGGTCGTGGGATCGAATCGTGGTGATCTTTTTGTTTGTTTTTGTTGGGTTTAACTCCCACAGACATGACATTATTTCAGTCATTTGGAGACTCTGTCTACTTGAGACAAATATAGTGCTGCCACACTGCAATACCACACGCAGTAACATTATTCTGACACGGAGCCAACCAATCATAGTACTATCCTAATATACTGAACGCCAAGCAAGGAAGCTATACCAGTATCATTTTGTACGACTTTGGTATGTCGCTGTCGGGAATCGAATCCACGACCTCCCGCTCCCGAGGCGGACGCTCTAACAACTCAGGTTCCGAGCACGGTGTAGTGATCTTGAGGGAACATGGCGGAATCATGATGACCGTAAGAGTCGTGGATAACATTTTAACAGTCAACAAAGTGTAAGGATTATCCCGTTTTATCGTTAGTCTTGAGAGAGCGTGATGGAACGTGGAAATCTTAGTAGAGCGTAGTACAGCTTAACATACCTTAACATATCAGAACTTGATGCACCATCGTAGGGGATCATGGTAAACTTAGAAACTCGATTCCTCAAGTTCCACTACGTTTCTTTCACGTTCTATCACTCTCTTCTACAATTCGTCAAGATATATTGAGTAGTATCAGTAATTCAGTCACGCTGCGGCACGTTAAATTACGATTATCCCGACTTGTGACGTTTCGATATGTTCCGGTTTTCACGTCTTGGGTCTTCGCTCTGCAAGATTTGCGGTGTTTTCGACACCATACAAAGATGCCAGCCAAAAGACGTCAGGTAAAATAAGATTTTGTTGAGAAGCTGAGAACACTGTCCCAGTTGGAGTCTTTGTTTCACACTTATTCATGGTCTCACCCAATCCTAGGTCCTATAGGCCTTCTATTTCTTCTCCTTCTTCTCTCTTTAATCCTGCCCTGCTCCATGAATTGTTGCTGCTGTCGACAACTAGATATGCAAACATAAACAACGCCATTTCAGCATCTTCTTCATCTCTTGGATGCATAGTTCATTCCACTTTGGAATCAGTCTCTGGAGAGAATAAGAGAATAGCTTAACCATGCCTCCTATTTATACTCAAAACGTGACAATCAGGGTCAAATAGTGGGCATAGATCATAGCAGAGCTTAACATAATTTGATATCGCGAGGGATCTAAACAGAACGTGATAAAAAAAAAAAAAAAAAAAAAAAAAAACGTGAAGAAAATGGCGGCACCATAATTGTGTTGGTTTCGTAACAAAATGCTACGGCTTGTAACAAAACGTAATGAGAGCGTAAAAAGCGTAGGAAAGCGTAGTAATAAAAATTCATGCAATAAATGGCGGCGCTCCGCGCTTTGTTTTAAATAGCTGTTCATCGTGTTAAAGTGTAAAGAAATGTATTATAAGCAAACAGAATGAACTCGATAAGAACCCCGTCACATCACGTACTACGCTTGAAACGCGTAGCATGAGCGCGTAAAACGCGGAACGAGCGCAGTTCGATCTTCTAAGGACGTACCACGAACCTGAATGAATTGTGGACGTGAAGAGTGTGGCCAAGTTTTGAACATGCTCATGAAAACCGTGGTGCAAGCGTGGTGGAAAGACAGTGCAATTTTCACTTGCAGCGTCGGTGTCTACGTCACCCACGTGAACCTTGTGAACTTCAGGCAGGGGTCCCTGAGACTGGGAGACGTGAGGTAGCCCAGGTTCTGATTCCAGCTCAATAACTGCAGGTGATGAGCACCTGGGTCACTTAAAAATCTTTGCTCGGTCTCATTTCCTCCCCATGTCTTTTGGCGGCATGTCTTGATGAGAACTATCCTTGTAATTGCGGAACAAATTACGATGCCAGAATACGGCGCGATATTCATACGATCACATTTCCACGCAGTGATCTCCCCTTCATTCTACGGTATAGATCCCGGCCACCATGAATGGCAATATCAGGATTTCTGATATACGATATTTTTTTAAAAAATGTTAAAAATACGATTTTTATATATCAGCTTAGTTTTCTCTCGTTCAGATAATATTGATAATGATGAAATTATTATAATTAAAAAATATAACAAATTAAAATATTTAATAAAAATTATCAAAGTTATTTCTACTTCAACATTGTAAAGTTATTTTTTCCAATTTCTTTTTATTTTACAGTAAGTGGCATTTCTTAGTACATTTTCTTAAATTAACATCAATAATCGCCCTGTGGTAAAAAATTTTACATTAAGTTTTTTCCGTGCATGTAGATCTCTAAATAATAAACCTTCGCCATTTTGAAAGCACTTCATCATCACGAGACATTTTTGATGGCAGTGATTCTTTTGCAAAGTGACCGTACAAGGAAGTTCACTGCGTGGAGTTTGCATGCCATCCTGACCAGAGCGATCGACGCATGATCAAAGTGTAATTAAGTCGCGCCATAGGATCGTGCCTGGCGCGCAGTTGAAGCACGACAGTGTTATTAAGGCGCGGTCGAAGGGACTTTCAGTCGCAGTGGAGGCGTGGTGCGGGCGTGGTGTTGAGCGTGATATGGCGTGTGGTGAAAACTTGCTGAGCGCAATGAAAATGTGGTGAAGCCTCATTCAGATTGTATATGCAGGTACCAAATTAAATCAGTAATCAACTTTGCTCTCATCACGCTCCGGAAATTGTTATGAGCGTAGGACGCAGCTATAGTTTGACATGGGGGCCTTACTAGGTAACATCCTTATTAAAACTTGCACAACAAAACAATAAAAATACAAGGATTGAAATTGAACTTTTTAACGAAACTTAAGGTAATCCATCCATCATTAAACTGTGACCTTGGTCTATCAAGTGATTGTCGGAATTTTACTGTAAATGCAAGCATTTATAGACTTAGAGCAAAATAGCCAATAACTCGCAGTCGTTTTCAGCTTTTAAAGGACCATGATTATAACTTAATGATGGATGGATTACCTTGAAGATATTTTAACTAGCGAGACAACTGAATATTAGCAGTGGCTTACAACGATAAAGAGCACCTTACTTTTGCCAGATTGGTTGACAACATCATTCTTAAAGAATCAAGCCAGGCTGTTGCAAAATCATCCTTTTAGAAAACATATCTTCAAACAAATCTTTAAAACAAATCTGAAACATTTTTTGATGGTAACTTAACTACTAAAATCGCATTCGACGCTATTTCTGGAAGATTGTAATAATTATTATATTTGATTCCTTTCGTGCTATATTTTTTTCCATTACTTTATTACAGTTCTAAAAATATCAAACTTGAGTGTTTAGTGCTGGTATTAAATTTAATATTTGTCATAGGATTACAAAATGTTACAGTAGTATTATTGTTGAGATAACACTGTAAACAAGAAATATCTTTAAAAAAAGATATTCGGCGTAGCTAAATAATTGTCAACTGTAACATATAAAACAGATTAAAACTATTATAAGGTTGGAAGCGTTAGTAAAAATGTTTATAAATACCAAGATTATGGGAGGCATTGTGAACACTTTATAGCAAAACGGATTAATTTTAAAACTAAAAAATGAAAGTTAATCTACCAACTTCCATTAAATAGTATGCACTTGCTGATTTTTTATTAAAGTAAAGACAATTCGTAGATCATCGCGTATATCCGATTATTGTTTCCAGATCCGCACAATAAACTGTACAACTCCTCCGCAGTAGTTACCTCCTCTGAAGGCCGAGTCCACTTTTACAAATTAGGAGAAATTGTGGTCTAAAAATAGACATACGCCTGCTTCTTATTTAGTTGTTTTAAATCATATAACCGATGCAGCATTCCTGAATTGATAAGGAAGTGTTAAAATTACATTACTGTGTTACCTTTCATGTTTCAAGTGAAACTGAAAAAGAAACCTGTTTTATCAGTTAAAAAGATATAAACAACCTGAAACCCCCATTTGAAGTTGGAATATTCTAAATATCCTAAAAACAAATTATTCAAACCAATGATAGCATTGCATTTACTCTGGCTTCATTTGCATTTGATTGGTTTAAAAAGTAGGTCAAAATCAATTTTATACAGCTACGCCGAAAAAATACCGTTGAATTTACGGTAAAAGAACTGACAGCTGGTTTCCAGTTCTTTCACAGTACAGTTTGACGGTCAACCGTTAATTACGACGGGATTTTACGGAATTAATCTGTTTATTAGTATGGTAAAAAAACAACTGACAGCTTGTTTCCAGTTCTTTCACAGTACACTTTGACGGTCAACCTTTAATTACGACGGGATTTTACGGTATTAATCTGTATATTAGTATGGTAAAAAACAAAACAAAAACAGACAACTGGTTTCCGGTTCTTTCACCGTAACGATATAAGATGCACCGTAGCAAGTCAACAAGCATTATCTGTATATCAACCACCCGCAGAAGCCGTAATAGTTACAGTAACACAACTGTTACCAACTGTTAGTTGTTAGTATCACACACTCACATTAAATATTGATAAATTCACCTGTTAATTTCATTTAGTCTTGCAAGCTTTGACAATTAGAGGTTGTAATAACAATGCTGTGGCAGTAAATGATCAAAACATTCAACTCAGTCCAAGTACGACTGTTACGATATAGGAAATACAGATGCTCGCAAATAAAGTGTCTGCGTTCCTCGCAAATCCAACAATGCATTGTTTTGACTGAATTTCCCCATTATGTATAGGTTAGGGTATGTGAAGAAAGTTCTTTATGATTTTGAATCCGGAGGGAGCGAGGGTAGCGAGCGTAGAGAGGCTTGTGATTGGCTTGTGAAAGGGACATAGACAATATTTTTTATATCGCGTGCGCACCCAAAAACTATTGTGTGCGTATGCGATAGCTACCTCGTGCGAACGCATTAACTTTCACGTGCGCACGCGATATAAACCATATATTTTATGTCCCCTTTATGCCACCGTAAATGCCTCTTTTAAAGAACAAAGTCTTGCATTGAAAGGATGGGTAACGTTTCGTTTTATTAAACCATGTAAAACTGCAAAAACCCTAGGACTGGTTGAAAAGTGAAAAATTCCTAATTTCATAATACTGAAAGACCGAGACCATTATGTATAGTCACTGGGTTTAATATCTCGCCGACAGTATTTAAGCCAGTTGGAGACTGTATTAACTTCAGGCAGATCTACTGCTGCCACATCGAATAATCACACAGTAGACATGTGTCATGATACCACATCCAGTCACATAAGCTTTACAACGGGCCAACCAGTTCTGGAATAACCCTTATTTGCTGGAACCACGCTCAATACCATTTTGGTATGTCGCGGCTGAACCGCCCGCTCTCGATGCGGACGCTCTAATCACTCGGCCACAATGTGAATAGAGTGAACAATGATTTAAGCGACTTAAAATTGATATTTTTATTTGGCATGATATAAATGTGTTTAATTCAGAAAGATATCATTTTTAATTTGTGAAATTTAATTATTCCACGCCCACATTACCAAATAATGAATGGAGTAGTGAATGCTAGGTTGTTTCTGATGCTAAAAATCTTGAAATTTGTATGGGAGATTAAAGCAACTCGTTCACAGATGGTCGTATAAGAATATAGGTTTCAATATCTGTGTGTATATTACGTCTTTCAATGCCGATGTACAGACGTATGATCACCCAATGCAACATTCCGTGAAAGCAAAAAATGGGGGTTTCACAGTTACAGACAACAGATTTACAAACGGTATTGAAACTAAATTTAGAATCATAACGCCTATATTTAGAATTTTCTTTTTTCATCTTTTTTTTCATGACTGATCATTTAATCTTCGCGGATTCGTTCACTTACACAGGCTGAAAAAATAATAGCATTTACGAATTTTCTACCCCGAACTGGCGAAAGTGCAATGTAACGGAACGTGTCAATTGGTACAGCAAGGACCTGCTTCATCGATATCATATGTTTAACCTATTTCCCGGAAGTGGGCGTTTTTCCTGTGCAATATGTCCTACACTTGCCGTGTTTATTTCTCAGGAGATAAATACTTAACAATATTAAATAGGTATCTACCGATGTGAACGAGCTGCAATAAAGATGCAATACTACTGATACGTATTTAGTTTATAGAATATTTTGAAACTCTAATTTGCATAATGACTGGAAATGAAAAAAAAAAAAATGTGAAATAAAATAAGGTATCGATAGGCTTGATTTTGAGTTATCTGCCCTTGAAAATTACTGAAAATAGAAAAAAAATCTCGCCTTCAGGGGCAGATAACACAAACAGTATAATGGTGACCCCAAATTTGCTTTTCCAAAAAATTTGTTTCTAGTGTTGTTCATGTAAAGTTTTAGAAAATTATCATGCCTGTTTTTAATATTACTTCTTTGTCTACATAGAAAATAACTGTATTGTGCACAAATGCCTTGAAATGATTTTAGATTTATCTTTTTAGAAATGCAATGAGGTGCCTGTTTTTTTCCAGACCTACTTATCAAGTTCAATTACCGATCTTCCCGTGTAAAGAACAAAACAAAACGACGTAAAATACATATATCGAAGTTTTATACATAAAACGTTTTTTTTTTTTTAAATCCTCGAGTGTAATTTAAATGACAAAAAAGTCAATAAGCTACCCACCTTCTTTCGTGAATTTGCGGAAAATAACGAGTACCGGATCACGAGGACTGCAAACTGGCTAGTCACTCGCCTGGTGAAAAATATATGGAAAAATACCAACAGATATAAAGTGGGGACAGAAAGAAATATTTTTAACAAATACAGAATCATAATTGAAACTATATATTTGATGTGAATAAAGTCTAACTATAAAATCAGCAAAGCAGGATTTCCAATATAATAAGTGCAAATAAGTGTATCAGCTTAGTTAAACTATGAATTTCAAACATGGGTCACTATGAAATTAATAACATTTCGGTGAATGGACCCAAGCAGCACGGACTTATCCTAGTATCTACTTAATTTATTGTTTGTTTGTTGGGTTTGTCGGTTTCGCCAATATTATTAATATAGTCATTTGTAGACTATGTCTACATGAAACAGATATAGTGCTGCCACACTGCAGTGTTACGCCGTAGATATGTGGCATGATGCCACACTCGGTCACGTTATCCTGACAGAGGGCCAACCAGTCCTGTATATACTGAGCGACAAGCTCGGGGGCTATACCAGTACCATTGTTAACGACTTTGGTAAGTCGTGGACGGGGATCGAACCCACGACCTTCCGCTGCAGAGTCGGACGCTCTACCCCCACTTTATTTTGGTCTTGTCTGCGTCAAAGATGTATCCCAGCTATCCCTATATGACTGCTAAAAGAATATATTTTAAGTTGGCAGAAAGCCCCCCCACCCCCTGACAAACAACAACACAACAAAAACAAACAAAACAAACATCAACATCAACCAAAACACTGCACACTGCACAACAACTGCACAACTGACCCCCCTCCCCCCAAAACAACAACAACAACAACAACAACAACAACAACAATAACAAAACAACAACAAAACACAACAAAAACAACAACAAAAAACAAACAAACAAACAAAAAACAAACACAACACTAGTAACCTAGCAACATTATAGTTACTCATTCATATTTCCTTTTCATTGCCAGTTCTTTCACGCTGACATCAGAGCATAAATTGTTAAATGGAATCCAATAATGTACAAATGCTGTTGACAACATTCAAGATTATGGATTTCATTCAAGTTTCAATTTTAATACTTTTTATGTAAACACTGAAGTGAACACAGTATCAGTATATCATATTAGCATATGCATGACTTAAACTAATTTCTGTGCCCTGCAATCTTAAATATTTCATGCTATGTTTATCTTTTTTCCCAAAAAGCGTAAATTAAGCAAATTATTTTACGCTGTCAATAAAAGAACAGCGCAAAATACAGACTGGTTTAATCTGTCTAATACTAAAATTCAATATATTTAGATTTAAACACTAAAAGGCGAGTATAAAAAATATATATTCGAATTAAAAATTCACTATTCTAGCCATGAAATGCATTCCTAAATGAACTCGTGTGTTAAAAGCAGCCGCGCGAACCAAGTTGATTTAGTTCATGCTCATAAATAATTCGTCTGATTGCGCTCTGACGTCATTTAAATCAACAGTTGATTGTTTTATGTTTCCCCGAGCATGTTACAAGGAACAGGCATTATTGCCATTCAGCCATGTTGTTTATATTTTAAGCAATACTTATATATTGTTTATGATTCCACATTAAGATTAGATCATTGAACAGGGTATTTGATATGATATATATGTTTATATACAACATATATATACTTCGGCAAAAAAAAAAAAAAAAAAAAAAAAAAAAATGATGGCAATGCGGCTGTTTAAATGACAAAATGATTGTAAAAGCGAGAACTCTTCTGGAAAATTATATAGGAAACCAAGTCCACATGCTGGGCAACGTCTTAACCGGATATCTTACATTACAAAAGACTACTTCTCCCCGTTCATGTGGCTAATTACTTGAAAGCAACGGTTTTTTTTAGCGGAGACAAATTGATGTATGATGACGTTTCAATTCGACCTCCTGTTTTGTCAACGTATCTGCGATATCTTAGAGATAAAAGAGATCTATCGGTTTCTAGGCACAGTATAGTATGTGGTTCCAACGGGTTCCCATTTGTCACACTGGCCATTCCTTCCATTGTTGTTATTCACGCTATAACGCTATCTACGTGCATCTATGCCAGTTCGTAAGATAAAGCAGATGTGAAATTTTGGCAAAACGATATAAATAGTATCAGAATCTCAAATCTAGCGATATTTTGTGAATTATTGCCTTGTTTAAATGGTACAGTAAAGAACACGAAACGGCTTTATTTAAACATGGGAGTGTGTGTTAATTGAAGTTTGTATCTGTAAAACACCTTGATCAAAACTTGTTAGGTTTTTCCTCGGCGTGCGGGAGCTTTCCTGTTGGTCGTCCTCAGACATGTGGGAAAAACCAATATCATAATGGCTACGGCAATTCTAATTATATATATATAGGAGCTTCATTCACAAGTATGCAGTCAGTGGATGTTGGGAGCTTAACTAGATAACGTGACCATCAGGGAGATAAATATTTGATAGGAGATAACATTTGATATTTAACGATGAAATTACAAAAAAAAAAAAAAAAAAAAGGATAAAATAATTTGAGAGATATATTTATTTTTTTAAAAAGGTAAGAGAAAATACTTTTTTTTAATTATTACGTTAAATGGACACAATATTTTATAAAATTATAAGTAGTTTAATTCTTAATTTGTGACATTGAAATTTTTTTTTTTTTTTTAAATGATGTCGGAGTATTGCAATCTG
>CM037785.1:44486110-44502451 GCA_021229015.1 Solen grandis
AACAAAACTGTGTTCTACTTTTGTTGTTGTTGTTGTTGTATTGGGGTTTACCGTCGCTGCAATAGTATTTCAATCATATAGCGACGTCCAGCTAATTACAGGTGTTCTACTTTTGTGATATATACATCGATATGCCTGAGTTGTGCTTGTGAGTTCAAATCTTCCTTTGATAATTCCAATGTGTTCATCACCAGGACATATGAACTCGTAACAGTGTTTGAATAATAAATTTATTACTTTTAGCTATTTTCGTTGTTGAAACTTGAAAGTGATTTCGACCGAAAGCTTGGAACCTGCTGTAGTTATAAAATAAATAATATATCAAACGTCTCGCTCATCACAGTACATAATCAAATAATTGTGCATTTACGCACATAGAACTGATCTTTCATGAAGCCATTAGCAAAAGATAAAACATTCATGTCAGCTTTGCAGGTCTTTAACACACAAATCATAACCTGAAGTGCTTAGATAAGATATAAACTTTAATGTAAGTTTGCTCTCGGAACTTAATGAACGCGAGACAGAAATTTAAATATCAAAATATAAAGGCTATATACAAGAATACATCAAGTATGATGTTCGGTCAGTAGTCGATTAACTCTCCAATTGAAAAAGAAAGATTCAAAATCAATCAGAACGTACGCACGGCCTTGCAAATATTTAGATTTCCCACACGAGTCCCACAAGATAGGACATCGGTTAAGGTAAAGTCCCTGTAATGGTTTCGCTACATCTTGGACCACTTAACTTCTACCAAGATAACCAATGTAACCTAATGAAACATCAGGAAACCCTGGTTATCTCCTTGAACGCGTAACCATTACAGGGACTTTACCTTAAGCCAAGAGGCGCCCCAGACAGTGACAGCTGTAGTGAAAACATGAAAACTGTCAGTGAAATGATTAATTTTGAAGACGAATAAGAGCAATACAAAATGTTGATTGTATTTCACCACATGGGTTTTGAGTTGTGGATTGAATCAAGATGACTTTGATTATTACTTCTGTCAATTATGCATGGGCACTGACTAAAAGAACTTGTTCACCATGTTGTTATAACTAATTTATCCAATAACCATCGTTACCTCTCTTCAGATTGAAATAGCAGATAAGAATTGGAATCTTGTCCCGTTTCAAATCCATGCATTTCTGGATAATGCAATTATTATTATGCAATCTAAGAGTAACACAAGTAAACTCAAAACATATTGTGTTTGTATTCAGTGTGTGTGTGTGTGTTCATTTCGATAGCCTTACGGATACACTTTTAAAAATATGTAAAAGCAATCAGGTAGTTGCACTTATCGAAGTTATTAAAGAAATTTGAAATTCTGTATATGTGTATATCTAATCAACTAGAAGAACAGATTTATAAGTTTAAAGCTATATATATATATATATATATATATATATATATATACAAAGAGAGAGAGAGAACCAAGACCAACATTCATAAATGTTTGTTTGCAGATGGGCAACTGGCTCAACTGGCTAAGTTATTTATTGCCAAACTGTTCACCGACCTTTAAAATGCAAATTTTATAAATGTAAAACGAATTAAATTGGTTGGGTTAAACAACCCCTCACCCTCGAAAATTGTATTTCAGTTACATTCATTGGTGCTGTTTTACTGCTTCTCGTATATCACACCTCAAACAAGGCGTATGATGTTAACCATACACAGTCAAATTAGCATAGAGTAAATCAGTCTTGGAACTAGATTAAAAGTGTTTCTTACAGTGTGTGTGTGTGTGTGTGTGTGTGTGTGTGTCTTTTTTTTTTTCGCTATAAAGACGAAGAGAAGGAAAATAAAAAGAGAATTATTCCCAAAACTTCCCTGATTATTAAGAATCATACTAGAAACATTTTTTTTTTTTTTAAAAATGGATCCCTATTCTACTTTTTGAGTAACCTGCTCTCCTTTTCCCAACCTTGTATTACCACTATAGAAATAGGGACTAAGGGATGTTAAGGTGGGGAAAAAGAGGTAAACTGCAGCAAGAAATAGCGTCACACAAATATTACTAATGAACATATGTATTTCTTAATATCTCATTAACAGCTCAAATATAGGCGTGTAATTTATTAATAGCAATACTTCTTTAAAAGGTAAAAAAAAAATAAGTTTCAATATCCTTGCTTATCTTCATTCTAAATTCACTTTTGTCTAAAATACTGGAAAAGTGTACAGTACATAATTTAAGCTTTAATTTAAAAAACTACAAAATGATAAAATGTGTAGGAATAAAAGCATTCATTTTTTCTTTATAAATATATAATAAAATGCTTTGTAAATAATCTTTAATATAATGCTGGTGTTGGTTTTCTCTTAATTGATAAGAAAATCTTCCCTACTACAGAATTTATATTATGTGAACACTTTTCTTTATGAAACACACACACACACATTTTAAACACTTGTTATGTAAAATAATAATGAGGTTTGTTGTTATTGTTGTTGTTCTCATTAATTTAGATATATCACATCAAATTCTTGAAATTAATATACATTACATCAGTCCACATTTTTTTCCATTATTCGCCTCCCAAGTTTCACCATGTGAAATACAGCGTCCACATGGATATGAATGTTCAAACTTTAAAAAAATAAAATAAAATTGATTAAATATTCATTGAAAAATGTACATGTAAGACCTCTTTTAAAATTGCTTAATTAATTGCCTTTTAATTAAAACTGGTACATGTTTGTACATGTATTGGCAAACAAACACATGAATATCTTAATTTGTTCAATTAAATAACATTCTAAAAGTTCACATTCAGTGTAAATAAGATGTTCAGTTGTCTGAACATAATCTTTCTTTGCACTTATCCACATTAAAAACTGTCAATTTTTATTTGTTTTGCAGTATAAAAAATCCAGGTAAGTAAAGGTGTGACACTCTAATATAATAAAAGGCCTATTAAAGGTTGGGAAAGAAAGAAAAAAAACCATAAAGTTTTGTTTTATTTATTTATCTTTTTTTATATATTACAAAATTATTTCAACATCCAGCAATGTCAGTATTAGCAATCAATCCATTTCTGCTATTTCAACCTGAAAATTAATAACAATAATCATACGATAGATATGTAATAAGAACACGCTAACAACTTCAATGCACATGAATGTTTGACAGGAATATCAAATCAAAGCCAACCATTTGTGGTGAAACACCATCAAAATACTGTAATGCTCTCCTATTCCCCTTCAAAGTTATCATTCACTGACAGTTTTTTTGGGTTTTTTTTCATCACAACTGTCGCTGTAAGGGAAGTTTTGATCTCAATTATATGTAAATAATAAATAAATGATAGCGGGCGAAGCTAGCTCGCCCCATGGTATCGCGTAGACCTCTATCTGGATCAACATTTAAGAGCACTAATGATTTTATTTTTTCGTCACAGCCGTTTATTGTATGGGCAGCACAATGTTGTTCACAAACTTGAAACTCGTTCTGCAAAGTCAGTAAAAAACGTCTGATTTTACTTGACCCAGTCCATTTTCGGGTGTCCGTCTGATCCAATTTTGTTGTTAAGCTTTGCTTATGCATTTGAACGTTACAAATGTGCTTCGTTTTAAGATATATGATTAACAAAAATAATTCAACTCACTTTTAACTTGTGAATTAGATTTCGAAATCCGTTAAAAATCTACCTTGTGGGAGGCGCCATTTGACACCACCGCTATCATTCGGTTACGATTGCAACACTATTTTTCAATCGCACGTTTCGCACTTAACTGATTTAACACACGATTCTCCTTGGACTATCACTTAACACGGTGCTTTTATGCATAAAGTATATATCCGCTAAATAGTGCAATATGTGAAAAAAAGAAAGAATTATCTCGACATTTCTATTAATTATCTCTGAAATTAGACGCGAAATAAAGTAATCTAAATCATCCGATCTTTTGAATTCACATCAACAATGAAACTAACACACGCCTCCGTCACTGGTACGCACTATGTGTTGATATAAATTAATACTTGTAACTGAAGGGGAGTGCCAAAAAAAGAGAGTGTAAACGGGGGAACTTTGTTGATATAAGTATAGTGACGGCACTCTGCTTATTTCTAATTAAGGAATAAAACTAAACATGAAGTTTAGTTGTTTTTTTTTCTTTTTGCATAATCTCTCTCTCTCTCCATCTCTCTGAGAATACCCTATGTGTAAAAATCTTTCTTCTTTCTACTTTTCTCTCTGAATTTTTTTATATAAAATAATTGCAAATCACTCGTAATGAACGTTTAATATAAATAGAAACAGGGTGTTTGTGTAGTTGAAAGGTCAAGAATTATTCATGTACAGTAGACCTATATCTACATATCTAATTATCTATCATTTATTAATTTCATTTTCTTTCTTTAGGTTTTTAGTTTTTACTGTTACATATTACACCTAACCTAGTTATGCATACAAAACACTGTAGAAGGTAATCCCTATTCTAAGAATAACTTGTTTACTAGTTTTGTTCTGGGGTGTTCTATTAGGCGATCCCTGTTCTAAAATAACTGTTTACTGGTATATTTGTTTACTGGAACTTTCTTTCTTTCTATGGAAAATTATAGAAATCTTATGTAACCTGTTTACACTTTAGAACATTCTTTTTTGGAGAATAGCATGGTTGTTTCTAGAATATTTTGCTCAAGTATATATAATAAAGGGAGTTTTAGGGAGAGCAGACTTGTTGAGGGGACTTGTTTTAGCAGACTTGTTTTGGAGATTTGTTTGCAGCAATTCATCAAGTGTGGGTCATTCAACAGTGTGGGATTAATTTCGGACTAACATCTGGATAAAGGACATATCTGTTGGATTGCTCAGGTTAAATTTAAATTTCATCAATCAGACAAGGATCAAACTAATTTGTTATAATAATTTTAAGACACTGTATCTTGTGATATTCATATTGATATTTGTCACTTGTTAACTAGTTTGTTGCTGGCTTTTCTTTGTTGCGCCATTTATTCAAACTGGCCGTAACAAATTGGGGGCTTATCCGGGATAGAAACATTTTCGTCTAGAATATCTGGCATATTTTTAAAGGGACATACCTATTTTTCGGAGTATTTAATAAAAGGGACATGCTTATATTTTAACTCAATATTTGAAATTGAACTTTGCTTTTGTTTCTTGTGTAAAACCGGCAGCAAACTATCATGGCATTCAAGTTGGAGAAATTCATTGCTTCGCCTACCCAGGAGGAAATTCTTTTGGCCAAAAAGTCTGATTTGCTTGAAATTGTTAATCCCTACAAAGTGTCTGGTATAAAACCGGCTATGCGCAAGCATGAAATTTTAAACATTTTAATTCAAACATTATTTGATGAAGACACTTTATCTTATGATATTTTATCTGTAGTAAAAGAAAATACATCAGATTTAGAATTAAAAATTCAGTTACAGAAAATGAGTTTAGAAAAAGAAGAAAGAGAACATGAAAAACAGCGTCAATAAAAGTTAGAAAAATTGCGATTAGATCTAGAGGAAAAAAGAGAAGAGACATAATTTAAATTAAGAATGAAAGAATTTGAACAGGCAAATCAGACTACAATTTTCACAAACAAACCTTTTGATGTAACTAAAAATATAAGACTTGTTCCTTCATTTCAAGAAAAAGATGTTGACAAATATTTCTTACATTTTGAAAAAATTGCAGAAAATTTAGAGTGGCCAAAAGAACATTGGACTTTACTTTTACAAAGTGTACTGACAAGAAAAGCTCGTGAAATTTATACACAATTAAGTATTGAACAGTGTTTTGATTATGACAAAGTTAAAGAGCTAATTCTAAACATTTATGAGCTTGTTCCTGAAGCTTACAGACAGAAATTTAGAAATGGTAAAAAAGAAACTAGTCAAACACATGTTGAGTTTGCTAGAACAAAAAAAAACAACAATTATTTGATCGCTGGTGGTTATCTAACAAAAAAGAACAAAGTCATGAAAAGTTACGTCAGCTTATGCTCGTTGAAGAGTTTAAACATTGTATTCAACCTGATGTTAAGTCCTTTCTCGATGAAAAACAAGTCGAAACTTTAAGAGAAGCTGCCCTATTGGCTGATGACTATTCTCTGACTCATAAAGTCTCATTTATTAATAAACCTAGGCCCACCCTCACACTGAGTGAAAAATGAAGTACTAGTTCTTATCAATTTGCCAATTCTCAAAACGGCAATTCTACTGGCGGTTCAAGTCAGTTCAAATTTCACAAGCCAAAACCAGCTTCTGAAAATAAACCCTTATCTCATCTTGTTTGCAATTATTGCAAAAAGACTGGTCATCTTATTTCAGACTGTTTTAAACTTAAAAGGAAGCAGTCTGGTGATGATGTAAAACCCACAGGTCCTTCCACTTTAAAATCAATGCCACTGATTTGTGTCAAAAGTAACACTTTTGATAAGGTCATTGAACCTGTTTCCTTTGTTCAGGAAAAAGAGCCTATTCATAATGTTTTGGCTTCAGAACCTAGATCGGATTCTGTTAAGTGATTTATGCCCACCTACTCCTATTAAGATTTTGAGGAGGAGCTTCTCAATCCCTTTTTTTAACAGATGTCCTGCCTTTTTCTGAGAAGACTTCTTCTGGGGAAAGTGTCCTTGTTCAGGGTGTAGAGTGCGGATTTTTAAATATACCCCTCCATAATATTAATTTATCATCCGCCTTGGTTACTGAGCCAATGTCTGTTGGTCTTAGATCTTCATTACCATTTAAGGTATTCATTTGTTGCTAGGCAATGACTTAGCTGGGGATAAGGTTGTGGTTAATCCACTTGTAACTGACACACCTATCATGGACAGTATACCTGATCCTATTGAGCAGGAAATTCCTGATCTTAATCATTCATGTGCAGTTACTCGAGCTATGGCAAGAAAAGCCATTAGTGACACGGTTTATAAAGCCGTCAATAGTGATGAAAATGTCGCTTCTGATGTTGACTTGGCTGACACTTTCATAGGTCAGATTTTTAATGAGGCAAATAGCCCATTTTTCAATCATGTGAGTACATCGCATTCTAATGAGTCAACATTGTCTTTAGATGACCATGCTTCAAAATTGCAAGGTCATGACTTAAGGTCAAGGTCACAATTTATTCAAGATCAAAATAATGACCCTGATATTTCATGCTTGTTCGAAAAGGTGTGTTCCAGTTGGATATAATGAAAAGGATGGTGTCCTTATGAGAAAATGGAGACCACTTCCTGTTTCAGCCGATAATGAATGGATTGTTGACCAGGTTGAACATCGACAAGAAATTTATTCATCTGGAGACATTACAACAGACACAACTCAAAGAACTTGTTTTAGAATATGAACATTTGTTTCCGGATATTCCCACACGGACTGATAAAATATATCATGGTGTAATTGTCGAAAGTGATGGATAAGTCAAACAACATCCATACAGAATGAATCCAGCGAAACAAAATTATTTGAAAAATGAAGTTAATTATCTTCTTGAAAATGACTTCATCAAACCAAGTCAAAGTAATTACACTTCCCCATGTATTCTTGTAGCAAAACCAGATGTTATGTATCGGATGTGCATTGATTACCGTAAAATCAATGCTATCACTAAAACAGACTCATACCCAATACCCAGAATTGACGACTGCATCGATTAGTTGGAAAAGCCAGATATGTCACAAAGTTTGACTTATTAGAAGGATTCTGGCAGGTCCCACTTACAGATCGTGCCAAAGAACTGTCAGCATTTGTTACACCTGATGGGTTATATCAGTACAAAGTAATGCCTTTTTGTATGATAAATTCACCGGCCACCTTTCAACGGCTCATCAGTAGTGTTATATTCTGCCTTGACGGTTGTGATACTTACATCGATGGTGTTATCATCTATTCCGACACCTTTGAGGAACATCTGAGGATCATCAAAGAATTCTTCAACAGTTTAAGTGATGCAAAGTTAACCATTTGCCTGGCTAAAAGTGAATTTTGTCATGCATCATTAATTTTTTAGGACATGTTGCGGGACAGGGTCAAGTTAAACCTGTGAATGCAAAAGATGAATTAATTTCAGAATTTCCAATACCTTTATGTAAAAGACAGCTGATGCGATTTCTTGGTATGGCTGGATATCAAGGAAAATTATGTAAGAACTTTTCAGAAATTTCTGATCCTTTGACAAATCTGCTTAAAAAGGTAAAGCCTTTGTTTGGAATCATGACTGTCAAATAGCATTTGAAAAGTTAAAAGCCATATTCTATTACCACTAGATTAATAAATAATTAATAAATAAATGTTTCAAGCTAGCTGTGGATGCTAGTGATGTTGGTGCTGCTGTTGTTCTGTTACAAGAAGACAATAATGGAGTCAACCACCCTGTTTGTTATTTTTCAAAGAAATTTAACAAACATCAAAGAAATTACTCTACAATAGAAAAGAAGTGTTTTGCTCTTGTACTTGCTGTTCAACATTTAGAAGTTTACTTGACTTCATCACAAAAACCCATTGTTGTCTTTAGTGATCACAATCCTTTAAGTTTCTTGCACAAGTTAAAGAACAAAAATCAAAGATTGTAAAGGTGGAGTTTATTGTTGCAAGAATTTGACCTTCATATTAAACATATCAAAGGAAAGGACAATATCATTCCAGATGCTTTGTCACGTGTGTAATGTGCATTTAAGTTATGTTTGAAATGAAATCTGGACTTATTTTATCTAGGCATGTTTAATTTCTCTTGTTTACTGTATATTGTAATTTAATTTGTTTATATTGTATATTAAATTGTAATCATAATAACCTAAAAAGATTTATTGCATAAATCTTTTTTCTTTTGGAGGGGTGTGTTACATTTTACACCTAACCTAGATATGTATACACAACACTGTAGAAGGAAATACCCAATCTAAGAATAATTTGTTTACTAGTTTTCTTCTGGAGTGATCTATTAGGCGATCCCTGTTCTAAAATAACTGTTTACTAGTATATTTGTTTACTGGAACTTTCCTTCTTTCTATGGAAAATTATATAAATCTTATGTAACCTTTTTACACTTAAGAACATTCTTTTTTGGAGAAAAGTATGGTTGTTTCTAGAATATTTTGCTCAAGTATATATAATAAAGGGGGTTTTAGGGAGAGCAGATTTGTTGAGGGGACTTGTTTTACCAGACTTATTTTGGAGATTTATTTTCAGCAATTCATCAAGTGTGGGTCGTTCAACAGTGTGGAATTAATTTCGGACTTACATTTGGATAAAGGACATATCTGTTGGATTGCTCAGGTTAATTTTAAATTTTATCAATCAGACAAGAATCAAACTAATTTGTTATAATAATTTTAAGACACTGTATGTTGTGATATTCATATTGATAGTTCTCATTTTTTAATAATTAAAATATATTTAGTTAACTAGTTTGTTGCTGGCTTTTCTTTGGTGCGCCATTTCATCAAATTGGCCGTAACATTACTCATTTATTTTTTTATTTAAATTGGGCCAGTCCTCATTTTTTAAATGCTATATATAGGAAAGAATCTATTAAGAAAACCGATTTCAAAATTGCATGATTGTGCATCTTATAGTTAAATGCTGATTTCAAAGATGACTAGTTTGTTATTTTATCTTTCCTTTTCTTCTCCTTTCAAAGATGACACGTTTTATTTCTCCTGTTTTTGTGATACTCGTGGTCTGTTCTAAATAAGTGGTAGTCTCCATCTTGTGGGACAAAGGAAGAATAGCCTGAAAAAAAATGACAAAATCTTATCCGATTTAAGAAATAATAAATATGCAAAGCGATTACATTGTTACCATGATATTCGGTTAAAACAGAAAAATGAGCGAATTTCTGATGGAAAAACAGCCGAATCAGAATTGAAATTTGCATAGATGTTATCTATCAGATATAATTTCTTCTTCTTCTTTTTCTAAGGTCAGCACGTTTTGGTTGATAAATTTTAACAAAATATTTCGATATGGATAGATTAATGTCATATGCTGCTACAGAAATCCTAATACCCCGTCAGCCAGTCCTGGGGCACAAGTACCATTTTAAGACTTTGATATGTTGCGGAAGGGGATCAAACCCTTGACATACACGTTCCAAATACTGTGTAATACAACATGTAAAACCATTTGTCCTACCAACTTCAAACCGCTTCCCGTTAGAATATTCTATCATCTCTCTCCCGACAGGGTCATTCGAATTTTCATGCAAGCCTTCAAGCTGGCTTGCGGTAGGTTGGTGGTTCTACCCGGATGCCTCCGTGCATTCGGGGTCTTCCTCCACCTGTAATAAGCTGGACGTCGCTATATGACTGAAATACTGTCGAAGCGACGGTAAACTCAAATAGTCAAGTCAATTCTATCAACTCCCAGAAGGATTCTCCTTGCCTGTCCTATAAACCAGTAATGACACTCAGAAAGTAACCAATACCTGGGTAATAAGTCGTGGAGAATCTGTTGATTGACAAAACCAGATAATGATGATGATTTTTAAATCAAGAAGAAGAAATGATGATAATGATGATAATGGTGGTGGTGGTGGTGTGGTATAAACTGAAAAAAAAAATACATTTTATTTCAGAGTTTTCTCAACCATTGGATGACTTCACATTTATTTCATGGAAATTTATTATCGTAACAATAAAACTTAACACGATTTAATACGTGTGAATGTTAGCAAATACGGCAAAAAGTTAATAACTTCAAATATTTATTAAAATAAAAAAGAGTGTTTATTTCCCAGTAAAATTTGATTTCTGGTTATTGTGTGTTTCCTACATGTACACTTTAACTGCGTCGTTGTTGCACTTGACGTTCATGGTAATACTGTGGAAGAAAGCTCGGCTGGCATTGGTGTTCTTAATCCCGTACTTGAAATTTTCTCGTCCGCCAACTTTCTGACAGTCATTTTCTCTAGAGATGTGTACTCAACCACATGTATTTAAGAAGAAAAAAATACATACGAAACTGTCCAAAACAACAGGTGAACGAGATTTGAACGATATCTCGCTTTATCACTCATAAAAGATGTTTTCGATCTAATAAGAGACATGCATATTTGGTTTATTCAGCAATAAATTGAAGCGAAAACTCAATATTTTTTTAATTGAGGTTAGCAATTTTACACATCTCACGTTATCACGCGGTCGCATGATCGTACACGTAACTTAACGAGAATTTCTTTGACTTGCTCTTTACCTATATCAAAGTTGTGAATCTCTATAAGGTCATTAGGTCTTTGGCATTATTAAAGCAGTATAATTTGTTTCAATTCACGGATTAAATTTAACGCTTAAAGATGGATTTACACAAAGCCGACTTATCGACGTTTGGAAGTCTAGATCCACTAGCTAAAGTTGTTAGAAGTTTGCTAGAGTTAATGTTCGCTGGAGAACGTTGTATTCGTTGAACATTTTGAACATGCAAACACTGTATCAAGTGCCTATTTGATTAATTTGTCGCTTATCGAATGCGAGAGGGGATCACCAGTTTGTAGTACAATAGCACTATGGTGGCACTAGAATGCTCACCAGAGGACCATCAGCTTGTAAAAAAATCAGCTCAGTTGACATTCAGTAGCAACCAGATTCATATTCATTATACAGATGCTATAAGAATACTTGCCGACCATCTGGAGGCGTGATTTTTAAAGAGCCAACAATGCTTAAACAATTACAGCAAAGGACCAAGATATTTTCATCAGTGAAATTTCATTCTGAGCATTGAAGGAGAGAAGAATTTTAAGATGTTCGACTAGCCGACCTGTGTGGTGGTATCACACAAAACAGTTTATCGAGTTATATTAAATATGTTTAGCGATAGAATTAATCCAATTCTATTTAAAATACTAAAATAGGTTTTTCAGATCTCCACCGACTATATACTGACCACAAATAAGTCACATTTATTGCAGATTTAATTCACACAAATGCAATATTCATACATGCGTACATTATAACCAATATCAAAAATGGAGTTGTCTAATGATAACATACATGACTGCGATCCAGTTGATGCTGCCAATTTAGAAATAAATTTTAACCCTTTACCTCATGAATATTCATGTACAAGTTTATGACTATGTGAATATTGATAGATTGCTCTTATTTTTTTTTTTCTGTTTAATTTATTTATAATGAAAAAATAAAAGGATTTTTCTTTGCCATAGATAACTGTGTAGAAAATGATCAAACAGAGAACTTAATCAGGCAGCTCCTATAGGAGCTGTCTGATCTAGGTCTTCTCTGTTTGCCTATGTATCAAAATGATTCTTCATGGAGTGAAGAGTTAATTGCTTCAGTTTGTAGTTTAACTGTTATACAAAACGGCCACACAATTCCTTTTATAAACACGTCTTATGATTATATTTGGGTAATGTTCGTTTTGATTTACGGCATTTTGATTTTATAGCACAGCCAAAAACACATTTTCTTTCTCCTGTGAGTGCAAGAGTGGTCAGGGGTAAATATTAAGTTACCGTTGAGAGAAGCGATTTAAGAAATAAATAATTTATCCAAAACATAACTTTCAGACCTTAAAAGTTACTAATTTAGCTTGGAATGTGTACATTACAAATTTTGCCTTACAAATTTTAAAGACATTAATGCATTCACTCTCACGCACGAAGCTTTATGTTCAAATTTTGTAATTGTGGCATCGATATATAGATATACTAAGTTTTCTAATTTAGTGAGTTCGACAATAGGACGTCCATTGGGACTCGTAACATTGTTACATTGTCATAATTTTATTACTTTTTAGCCGTTTTGGGTGTTAGATCAGTGGAGGTGAATTCGATCGAATGTTTGGATAACAGTTTCCATTACAAATATAAAACATTTCTGTCAATCACGCGTGTATTTCTAGCACTCATGAAAAATTTACACAAATTTCTGTCTTAATCATAACCTTAAGTGCTTGGAAACGATACATACTTTTTTTATGTTTTTTCGATCACAGAACGTTTTAAGAAGAGCCGTGATTTTCAATATTATAGTGTAAAGACTATATACAATTATGCAAATATACAAGTATGAAATGTTCGGTCAGTTGTACACTATGCTTGAACGTCCACACAAAAGGTTATTCTCCACTCTAAAGGACAGTCTCAAAACCAACCAGAATGTACCTACGGCCTTGAACACATCCAAAATCCCCATTAATCATGCATATACATTCAGTTAGGCCAAGCTACACCCTTGTTATGTGCTTCATTTTTCAAGGAAGCATCATGGAAGATAGCCATGTGGTGACCATTTGTATCAAACAAATATTAAATTGTGAGCATTGGTGCCAGAGCAGATATTTAAAGAATTTTAAATAAAATAATGTTGGTTACCATAGCAAACTGATTTTGCATGGGTTAAGTTTATTTTAGCCTTTATTTGTAAAGGGCTACCTTAGGATCATTCATGCCAGGATTCGTTATTTTTTTACCCTCTCAGTGATGTTATTTAAAGAAGACGACGCACAACGACGGACGACGAACACAATGTGAACAGAATGGCTCACCTTCAGCACGTTGTGCTCTTATGAGATAATAATAAAAGGTTGAAAGCTCTTCCAACAATCTGTGGACGATGTGCTCTTTCTCTATTAAATAGTTTAAACCATGTCTTTGATAACGTAGCGATAAAAGTATATATGGTTACGATACTTAATGAATCTGAATCTTGAATCTTTTTTTTACTTCAAGGCCTCGGAGGTAATACCGTAACATTTGTTTCAACACTGTGATATCGCGCAAATGATAAACAGAGAGTAAAAAAAAAAATGTAAATTATTAAAACGGACAGACAGAAAGAAAAGAACATGCGAGAACAGTGATAAAATAATTATGTTCACAAGATTGTTCCCCATTGTTAGATATTAGGAACAAACCTTGCCATTTAAGTGCACTGGTAGAAATTATTTCACCGATAAGAAACTTATCATGCAAAACCAAGTGTTCGGTGTAGATGTTATCTTTCTAGTTGGACATTCAGACGTTCCGTGTACACTGCTTTACTCTGAAGATGGTCCTGAGGAAGAATAAACAGATTGAAGAGGAAAATCTGACAATGCGGATATCATTGAGAGAAATGAAGGTGAAACTTGAAGCCATTGAGCGAGATAATGTCGTAATTAAGAATATATTAGGAAGGTCCAGCACCCTCCAAGAAGCCAACAATTGATTGATGATATTTACTTGAAAGCAGAGAAACAAATTGATGCATATGAATAAGAATGCATAATAAACATGGTGGTAATATATGTTAGCTTGCTTGAGTTTAATGTCCCATCGACAGTATTTCAGTCGTTCGTGGAATAGGTTGACTTGGGGTAGATCTGAAACTGCCCATTGTTATATCAAGCCGCAGGCAAATGGCAGGATATCACACCCAGTAATAGGCTAACCAGTCCTGAAAAATAATAAAATCGACGTAACTACTAAAAGTGAAGTGTAAACGTTTGCACAAGCAATAACTAACTTCTGTGGTTGAATGAATGAGACTCTCCTTTGTTCTCTCTTGTTGTCAAGGATTAAAACAGATCTGCGCATTAGTTATGTGATAATAATGATGGACACTGACGACGGATTGGTCCTGTTTCTCTCCATCCATCCATGGGTTATTTTGTTTGTTAAAGGCGTTTTGAATGTTTAAATCTTCAACAAAAATATGAATCAACCGATGAAATCAGTGTAGCAATAAAACGTGACCGTGACATCACTAAAGGCATCAAACCCGAGGCAATAACTATCAACATTGGGTCTGCTTGAAGACAGAAAACTACCCGTAGTTCATTTCTTTATCGATTTCTATGGGACATGTGTAAGTCTATAAACTGTCAGGGGCGTAGCTTGGCTTAACTGAATGTGTAGGCACGATTTCCTACGGTGTGAAGCCCATTGTTTGCGAGGCCATTCTGACTGGTTTTGAATCTTACTTTTTTGTTGGGAGAATAACCATCTTGTAAAAGATTTCAAGCAGCAAATAACTTAACTAGACGATCGAACATCATACTTGGTGTACACTTGTTTAAAGCCGTTACATTATAATATTAAAAATTCATGATGTCATTCAGTACGTTCCGAGACCGACCTTACATCAAAGTCCGTCTTTTTATAGCACTTAAGGTTATGTTGCGTCAATGTTTCATGTGTGTTTGAAATACTCTGACGGTGTTGACATGAAGAATTTATATATTACTAATGGAAACTTTGATCGGGTTCACAGCAGAGCGATTTTATGCGATAAATTGCAAAACTGTTTAGATTATGTGCTGTGCTGAACGAGACGGGAGTGATTATTCACGGTTTATTTCATAATTGCACCAGACTTTAGGCTTTGCACCAGACTGTTGATCGAACTCTCTTTCTTTAGGCAAACATGGCTTAAAGTAATAAATTTATTATTCAAACAATGTAATGAGTCCTTTTGGCGAAATCCCTAAAACAAAAGGAATAGATTTTAAAACACGATTTACATATCGATACATCGCATTAGTGACATTGAAGTCTGTGAAGTCTATGAGGCGATGTGCACATTTCAAACTGAATTAGAAACTTTGTAGGTCTGAAAATTAAGTAAAGTTTGAATTTTTTTATTTCCTATTTAACCCCTAACTACTCTCGCTATCGAGGAAAACAAATGTTTCTTTCCTCTGTCATAATATGATATTAACGTATAACAAAATGAATACATAATCCGAAGCACTAAAAGTTTCTTTCTAAATTGACAAACAACTATCAGATTGAAGTCATGTACGTTACCATGGTGCCCTTGATATAACATATGATTTTTCTATTTGTGTGAAGTACTTTTACAACAAATGTGTCTGATTTGTGACAACATAGAGAATCTTGATCAGCCATGTTTTTTGTTCTACATTTTTAAATTCAAGCGCCTAGAAATTCAAGCTTGCTGTCCAGTTCTTACCGTATCTTTGTATTATATATATATCTAATCTATGGCTTGTTGGCTCAGGAGGTTATCATCTATTATCTATGTTTTATTTTATTCTGCTTGTTGTTTTCGGTAATTCATTATTCGACATAATTTTATAAAGTTTTGAAATAGCAAGTTCATATTTTTTCATATTTGTCAAACCAAATGTTGAGGTTTTTTTTATGACTTTAGTGACGTCATGGTCACGTGGTATTGTTACACTGAAAATGGTTATAACAGAATACAAAGTTAAACTTGTCGATATAACTGGCATATTGCCTCTACAAATTGCAATAAGTAGATATATTGGTAAACCTGTTGAGAATAGAACATGTAACATTTGTAACTGACTGTCTCTTTAGACTTTCTACTGTAGTGCAAATATTTTAGATGAAATGTTTAACGAATATTGATAGTAACACGTTTCCAAACAATTCATATACTGAC